>VWZY01001534.1:201136-214743 GCA_013399075.1 Chloroceryle aenea | reverse complement strand
TTTTTTTTTTTTTTCAGTAAAGTTGATACTTAATATCTAAGTGCTTTGCACAAATTAGAGTCTCAACTCAGGTGCCTAAACATAGATGTCAAGTGCTATGCTATAGAACATGTGAGATATCTGCACAAGGCTATCTTATGACACAGGATATACTGAAGATTAATGTCCTTCTGAATTTGCCAATTTGCAAGAGTTGACAGTATCAGAAATGCTTATGTTCATGTAAGCCATCTAAACTCTGTAAGGCTTATTTTCATGATACCCCACCCCCTTTCTACAGTCCCCTACCACATTGACTATGAAGTATTCAATTGATGCAATAAATGAGGCAGAATCCTACAAACCTGAGGTCTCCACATATTACACAGTATCATCCATTATCTGGAAAAAGATAAGGGGAGTCTGTAAGTAAAGACTGCAGTACAGAGTATCTGCTAGCAGCCTTTTTTTTCTCTTGCGTTTTGAGGGTGGTGTTTTGTTTTTTTGAGATCTCATCTTTGTTAGTTTTGTGAGAATTCAATAGGAAAAATACATACACAAACTAAGTTCTAATGAAAGAAAAATTAATATTCAAAATCTTCCATATAGTATTTTAATGACACTTCTGAGTCATGCCTATACCACTTAAACAGACTAACCTCAGACAGGCTGTCAGTCTGGTAAGTGCTTTACAAATATCTCCTGAGACCACAGGAATTTAATGTTTCAGAACCATTTCATAGGAGAGTCTTGTTATATTTACTGGATGTATATTTTTCAACCCCTTCCTCTATATGAGGACCTTTTTCATTGTCCCCTTCAATAAGTCCTTGCCCCACTTACAGTTCATGATACCCAGTCTGATTCTTATTGACCTAGAACTCACTTCATCATTAGAAACTTTCCTGGTGATCAATGGACTGTGTTGGACCTTGGTTACTATCATTGGATCTGATCCTGACCTGCTCAGTGATTTAGCAGGCAAGAGCATCACACAGATATTGCAACAGCCTTAAATACTCTGCCTAAATGTCTCATGATCGTCCTTGTCAGCACTAGGATCTGTGTGACACTGAAGTGGCCCTGACAGACCAGGATTTGCCATTCGATTTGATTAATACTAAAGGACATGTGCATATGCATATTAGAATCCTTCATGAATTTACATAAACAGAATGTTTTAAGGACAAGATAAGTGTATCCCTGACTGAATGGCTGTTCCTATGCCAAATTCCAATTATCTTCCAAAATGCATAAGAATGTCACATTCAGTAAATTCTATTTACCTTTATTTTAAGCACTGGGAAAAGGTATATTTTTGTTTTTATCTTTAGTCCCAAGAATAGCTGAAATAAAATATAATATTTAAGTAAACCAGCTATAGAAAAAGCTCAGAACAAATGATTGAAATTTAAGGCAATTATAAGCATCATAAGAAATGTTGGTCAATTGCAGCAAAAGGTAATTGTACCAATCCCAAATACTCTATTGAAAACCCTAAATGAGTGGGGACTTCCTCACAGGAGCTAGACTCTGTTACCCATACATGGAACCTTTTACTATATGCCCATCACAGTTTGCTTGGGGCACACAATATTACAGTATTACACAGAACTACATAGAATTACAAGCTGATATATCTGTGTAATTCAGTTGATTGAACAAAATGCCATGCTGCTAGAGTTTTAAGAAAAAGGATTTACAGTTCAAGATTTTATTGTACTACATATGTAGTATGTATGTATCAGTACATACATACATACTACATAAATAATGAATCTTAATAAAGATCTTTACCTTTACCTTTCAAAATTAATATTCCTTGAACAACATTTTCCTCTCAAATTATGTGTTTTTGTTATGCATTATTTGTATTAAAGCACAAAATGAAACAGTTATTTTAAAAGGAGACTTGATCCCAAATTTGTCAGTGTTTACCTCTAGGACAGAGACAAAGAGGAGTGTAAACTTTATATTTGTCTAGGTATTTCTGGAATTACACATTATGAAGGCTCTTGCAATTTGGCAAAATACTACTTACATTGAATTTCAGACAGCAGTCTTGAATATCCAGTGCATACATATGTAGTCTTGCTTGATTCTCCTCTGAAATTGCAAACTACAAAACTGAATATTTGATATATAAATAGTTATCAAAGACTTATATCCAAACTAAACTAAACTCAGAAGCTCACCTCAATGGAAATTCCATGAGAATTAATTTTAATTTTAACCTTCAATTGCCAGTGTTTTGCTACATATAGTATACATATGGGTGCCACATTACAAATATATATTACATATATTATACATTTCCACAGACAAAATGATTGACCCATATGATATGCATACGTCACAGAGTTTCCTTTGTCCAGGGTCAAATATCACTCACCATATCCAGTCCCCTACTCATTGCCTTAATATACATCTACCCAAATCATATTTTCTAACAAGATGTAAACATGTCCCTTGGCCTTCGTAACTACTACCCCAGCACAAATAAATGAAGCCCCTAGATCATAGCACACCTGCCCACTATGTAACACACATTTCTTTCACTCTAGATCCTTTCCATTTCACTCAAATACACACCAAGTATAGCTGGCTTCGAGTTGCTATCCAATTTCCAATTAAACAAATTTGTTATACAAAATAGAAGAACAGGACAGACAATTACTATGTTTGTTTCACAGTCAAAACATGCTGCAAATTAAATGTCTTGAAATCAAAGCTTACATTTAAAAGGACACTGTCAAAATATTTTCATAAAATAGACTTTTCTCTTTTGTTATAAAGAATTGTATATTGAAAATGTAAACCTATTTCTTCACCAAAACTGTCTTTCCTCCATGTTCTGCTGGCAGTCATTCATAGTTTTTAGAAAACAGCAGTAAAGCATTTATTTTGGGAAGAATAGGTAAGGATTACAGTTTGATTATGCTTGTTTTTAGAAAAAGAGAAACACCCACAGCAACTCCCCATTATCCTTAGAAGCTCCTTTTCATTCTGAAACAGCCAATACTCCTCAAGAGAGACTGCAATGTTAATTCCAGGGACTACCTGGTGCCTTGAAAAGAAAACATTATAGTTCTATGAAATACAGCAGAATAATGCAGGAAAGGGACTCCCAGGGTGCCCTCTTGACGAGTATCTTACCATTCAGAAACAGAGTTCTCTTGAAACTTACTGCAAATATATTTCCATTAAAAGAAAGTCTTTTCTCTTTAAGGTTAAAAGAAGAAAATAAAGCTCACTGTAATAACACTGCCCGAATTTATTGTCCAGTGAGCTGCAGGAAAGGCAGCCTACACAAAGGACCAAAGACTTCAAGCCATACTACAAAAGGTTTGAAGCTGATTAGAGCTCTGAAACTGTTAGGCTCGAGCCTATTAACTGCAGAACACAATTGTATTATTACAGGAAAACAGTTAAAGTTTTGAACTCTATGTGAATAGCCCATTGAAACAAAGCTAACTTGTTCCCTTTTATATGAATAAACTGGGGCTAAAATGCTAATCAGATCAACATTTCAGATTAAGCTCATTCTTTCAGTAGTCTTCATTTGAACAGACAGATCTTACATAGCTAAATAAAAATACCCTAGCTTCTCTGAAACTCTCTACAGTATACTCCACTAGTCTGAGAATATTAATGGCAGAAAGAGCATAAAAAACACTAGAAATCTACTTTTTCTGCAGCTCTCTCAGCTGCTGTGATCAGACAGGCTGACTGTCAGCTGATACTCATTTTTGAGGAGCCTCATCCCTCTACACTGAAAACACACTGAAAACCACATAGGGCTGCAGCTTTAATCTAACATCTTTTATTACCATATTTATTATTTCATTTACATTTGTCAATAAGTTTATGATCTGACACCAGCCTTGCTGAAATCAATGGCATTAAAGCAGTTCAAAACAGGTTTGATGTGGCAGAAGAATATTGGGCCTTCAATCTAGAGACAATATTTTAGATCATGAACTTCATTATCTCTGAAGTTAACATGAAAGCCTTCTTTTTTCACAGTGTGCAGATTAAGTTGGTAATCAAGAACATTAATGAGTTAATATAGGAATGATTCTTTCAAATACAGTTTTGTGAAAATCTGTTCCTCCAGGGTGGGCTTGGTCTGGGTAGCTAGATGGGTGCTTTTCTGTTTTTTTCCTTGAGCAAGGGAAACACTTCCAAATTTTCCAGGAAAATTATCATCACACTAAAGTGAAGGCAAGCAAATATTTTGCTTGGGCTGGTAAATCCTCATGACAATTTTGCAAGGCTGCTTGAAGTCTTTTTTTCCCCCTCACACACACAATTACAGTATCACATGTTACTGGGAACAAAGACTACAGGGAACAGAGTTTAATGGACTGTGATTACTGTTCTGGAACAGATTGAGCCTCTTTATAGCCTATGAGAAGACGATGTGAGCTGAATTCAAACAAAGAACTGATAATGGATTTTACTGAAAGCTACACAGTTAAAAAAGACAGTCTCATAATTCACAACAATGGAAAGTATCTCAAAGCAAAAAAGAGATTCTAAAATAAATAAGAGATGCATTACATGTAAAACAATAGACCTACAAATCTTATCTTTATATAGTACACTACTTTCAAGAAAGGAAAACCCATAATATTATTTACTTTTATTTTAAATATTTTCATTAGCATTGTTGTGTTTTGGCTTTTTTTTCACTAATACAGTAACTGTCCCCTACTTATTCAGGCAGTTCTGCTCTTGTTTCTATCTAACCTAAGTCCCTCCTGCTACCAAAGTAAATTGATCAACTGCACTTCAACCAATGCTTTAAATACAAAGCATATTTCATATCAGTCATTCTGTTTTCCTCTAGTCCTTAGCCCAAATCAACTATCCAAACATTTTTGTCCTCTCCCATCAGTGAAATGAGGGAAGAGGTGATTTTTCAGCTGCCCATAATGATCCTTCTTGACTTGCTCAGAGCATGGGGGAGGAAAGAGACTCATCCCTGCATAAATGCCTCCCTTTGTGTCTATAGCCGTCATTTCTGATGTGCTATCCGTGGTGACTGTTTTCTTTAATCTGATATCTCCCCAGCCAGTGGAGGAGTAGGCTGCATCTTTCTGAGTAAATAGCTTTTCAATTTTAGTCAGCAGATGAGAAAATCAATTTGAAATATATTTAATGCTATCCGCTTTATACTCTACCTTTCACACAAGGAGAGTAACCCTGTTTATAAATCAGAATATGACATAACAAGCTTCTTATCAAAAGAGACTGGAGAATTAAACAATTAATATAAGTTGCTGTACTGTTATCTGCTGAAGTGATGAGTTAACCCATAAAAATCACCACATATCCCACTTTGTTATTTCTGAGATGTGTTTTCAAACATCATTTCACTAGTGTCTGTCATAAGAACTGATGCAACATCAAAACTGGGCCCTAAATCTACCACCAAATGCATGAATCTTCACGGTTGTTTTGCACTGTATTAAAGAAGATTACTTCTGCATACGAACAATTATTTCCATACTTAGAATTAATGGTACAAATATTTTAAAATGGAAATACTGGTGAGTTTGTAATAGGCAAACACAAGCTGATTTTTTTTCTAATAGGTATTTTTCCTCTAACTTTGAATCCTCCCACCAGACACCCACGTTCTCCTAGTCTTTTTGTACTGCCTGCGCAACAGACATCTCCACTAGAAAAGACTGAAGCAATTACCTAATGGTGCAGAACTAGCATGACAGCCCTTGCTGCTGTGCACCCCATTTCAATGAGGATGTGTTTTGTATGACTCAGAATGAATCAGACTGAGGAAAGAGAACTGCAGTCCCAGAAATAATAAACAGCAGCACACAATTTGGAAGAAAGATCCTATGCTGCTTAATCATTGCTGCCCCACAACTAACTGCATTGCATATTACATTGCATTCCTAAATATGGATGTATGATCATGTTTCTAATGAGCTCCAGAAATATTAATCAATGCCCTTTGTTGAAAATATCACTCCCTAATCAATCATAGCCAGGTACTGATATAAAGCTAGATGTATTTGCAAAAGACATTAAGACACTAAGGACTCCATTCCCTACCCATGCTTCTGTCCCCAAAAGCCAGACTGGTGCTTACCTGTGGGAGGGGGGCACCTGACTTAGGAGGCACGAAATCATTTCTTCCAAGTATTCAGCACAATAAATTGTGAAGGTCCTCCAAAATGGAGAATGCTTATGCATACAGCCCTTTCACATGGCCAGTCTGAAAGCTAACTTTTTTTTTTACTGCTTTTACAGGATCAGGAGAGATGTCCTCCCAAGTCCGCCAATATTTAACAAAGCCCAGGTGTCAGGTCTTCACAGCAAAGCCATACACATATTGTCAGGCTCCTAACAGCTTCTGCCCCTAGCCACATATGTGCAATTGGGGTACAGCTCTTGGACAGGCATGGAGAAGGGTGCTGGCAGACCCCTACCACTGCAGTGTCCTCACATGAATCTTTCCTTTGGAAATACTCAACTTACAGACAGCTTTACATCAGAACTTGGACTCTAACCAGTCGTCACAGATGGGTAAGGCTCAACAAGCTCCCAAAACTGGGTGAGATTTGTTTTCTAGAGTGATGGTGTCAATATCCATGTAAGTAATATACACTGAAGGTATGTATGTCTTACTCTAGACAAATCTTCTAGTGCCTTCTCCTGCTGATGAGTGCTGTTCTCTCACTCATCATCACACATTGCTCACCTCTTAAAGCACAGATCTGTGCCACTTGTTTTTAATCACAGAAGATCCTATTCTATTTCTCCAGAATAGAACAATCCTTTCATTAAAATGCTATAAACATACAGCAAATTCAGTAAAAAAGAAAACTAAAAGCTATCTGAATACAAAACAAAAATAAAATTACAGCATTTCCATATCATGTTCTCTTTTTTTCTTTCCCTCACTAATCATCTATTATTTACTTTCTGGTTTGGTTTGTCTAGCTTCTCCCTGCATATATTGATGCTTCTAAGATCAATGGCTATTTCATCTGCTTCCTTCTTACATTTATAGAGATGTCTCCTTTTATTCCATTATTTGCATAATGCCTCTTATTTTCATATATTTTTAGAAGCATCATTTTTGTAGATCAGCTTTAACAATCCTCCATGAAGGGCAATTAATCTCAGCAGTCACCAAGTCCTGTTCCTTTACTTTTAGGAAGAAGTACAATATTTAAAATCACTGCACACAATCAAAAATCCTTGAGATGTCCTGTACTGCACCATTTTATGGTCAACTGCATTTGTTTAAAAGACCTGGAAGTACTGCAGTAGTCCTTAACTTTTCAGAGGAGGATTACATTCCCTGAGGCAATATCTCAGGGATATTGCAGGTGGATAGTTTTCCTAAAAAACTTTATTTAATTGTGTTTTCAGTTCATTACCTTCGGCCATCAACAAGATGCCACCACCTTATATCCCTAGGGATGGAATCTCAGGATGGGCTTCCCTGAAAGATTTCAGCTTTCTCCATAGGACACAATGAAGGCACGAACATATTTCTTTGCCAGTTTTACTTCAATGCTTATCTAATGTCAACAGCTTAAATGTCAGCATTTTCTTAGTTCCAAAGGTGGAAAAAAACCTGACTATACAGGACAAATTAACTCAGCAGTCTACAGCTATGCCTACTTTTGTTTTATAATCTCTTCAGCAGTTTTCTGTTCCATCAGGAATGCCTGCCTACTGGTTTTGGTTTCCTATCTAACAACCATGCTGCACTTTACAAGATAAGAGAAAAGAGCTCTGGGATCTTCCCAGAGAGATTGATAATGGCTCAGAGGCCCCATATGTTGTATCACTAACCTCCAAGTCATTTTCTGCTTAGAGTAAATGAAAGAAAGAAACAAAGAGTATACTGGAAGGAATTGCAGTCAGTCAACAGGTATCCTAACTTCATTTGTGCTTTTTTTTGTGAACACCTTTCTGTCAGGCAACCTCTGGAACATGCAAGTGTCAGCTTTATTGTACTGACTTCCAGCACGGTGCAGAGTAGCTTGGGGAACACAGACATAATTTGACCTTTTCTTCTGCAGACATCAACTGAGAGCACACTACAGCCTGCACAGCATTAGCCTGCTTTCAATGAGGCTCTCAGCAGCTCACTTAGGGAGAGAAGCATTAACAGTGGCAAGGAAATGCAGACGTGGACTGGCAGTGTGTTAATCCACTGGGCCGTCTGGACACACAGATCCCACTGGGCTTTCACAGATGAACTAGTATTTGTAATCTGGTTCTTGCTACCCTGTAAGCATGTCTCAATGACAATGCTGAAATCACCATGAGAAAATAGATTAGACATGCACAGAGGAAAAAAAAAGTAAAAAAATATACACTTTTCAGTTAAAAAAAAATCTAAATAATCTCAGTTGTAAGATATTAAAGTGGCCAAAGGCAAAAACTACCACTACACTTTTTATTATCCATATACCCAGTTAAATCAATACCTCTGTGAGTCCATGTCCTGAACTTCACACTAACCAATACCAAAAGAACACGGTCTGTATTTTCTCTGTCCTAAACAGAAGATAGGTTTCATGGACCAAAGGGGATCATTATCATCAGACCTCTTTCTCAAGGCAGTTCATTCAGCCTCCCCAGTGGCATTTCAGTCAAGCCCAGAACTTATGTTTGAATCTTTTAGAAAGATATTCAAGTAACTAGGAAAAATAGAAATCTTGTCTACTACACTAAAGAGTTATGACATAAGAAGGAGCTTGAGAGATATAAGACTTAGAAATTAATTCCTGGATTGAGCTTTAAGATTGAATACCGAAGAGCACTCCCTGGCTCTGTGGTACAAATATTTCAGATTTCTGCAGAAATGGTGTCATCCATATTAATTCTGGATAATTTTTCATCTTTATTCCATGTGTCATTATTGGCTATAGCCACCTGTTCATATTAATGATTTTGTTTATTTAACAGATTAAGTGTAGTTTATATTGAGAAAAACATGATGCCATTACCTACATACAGCAATGGGGAGAGGATTTATTTGTACATTAGGAAATAAACCTAGATTAAGAATGCTGAAATTATAGGCAAAACTGCTGTGAGGTTAGTGATTAATGGATAAGTTTGAAAGTGCACATGCTTGAAATTATTAAAAAAAAAATAAAATTCAGCAACTCATGGTTTTTTAAAAATATAAAGTTCAGAGAAAAACACAGCTTATACCAGGCAAGTGTATGTCTCTTTCTGTATTTAAAAGCCTTAAACGTAAATTCTTATTTCAGTGTTTGAACTAAATCTACACACTCTCTATATGTCAGGCAGAGGGGTTGGACTTGAAGATCTCCAAGGTCCCTTCCAACTCCTGACACCCTGTGATACCTGTGATATGTCCCCTTTATGCAAAACCTTCAGTCTAAGATTATGAGCCTTGTGCTCCACTTAAGATTACATTAAGGGATACTTAAAGTACTATATACACTTAATGGCTGTAAAATTATGATTTTCAACCACTAGGAGGATGACCTGATTAATTCTGCATACCAGCAGCAACATCAGACAATGTACCATGGCGTTCAATGAGATACTGCAAAAGAGAACATTTCAGTGTCTATTTGGTGGATCTACTTAGGTCAGAAGCTCTTTGCAACATGAAATGCTGTTTCCTTACAGAAAAATCTTCACAATACGGGTCTGTAGGAATTGGTCCAGTTATTGCAAGAAAGTAGATATATCTAAATGTACCCTAAAAATTCCATATATGAATACCAAGTGACTGTAAGAACAAAATTATCTCCTAAAAGTGGAAAGCTCATGCTTTTCATTAAGGTGTGCTAATGACTATCCTAAATATGTTATCAACCAATGATAAAACATTCTTCCAAGATGATGAATAATTGCCAATCCTAGAATACAACAGACTTCCTTACTCTATTGTAAAGGCAACTTCTAAACAAAAGCACGGGGAACCATGTAAATGCTCTGTTTCCTAATTTCACTACTGGCTGAAACACACTTGAAACATCGAGTGTTACACTTCCAGAAGCCTACAACCAGGCCTATGTCCACAACAGCATTACATTGTCCTTTCATAACAGCCAGAAGAGTTGATGGAGACTGGAAGCACCATGGTGCTTGGCATATTTATATATGCTTTTAAGCCTTCTCTCAAATCCACTGAGTGAAAAAAGCTTCAGACTCTTAAAGAGATTGATTAAAAAGACTTTAACCACGTATAAGGAATAGGCTATGACTTTATTGAGCTTGACAATATCATGGTTTTGAAAAACTTATAATTCATTTTCCACCTTCCACTTACAGACCTCCAAAATTTTAAATTATATTTTAGATTATTCCATTTTCTCATGTTTTTACACACTATATCAACTGTTTGGTCAGAGGCACTCTATTAGCTATGCTTTCCTGGATAGTGGTTACTATCTCTTAATCCTTTCAAATTCTTATGTGTGCAAGGTGGTTTCATTCATCAGTTTGAGAAAGGAATATGCAGCTTGTAGGGATGGGCTGCTTTTTATAGAAAATGGGAATTTGAGTATATTTCTTTCTGCCTCAGGACATTGTAGACATAGCCAAAAGTTCACCTTGACTGAAGCTGGAGCTCATTGGTATATAAGGTGGTTACTGTGTGCAAAACTAACTGCTGAAGAAGAATCTGCTCCCATTATAACTGTCCCAGGAGTAACAGCAAGGGTTATGCAATTCTCTTTAAGTCACACCTTAAAAGAACACTTAGGATTTATATGGATTCAGATCCAGAGTTTCATTCATCCTTTGCCTTCTATGAGTTTCCCTTAGTAAAGAATACTTATCCTATAATCTATGTTTAAGCTTTAGATCCAGAGAGGAATATCACTATTGTTCATTCTCACATTATATACATACACTGGCTATAAAACTGCACTTTATAAGGCCTGTGACAAGCCTCACCATTTGTGATATTAATTCAGGTTTTCCTGAAAAGAGTCAGCCCTCATCTCAAATATCTATCTAAAGTTAAAGAACATCAAAATTCAAAATATGAATGTGAATTCAGAATTCAAAATGACCACGTTGAAATATTTTTCTACTGATTTCTGATACACTTGTCACCTTTCTAGTTCCCCAAGGGGAACTGTTTGCTACCCTTTTATTTCTTCCAGTGTTGTGATTTTCAGATTCTGTTGAAGATTATGTCTATAGTACCAAACTAAAAAATGCCCAGAAACATCCTTGAACACTAGAGCATGCTCGTCTGTACAAGTTAATTCTTAATATATTCCCCAAAACAATTACATGATGTATCTCTCCCAAAGAATTGAGCATGATTTGGGAGGAACCGCGTTCCCAGAACTATTCCTAAAAGACAGTTTGTACACAACCACCCTATATTTGGAGGATAAGACATTTTACTAACATACATGCATGGCATTATCTGCCAGTTAGTCCCAGCACCTGGGAGAACTTTTAATTTACTATGATAGGCATAGGTAGGAGATTCTTATATTTGTAGGTAGGGGTAGCAATTGACATTCATTTGCTGGCCAACATGATTTGGGCAACTGTTGAAAACATTACTAATGAGTAAGATCCAGTGAGATCCTACATGGCTCATGAGTATTCTGAAATCCAGCTTCAGGAAAAAGGCAATACTCCCTGAAGCCTCCAAGGAGGGAGGAAATACAGGATTAGGCATGAATGTAATGACAATCTTCAATAAACATTCAAATGCAGTAGTAAGAGAGTTGATTTTAGAGTGAACCCAGTATAACAAATATCATAAAAGCACTGTCAGCAAAAAGCTAGTTGCAGTCACACTAGAGAAACTATGAATGACATTTAACTACTTTTTTATTAAATATTTGAATTCCAAACCATGATTAAGACCCATCAGTTGTAGGATTACAAGGCTAACTCAAATCTTCTTCTCACCCATGCTTGCATTTGTTCCACTGAACCATTTCTTGTGGACACCATCACTTCCTTTCTTTATTCACTTTTCTCCTTTTTTTAAACTGTGGAACAACACATTTGCTGGAAAACTGCTTTCTGAAATTTCACATATATACCCATAGAAAAGCTGCCTTCCCCAAAGTACCTAGAAACCCTAACTACGAAACTTCCCAAAAGCCTAAATCAGTTGGTATGCAAGATTAGGTGAAATGAATTGGTAAATGAACAAATAATTACACGGACTATAAAACAAAATAAAAGTTAAAAATCCTAAGCATTATTCCTCTCAGTACTACATTTTTAGGTGATTACATATTAGCTGTTTTGGGAAAGCACACAACACAAACCAAGCAACAAAAATATTCAGAGGATTTATATTTCTGTGAACATTATGAAAGCCAAAAGAGACTTCACAGTTGTATCAGCTTATGCAGACAGGGGAGGAGCATGACATAGTGTAAAAGAGCTAAATCTGCAACACAACATAACTGAAATACTCATGACCAAATCTGAAGAGATCTTAATAATAATCATTGTGTAAAATGAAGATAAGTGAGATCAGATAAAAGGACAAAAATAGTTTTCATTTCGTATGAATGCTAAAATTCATGTAACCTCAAGAAAAAAGAAAAAGAAAGAAACAAACAAACAAATTGTAAAATTAAAAATTTTTTAATAGGCCTGACAAGTATAATCACATTAGTAGTGTCTACTGAGAGAATATTGAGAATATTCTGGAGATGATCTGGCATTACAGAAGGCTTTCTAAAATGTGAAATTGACTGCATAAGGACTGCTTTGTTAAGATAAGCTACCACCAGATATTAATAATAATATTAATAAATTATAACCCTAGATCCAGTCTCTAAGGCTTTAGAAATGTAGAATTGTAGGCTTCTGTGTGTGGTTTAAAAAAGAACAAAACCATTAACAACTCTCAAAGTCACTAATTAATGATCCATATATCTTGCCACTTTCCCAGACATACGAGCAGAATTAGGCATTTTCTTGGTTACCCTAAAATGTCCTTTCAAATTTACCATTTCTCATTCTGTTGAGCTGCTGGTCTTACCAAATAGTGTTCATGACCTGAATGTAGGAGCAAATAAAAAGACAACTGATGAAAATGTGAGATCCAATTACTCATTATGAGTCATGATTATCCAACAACTAGGGATATTTCAGTGCACACATTACTAAATTTTCTAGTAAGATTTCAAAGTGCTTCACAAACATATTAGGATATCAAAAAATAACCTAGAACTCCTTAATGCCAGTTATTTTCTCTGGCAGGAATATTAGATCCTTTATCAAATATTAGCACAGATAGGCAGGAATATCTTGGGAAATTCTGACTTTCTGTACACAAAAGAAGAGAATGATGCCTTCCTAACATTAGAAATAGATGTAGTCACGATGACATACAGAAAATTGAAGAGTTCATATCACTGAAGAGCTAGCCAAAACCTCTGCCTCTGGTTAAATATATAATAACATATAAACACTTTTATATTTAAAATTGTCCCTTAGGTACAAGGAATAAAATGAGCTACCAAGCTGACAGCCTGATGTTCCATTTGCGTTCAGTATACAGAAATACAAACAGGACACTGGCAGTGTCTAGACCTGATATATACTTGCCATATTATATCAGTGATTCTAATACTTAACTGTTCTGGACTCATAAATATACT
>VWZY01001534.1:165652-182207 GCA_013399075.1 Chloroceryle aenea | reverse complement strand
AGAAAATGTTAGTGAACATACAGTAAACCTATTGAAACTGAAAAATGAAGTTCAGCTTCTACTGTTTTATAGACTGACTTTGTGCAGAATGTCATCAGATGAGGAGAAAAGCACAAGTCCAGTTTTGTCAAGAGACTCTGTTCAGGACAGTTCTGTTTCCTCAGATCTACAGGTAGGAAAGAGGCAACCCTTTAGTGACCAGTGATAGGACAAGGGGGAATGGGTGTAAATTGGAGCACAGAAGGTTCAAGTTGAATGTTCGGAAAAATTTTTTTACTGTAAGGGTGACAGAGCCCTGGAACAGGCTGCCCAGGGGGGTCGTGGAGTCTCCTTCACTGGAGACATTCAAAACCCGCCTGGACATGTTCCTATGAGACGTACTCTAGGTGGCCCTGCTCTAGCAGGGGGGTTGGACTAGATGATCTTTCGAGGTCCCTTCCAACCCCTAGGATTCTGTGATTCTGTGTAACCCCATTTAGTTCATTGGCATGGCATTTTATTTGGCAAAGGATAATTATGAAAAAACCTAACAAAACTTCATTTTTTGGTGTGGGGTTTTTTTTGTGTGTGTGTGTTTGGGTTGTTTTTTTTTTTATTTTACATATACAGGAAAGTCAAAAATGTCAGGGGAAAAAAAGAAATTATAAAAAAATAAAATAATTTATTTGTGACATGAACAAAAGGAAATCCAAGTTAAAAAAAAAAGCATTTATGTGAAAATTCTTATCTAAAATTCAGAGGCTGATCAATGACAGCAACAAGTAAAATAGTACACTTTTCTTATCATTTTGTTTCCCTGGTGTTATTTTTGTATGTTAGGTCTTAACAAGAAGCATAAATTTGATACAGTAGTATAGAAATTCATTACTTCTGAGAGGTGAAGTGTAACTGTTAGGCTCTTTACATGATGTTGTTAAGAACTGATTTTTTTTTCTAATGGATTTATTTCCTTGGATTATGACAGTGGCCAAATTAATCTCAGGAAATGCACTCCCCCAGACTCACACTTTCTGCATCAAATTTGTCAAGTAAGGCTGTAGCTTTAAAAATGAGGGGTTTCCTTTTCTATGCTCAGCATTTGTCTGAGAGGTTACAAAGACACTGGATTAAGTCTTCATGCTATTGTTTTGAACACAGAAGATTTTTCTTCCTTTACTAATTGGTTGTTCCTATTTGATTAGTAGGCTGTGGTTTGGGTTTTTTTCCCTTTGAAGGGATTCTATCCAAAAGGCTATTCTTGACAAAATGTTCTGCTAGTTGCCTTCTAGAAATGAATCTCCACTTTTGTGACTTGGTGGAATGGTTTCCTGTGGATTGACTTGATTCCTCTTTTTCTGAGGAATGGTTTTGGAAAAGTAGTTTTTGCAGTTGGTGTGTTTTTCTTCTTGCGCTCATATCTCATGGATAAGTTTTCTTAGTCTTTGTTCAGCAACAGTAATTCATCTATGTTTCCAGTGTCTTTTGTAGCTGGAAAACAGGATTAAGGCACTGTGCAACAAATTTTGAAAGACCAGAATAATCTTTTATGATCTGGTTGATTGTCAAGGAAGTTCTAAGGCTACCTTGTAGAGAATGATGAAGTAAACTAATACTAATGAATGACTGCTTTGCAACTGAGAACACATCTAGAACTGAATAGTTCCATTTGGAAGGGACCTACTATGATCATCTAGTCTGATTGTGACTGCAATCCTAAGAAAAATTCTATGCAACATCTGTAAATTTTATAATGCTTTAAGAAGGAGAAAAAAAAGCCCTACCTCTGAATCCTCATGTTATTTATAAGACAATAAAGTCATTTTATTGTCACTTAAAGTCTCATTTTGTGTTGGTGCATTAAGAGTGCATCTCGAACACAGTGGATTCTTTGGGTTTTAATAAGAGTGCTAGTACTTGAAAGACTAGATAAATTTCCTGTCATAATTTTGTATGTATATTTTGAGTGGTTAGGTTGTCTACAGTAAGGCAGATTGTGTGCTAGTGATTAAATAAGGTGACTCAAAATGATCCTACTTGCACCTGACATTACCTGCAATGTCCCTTGAACTGGATGAGGGAATCACGGAAGCAGCTGGATCATCTCTGACTGAAAACTAACTTCTTTAAGGGTAAAAACTAGTTTTAAGTTCCTGTTTGGTCACATGATGTCTTTGAAAACAACAGAAGTGTTCTAATGTCTTCTGCACAATCATTTAATTTAGATGAGCTACAATAAATACTAATGGGTTGGCTTTTTGTACTCTGCTGAAATTTTATTGCAGCGAATTTTGTAGAGTTCCATGTAGTTCCTGGTTCAATAACTCATCTGAAGATACCGGTTTTCTTCTTTTCTGTGGATATGGAAAAATTAATAACTTGTTGATTTGCAACTAGTTATACCTTTTGTGTGAAATATGATACTTCCTTTTGCTTATCAAAAAGGTAAATTATGTATTTGTGGTTACATAGCCTGATATGTTAGCCTTTTAATTTTAACATGATAGGTTAGAAGATGGGAAATGGAAATTTGAAAGGAAACAAGAATTCAGCTAAAATATACAAAACATAGCTTCCATAATTCTCTTAATTAGTTGAAAAACATATAAACATAAGAGTTACACTAGAACTTTTAAAATACTATGTTTGAGTCTACCAGTTGAAAAGGATATTACATGTAATTTGTAATTACCATTGCATGGTATCTTTCACCCTAACTTCCCCCCGCTTGAAGAGGAAAATAATTTTTACTTTTGCAATAGATTTATCAGGTTCAACCTTACTGCAATACTGAAGAAAATTAGTACAATATTATGAAGTGAAGAAAAAATGTCTGCTAGTGGTCTGGTTTGGTGCATTCCAACTGGCTTTTTTTCCAAATGCTTAATTAGTGGCTTTGATCATTTTAGCATTTTACTGCTACTAGAACACTTTTAATTAATTACTGGGTTGTATGTTTAAGCTATAATACAGATTGTTCCACATTGAACTCTAAATACTTCCATTCTGAATATCTGTTTAATTAGTAGATTTCAATAAAAATGTCAATTGGATTATTTTGGTATGGAGCATAATGCCACATACCAGTTAGATTGGATTATAAATTTTAAACAGGAAAGTTTTTGTATTACTTGTATAGGTATAGGGAATGCATATATAGAAATATTTTTAATGCATAAAATTAGATTAAATATTATTCTACCTTCAGAAAATACCGTGTAAACAAATGCTGGATGACTGGGTTTAGAACTTGTACTAAAGACATTGTAATGTTGGGGAATATGAAATGTGGCTGTATTCAGTAGCATCTTTGTCATGGCTTTAAAAAGAAATATTTTTATTAGCAGTAATAGAAATACTTAGAAATAGTATCAGGTGATTTTTTTTTGTATAAGGTGCCTATTATAGTGTCCAGCTCTGACATCTAGCAAAGTCTTTCTGGTGAACTGTACCGGTGTTTCTAGTTGTAGGCAGCACGGACATGAACATGAAATAAGAGAAAGATAAATTATAATAACCACTGTAGGAAAAATACCTTGCTTTTTCAACTATATGGGAAATCTTCTTACATTTCATCATAACAGCAATCATAAAAAACCCTCGCAAAAATTATTGGAAAACATTTCCACTTAACTGGTTTTCAGGGATGCAGTTGTAGTTTTATAATTATTCCACATCACTTTGTGACAGGATGAATATGAAGAGCTACTTTGTTATGCTGTAGTGGCTCCGAAGTTTGAAGAGCGTGTCTCAGAGTGGTCAGAATCTGCTTCAGAACTGAGAATAGGTTGCAGATTTTCAAGTGTAACAGATGATGCCATTCACCGTAATACTCCAGGTAGTGTATGCAGACCTTACAATAACAATGATACATTTTCACTGCTATTCATAAGAAGGAAGATCGGAATCAAAACAGTAGACTTGTGCTTTTCTTTTGGTAGAGGACTGTATACTCTATTTTCAGTCATCTGAAGAGAAGATCTTAGCACTGTCTGATGTCTCTAATTCTGTGAGAGGGCTTATGTGGAAAAACGTGGCCTCTGATGTCCTTTTTACTGCCTAACGGTGTGCTTTAGAAGTGAGAGAACAGATTTCCATTCCCTCGATTGCTTCTCTTGAAATATTTGAATAGGGTTATCTTTTAATAGGCTTGGTATTAACAAATAAGAATTGTCATTGCAAGCTGTAGTTAACTGCTATGGGACTGGTTAAAGAAACGCTATTTATACTTGATCATGATCAAAATTTTGCATTGCAGTTTTATTTATTGCTCATTACAAGGAGCCACATACTCCTCTCAGTTATAGACACTCAGATGTTTGTTATCTTTGCAATGAGCAGCACCTTGCAAACTACAATTTGTCTTCTATTTTCAAAATGGAAAAAGAAGATTAAACAGTAAAGATGATGGTCTTGGTCTTCTTGGAGACTGAAGCAAGAAGAATGTTTGCACAACACCACCGTGCTTCTATTAACTACACACTAAAAGTAAACCTCTGGTGCCTTACTGCTTTTTCAAAACATAGGTTTGCTGTTCAAAATGTCACTATGTCCTGTCTGTTTAGGAAATGGATGCCTTACACCTCCTGGAGACAGAGCTTGAAACAATCTAGTTGTAAAAAGATTGTTTCAACTTTTAAAAGAGGATCTTAGCAAAATCTAACCAACTTTTCTGTATCACCTCCAACATTGATCAAGGGTGATACATATTTGAGGAGTGTTTGCCAGTGTTAATTGGCCTCAGAATACCTTTGGTTGTTTTTCCTTGATATTAATAACAAGACTTTGGATGAACAATGAGAAAATAGTTAAATGCAAGTTCAATACTGTACCTCTGTGTATACCTATACTATAGATTAGCAAGTCATTTCTGAAGGACAGATAATTTTTTAGTTTAACTCCATTCTTTTGTCATTGCTACATGTTTATGCTAAAATACAGACTGATGTTTATTCTTTTCCTGTCCAACTCTAATGTTGTTGCTGTGTTAATTACAGAGTCATAAATTAATTGGATAGTGTTCTATAGCTTTGTAACACAAAATGCACATCTGTGTTCTATATAAATGTTTGCTCTTCTGCACAGCGTCTCAAGCTTGCAATGTTTTTTTTATGCTTCTCCATGTGATATTGGTATCAAGACTAACAAGAGTTTTCAATGCTACATGATGCCTTCTGAGATTAAGTTCTATTTGTGGAGCATTTTGACTTTTCTCCTCCAGTTTTTAAAACTGAACTGAATGTTTCTGCTGTGACAGTAGAAGTCTAATCGCTGGTAATCTCTTATTTATTGTAGCAAATTAATGATACATAACATCTTCACTAACATCTACCAGTCAAATAAGAAAAATAAGTCGAACAAAACATGCTGTACTATTTAATTCAATGTGCAATTTATATTTCTTTAAACTTCGAAACCTAAAACTTAATCTCATGTTCTTGTTACTAGTTTAGTTGATTGAATTTGAAGATGACTGACTGGAGCAGTAGATTATTTGTAGCAAAGATGTGTAATGACTCATATCCAAGCAGTGGGAAAATTCCTTCTTTTCAGGCTCCCAGTCCTCAGTATAGATCCATTAAACTTCTGAAAACTATACATTTTAGCAAATTGCTACCCTCAGCTTGGGCCGCTGATAGCAGATTGTGTGTGTGGACTGTCTGTTTAAGTCCACGCTTCTTTACTTAAAGTAGAAAAAGTCATATCCTAGAAGAACACAGAGGTGGGCGTCAGGGGAACGGGCAAAGTTTTTTCATCCCAGTGCATCTGGAAAAACAGCTAATTTCATTACCTCTGCTATAAACCAGAACACGGTCTAGAGACTTGTGGGAGTAAATGCACAAGGGGATTATTTAATGAAGTACATTTTTATACTTCTTCATAGCCAAATGGTTCCGTGTCCTTGGTACCTTAGTGCACTGTAGCTGAATGGCATTATGTAATGCAGTGGAAGGAATAGAGGTGACAGAGAGCATTGGGAATATGCATACAAGTAGAAAATTATGGCAATACTGGAATACCGAGATAAATTATATAAATTATAATGATATAAACATGTAACATACACAGTGAATTCAGTGAAGGATACATTCTATGGTAAATCAGGAAAATGGAATCTGAGTGGGATAATCTGTACATAGGGAGGATTAAGGGCAGAAGAGTGATGGAATTATAATACTATGATCTCAGACTATGGCATAATCAGTGTGCTTTTATTATCCTGGTCTTATTGGTTACATTTTGCTCCAATTTTTCTGGTTGTAAATACCTTGCAGACTGTGCTGTCTACACTGGATATCTCTGTAATCGAAGCAAATGACAAAAATATAAAAATAACCCTTCACATATTTTAGAGCAGTGTTGCAACTAAATGAAGAACACAGTGACATGCAAGAATGAGAACAAGTGGTGAAGGACAGAATCAGGAATACTTGACAATAGTAACACTGCCAAATATATTCTGAAAGGTCAACCGGATTCTTCATCACTGAAATTAGATGTATTTCAAGTAGTCTGGGTTATCTGTCGAGCATGTTGTGTTTTCTGGAGATGTTTACAAGCAACAAATACTCAAATTCCGTCATTAGCTAAGCAATACTTCTCTTATTTGCAGGAGAAACAGTAACAAAAAGCTATAGCCTTAGTAACTGTTGGGATTGGGAATGATCTGTGGTGATCATTTTACATAATGGGGTAGGGAATTTAGTCTGAAGAAATTGTGTGTTAGATGGGATTTCTTTAGCTCAAGCTGATAACTTGCTTTATGATGTGTAGCTGTATATGACCTTGGGAGAAATACCAAAAAGCCTCTTCATCACAGTTCTTCCTCATTTCCTCTTTATTTTGGAGCATGTACCAAAAATAGTGAGTCTAGCAGGAGTAGGTAAGTGATCGTCCTCCTGTACTTGGCACTGGCTGCACCTTGAGTATTGTGTTCAGTTCTGGGTGCCACAGTATAAGACACTGAGGTGCTGGAAGAGGTCCAGAGAAGGACAACAAAGCTGGTGAGGGGTCTGGAGAATGTGTTTTGTCAGGAGTGGCTGAAGGAACTGGGATTATTTAGTCTATAGAAAAAGAGGCTGAGTGGGTGACCTTACAACTCTTTAAAGCTACCTGAAAGGGAGGTTGTAGTGAGGTAGGTGTTGGTCTTCTCCCAGGCTTAAGTTGCATCAGGGGAGGTTTATATTGGATATTGGGAACAAATTCTAATGAAATAAGTGGTGAAGCATTGGAACAGGCTGCCCAGGGAGGTGGTGAAGTCACCATCTCTAGAGGTGTTCAAAAAAAATATGCAGATGTGATACATTCAGGACATGTTTTAGTGGTTATGATAATCTTCAGTTGATGGTTGGATGTGATAATCTTGGAGGTCTTTTCAAACCTTAATGACTCTATGAATGTAGCAGTTGAGGTTCAGTCTACTTGGTGGGATTTGTATTAGCCAGACAGGTGTTCTCACTTCTTTGGACAGGAGAGCTAACAGTAACAGTAATTGTAGTAGTGTCCATTGTCAGGCTCAGCCTTGAATACATTTCCAGTGTCCACTTAAAATACTGCTTTAACAGTTAAGCGTATCTATACATGCTTGTACCAAAAGATAGTACTCATCCACTATGAAACAAATTCTACAAACAATATTTGTTTTCAGAAGTGACTAAACTGTTGGAGGATTCCTCTTTCCATTTATGGAAGAAGGACAGTATTCTTTTGAAGTTGTGCTGACTATTATTATTAATACCAGGAGTCTGCTAATTCATCTTCTTTCCTAATATTTTTATTCAGCTGTCAACTTGAATAACAAATCTACTGTAAGGCATAACTAAATATGAACTATTTCATTTTCTCTGTTCACTTAAATGGTAACTTCTTTATCCTTAGCTTTTTTTTTTTTTCCCATCCCATCAGAAACTCAAACACACACACATTTGCTTCTGAGTATTTGCTTCTGGATGAATTTTTACTGTAGTGGTAGTTAGCCACAGCATTTTAAAGTGAGGCCTTATTGTTCAAGGCATTGTATAAATTCATAGCAGATATTTCCTTTCTCAAATATTTTATAATCTGATTACATGGTCAATTAAAAGCTGTAAGGAAAATGGATACAGGTACATTCCAGCATTGAAATACACCTGCAGGTCATGTTGTGAACACCTTTAGGAAGGCCCCTGACCTCAGGAGTTTTCAGCCTCACTAAGGAAAATGGCAAAAGTTTAGGGTTTTGTTGTTTTTGTTGGCTTTGTTTTGTTTTGTTTTTTTGACCTGAGATGTTAATTGACAAGAAGTCTTTACTGAGGAGTTGCTTTTCATTGCTGGCAATGTTTTATGTTTGTCTGTTTCCCTCCCTGATCATCCTCTTTGAAGTGTAATTATGTTAAAAGTTTCTGTTCTTTAAGGGAGTGGTAGTTTTGATTTGACTAGCATTACGATTGGACTGTTGGTTTAAACATACTCGTATCTTGGAAGCATATATTGGAATTGGGTTGTTTGGTTTACATGGGGAAAGGAGGCTTCTGATGGCTTAAGTAATTTGGGGGTTTGGGTTTTAATACCTGGCTTCTGAATTCCATCCAGAATGCAGACCAATTATCCTTTTCAACAAATAAATCTTTAATTCTCTGTTTCTCTTTTAGTCTTAATGTCAATGAAGAAGCCTTCTGAGGCCAATATGGAACAAGTTTTCCCTGATCTTCCAAAAGAGACTTCTTCACGAGAGTCCCCACTTAGTCCAACAGAAATAAATGAAACCGTGGTGTCTGAATTACCTTTACCTGATGACAAAGTAACTCGCATAGAAAACATACTTGATCTCTGGAGTGGAAGTCTTAAGGTATTAATTTTGTACAGAATCTATAAAAATAATATACCAATGTCACTGGTGTAGAATAAGTGAGAGTGCAGAAAAAGTTGCAGTGTGATTGTGCTGGGAAATTGTGTTTTTTTCTTTTTGATTGTTGTTGCATATAGCATTTAACCACTAGAATACCTTGTTTCAAGAACTATAGAGTAACTTTCTCCATTAGGGATGTTTGGTTACTATCATTCAATAGTATTTAAGTCTGGTACTGTGATACATATAAACAGTCTGTGTAATGATGGTGTCACTGTAATTATTCATATAGCCTTAATTGATAAATGTTTTAAGGTTAAAAGATTAGGAAGAAGGGCATAATTTTACTAATTGCACTACTATCATCCCTTTAACTTTTCAGACAAATATTCTGACTGAACTCGGAAAATGGAAGCTTAGTTTGATTGAACATCACAAGCTTCAGATGAGACAAGAAAAAGAGAAACATGCTGCAGGTGTGAGACAATTGAGCAATGAGATAGAAAACCTGAAGGAGTTGCTACGTACTTATGAAATATCTGCTGGCAGGAAAGATGAGGTAGTAATTAAGTTTCATAATTCAACAGTTCCTCTCTCTTTAAAAATATTGACACTGAATTTTTGCATCCATCTCTTTGAACAAAATACTCCTTACAGCAAGTAGAGAATTAAATAATGTACTTAGACTGCACAGATGAAAAAAATGAAAAAAATCATTACTACTACTAACGTTGTCCACACTATAATGGAAACTTAACATGTTGTATGTACGTATTTTACATTACTGCTTCTAATAGGGTCTATTGTTGTTCCTTATTTCATGAAGATGGCTTAGATGAAAAAAGCCTTTAAAAGACTGTAGTTTTTCAATGATTTGACTGGTTTGCTGCCCATTTAAAATTCAAGAAGTCTCCCAAATGTTAGTGAGTCTCTATTTTAGGATTCTTAGGAATTGTACATTTGTGATCTCTGAGTTACTCCTTTCTGCTGTCAACATCTTCTAATTTTATATCAATCTATTGTTATTATACAGCCGAGACAGTTGTTCTGAAACTTAATAGAGAAAAGTAACTTATACTAGACTTAGTAACATACACTAAAAAAAAAAAAAGCCTAGAGATGATCAGCTTTAAATATATCAGATTGATACTTTGAACACCTTAAATAAATGAGGTTTTTGCTAGTAATATTTTGTTAAACATTCTGAAGATTGACTGAAACAGTTTATGTAAACTTCTGTACTGAAACAAAATAGAAGTTTTGTACTATTTGCTAGATTACTTTGTTGGTTTAAGGGCTAAATTTAGCATATTATTCATTTAATTACTGTGTGTTCAATAATTATTGTATGTAACATGCAGTATAGAATATTGTTATATTAGTTTATAACATCACAGAATGTTGTTCTTCAAAATCTTTGTGCAGTAGTAACTTTACATTACTCCCGCAAGTCCCAAGGTTAGTCACTATCCCTCAGATGCGATTGATGGCAGAATAAGTAGTTAGGAAAAAATTGAGGAATACTCAGTGATTTGGTGTATGTAGTTTCCATTGGTTTGATTTTGTTTTGGGGTTTTTTAGGTTTTTTTTGTTGCTGATGGTGGGACAGTGATCTTGGAGGTCTTTTCCAGATGCAACCATTCTGTGATTGCTATGGGCCTTCATGATACCTCTCATGAGAACTTCTAAAGAGAATAACAATTCTTAATTATATTTTTCTAGTTCTTAGCAATTCCTCACCTTCTTGTTAATGTTCAGACAACTGAATAAGCTTTCTGCAGATACCTTTTCTTTACACTTCAGTTTATTATTAAATGCACTAAACCAGACCTTTAATGTAGATGTTCCTGATTTTTCAAAATGTGAAATAAGTGATTCTTCTGAGTTTGTGCTGCAGTAATGTGGTGTTATAAGGAGCGAAGAAGCCTGCAGATGTAGGATGAAATAACAATTCAGTTGCAACTTTTTCTAAAACTACACAATGAAAGTGTCTAAGTGTGTCAGTCTGAGTGCTGAAGCCACAGGAATTTTACTTCTGATTTGAACTCTGATTATTGTTTACTGCTTGATTAGCGTATAAGGAAGATTCAGTAGAAAGTGTCTGCTAAAAGCAAATGCTTTAAGTGAAAAATAATTCATGCATAAAGTCTATTCTGTTTTGACAAACAACATAGCTGTTGAAATAGTGTTCATAAATATTTTTGCAGGTGATTACTAACTTGACCCAAGCATTAGAGAGGCAAAAGCAGAGAATAGAGTTGATGAGTAAGTTTACACTGTGGCGGATTCAGCATGTTAAAGCCAAACAAGAGGTATGTGCACCAAATAAAAATGAGATGGAAAATGAAATGTCTGAACTCAAAAGGATGGGAGCTGCTGTAGTTCTTGATACAGATTGAAGCAATGACAGCGTTTCCATCTTTGTGTTTGACAATGTCAAATAACAGCTTGAAAACATCAACTCCAAAAAGAACGCTGCTGTCAGTAACCTGGGATGGGTAAAAAATCAAACCAATAACTTGTAATACATTGTTTATATTGCTCCACTTCCTGTGATAAGCTCACAACAAATCACCTTAGTTTACAGAATCTGTGTTTTGAAGTAGGTGCCAAAGGAATCTTTGTCTAAACTTCAAACGCATGATGTTTGAACAGGGATATGATACAGAATAACGCTAACTGGGAGGATTGGCAGATACACCTGAAGGCTGTGCAGCCATCCAGAGAGACTTGGACAGACTGGAGAGCTGGGCAGAACAAAACCTAATGGGGTTTAACAAGGATAAGTACAGAGTCCTGCATCTGGGGAAGAATAATAAAGTCCACCAGTACAGACTGGGAGGTGACGTGCTGGAGAGTAGCCCTGTGGAGGACTTAGGAGTCCTGGTAGACAAGAAGTTCTCCATGGGACAGCGATGTGCCCTTATGNCCTGGATGCGTTCCTGTGTGACCTGTGCTGGATTATATGGTCCTGGTCTGGCAAGGGAGTTGGACTTGAAATCTTCAAGGTCCTTTCCAACCCCTGACACCCTGTGATATCCCTGTGAACGTTCTGAGCAGAAACCACTCGCACAATTAAAATTTCATCTGTCTTCTTTTTCTCACATTGCCAAAACTTGAAATAGCTGCGTGCTAGAAGCACATGAAATGTTGGGCATTGCATCAGGCATCTAACAGTAAACACTGTATTACGTAAACTATGACAGAAGAGAAGGGTCCCTTATCAAGACTGCAAACCTTTTGCTTTCTTGGCTCTTAAGGAGAAGCTGTACTCGGAACCTTTGTTCATTGTACAGATTCCTGTCTAGACTCAAGTTCATTGATGCTACCCCAAATGCTGCTTATTTGCAAAAAGGGATAGGCTTTTCTCTTTTTTTCTCTCCCATCTCAGAATTTACTAATAATTTGGAATCTGTGGGGGTTTTTTAATAATTAATTTCTGGAAAAAAAAAAAGTAATGAACTATTTTGAAATACTTGACTATTTTGAAACAGTAGAATAATAGAATTTTCTTAAATTTACTTGGGAAGAAACATTGAGCTCCCTATGCTATGTTTGTGTACCCCATTGCTGCAGCATGTGTAACTGAGTTTAGACATTCCTACAATAAATTGTAAAACAAACATCCACTCTCTCCTGAATACTTAAACTTTTAGGAAACCTCAACTTGCATATTATATGATTATATTTGTTTCTTAAGGCTTATGCAAATAGAATAGCAGACAGACAGTTCCGGACAGCTTTGATGAAGAAAGTATGGGCAGCCTGGCGCTCTCTTAGTGAAGAAAAATGGAAAGAAAAAGTTGCAAAAGCCTGTCAGTCAAGGGCAGAAGATGTCTGTGTTCAGCTCACCAATGATTATGAAGCTAAAATTGCAGAGGTAAAATTAGGTTTCTTTTTTTCCATTCTTTCCCTCTCTCCCCCACCCCCCATCCCTACAAAATGTCTCTCAGCAAACTTGAAAAACGTAAGGACTTTCCAGCAGAGCAGAGCTCCCCAGTACACAGGAAGGTCTGAGGATCTCTACTGTGATTTCTAAATGTGACTTGGGTTTTTTTCCTCTCAATCTGGTATAAAATGTTTCTGACCTGCACACAGGTGAAGTAAATTGGGTTCTGTTTGAAATAAGACAAATCTCTATTTGCCCACCAGTGGGGACGGTATTTGTGTAAAGGAGTTAATGTTGGCTCTACATTTTGAGATTACAGAAGGTGGTGGAAATAGAAGACCATTATTATTATGAATGATCATGATTGATACAATAGCTTTTTGCTGTAATAGCTACTCTATTAAAGACTGAATTTAAGTTTGGTTTTGCCTTCAACTTGCCAGTTAAGCTTGTTAAAGCATTTTCAGAGCTTAGGGTGAAGTTATCAATGTGTGCATAGGTGCACAGTAAGTAAATAAATTTCTAAAACACACATTTTAAAAGGTCCAAATTTTAACAAGAAATAAAACCTAGAATTTTAAGAACAGACTTACCAATTGTGGCTCACCAGCACAAACACAGTAAGTAGTGAGTTACAAAGTTAACGTGGTCTGTCTTTTCTTAATGTTCTCGGGTTTTTTTCAGTAGCTAGAAAAGAGATATTGCTGATAACAATTCACACTATGCTTAAATAGTTTTCTGGGAACACTTATTCTGTTGAGTGAATCCATACTTCTGCAGATATCCATGTATCTAACTTCAAAAAGACAAAACCTTGCACGATAAATTTCTGCTTAGCTGACTAGGTAGGGTCTGACAGTCCTTTTGTAAGCATGCTTGTCCTTGGTATGCACTAATACAAATTATGTGCTCTAGTACAAATAAATAGTAGTTGGCCATCTCCAGTGAACTAAACATTTTTGAAGTGAAAATGTGTATCCTTGTAAACATTCATTTGCCTTTTAAAGCTAATTGAGGAATCTGTTCACAGTCTGCATTCAGAAGCACAAGACAGATGTTCTCCTTGTTCTCTTTCATAGCTAACTGCTACTTTGGAACAGACAAAAGCTGAGATTCTGCGACTGCACAGTGAAAAAGAACAGTATGAAGACACCATGAAGAAAGCCTTTATGCGTGGTGTATGTGCTTTGAATCTGGAAGCAATGACCATGTTTCAGGGCAGGGACAGTAGGACAGATCCTGGTTAGTATAAATAGCAGCTCTAAATCTGGTAATGTGTATGTGAGGGGGGTGTTTGGTATGTATGGGTTGGTTTTGTTTGTTTGTTGATTTGTTTTGAAGCATTCTCCCTATATTTCATCTTTTGCAAAAAATTTAGTATGAGGATGTGTGGTAATACAGATTATCAAACTCCTTACTTTAAAAAGTCCTGTTGAATATGTTGGCAATAGTCTGATGCTAAAATCTGAACTGCTGTAGTTAAAGATGGAGCATGTTCTCTTCATCTCACCTTGCTGAGACTGGTAATATGTAAGTGAAGGTGGAATAAGAAGCCAGGGATGGCAAAGTTCCTGAAGTAGTGTGGAAGATAACACAGAATTCTGTCAGTACCTGGCTTATGGGGACATGGGTGGGAAATCTTGGAAAAACCTTCTTTATTCTCTGGAATCTGTGCAATGAATCTGCTTTTCCCAGATAGCTTTCCCTTCTTTCTTAATCTTGCCTTTTAATGCAGAAACTGCAGGTAAATCTCCCAGGTACTGCACTTAGTTGGAGTTCTGTGCCAGAACAGGAAGCACCAGAGTAGTAGTTATATTGGCAGCACACTTGTAAAACTTGTGCAGCTACACAAGAAAGAGCTGCACACTCTTACTGTTGTAATGAAATCACCCCCTCAGAGTCAGGCAATCTGTAGCAGCAGGAGCATAATCATGCTGGTGAATCAGATTATGTTAGAGAAAATAGCTGTGTCACCTGTACATGTGGCTTAACCAGCTGTACTGGTAGCAGTTCTTAATAACCTTAGACAAATAACTTCAGTTGCTAAATTTGAGTCTTATACCACAAGTTTCTGAACTAGGTCAGAGAAATTCCCCACAGAAAATGTAGATACGAAGAGGAAATAAAAACCTGAGGAAGGTACAAGAGGATAGTTAACTGAGCAGCTGTCTGAGCCTGTTAAAATACATGGTATTTGGGCAGTTGCTTGGGAAACTAGAACATGACATTGGCCAAGTGCAATAGCTTTGTGCTAGTAAAAACAGGATCAGTAGAATTATAGAATCACAGAATGGTAGGGATTGGAAGGAAACTCCGGAAATAGAGTCCAACATCCCTACCAGTATTTGAAGGTCAATAATCAGTAATTTTGTGAAGACACAGAGCTTGGAAATAAAGTTACAAGACATTGCCCAAATACTTTATTTTTCACTGTGTTTGAAAGAGATAGTTCTTAATTTCTAAGATTTATTTTACATTTGTTTGTTGTTTTCCAAAAACATGCAACAGACAGTGGGTGTCCCTAATAATGATGTGGATCTGAGTGGTGTGAAATAGGAAAGCATTTTTCTGTAGAGTTGTAGAAAATAGGGTAAGTAGAAAGGAAACAAAGAAAACTGAGCTCTAGAGCTGCCGTGACCAAACTCCTGGGGTTTGTGGACCAAATATTTGATTCTTGTTTTGTTGTTTATTTTCTTTTGTTTTTTACTATGAAGCAGGAGCTGATACTATTCATAGGTACAGTACCTGGAGATTTTTCTGTGCTGGACAATGCTGAGGTGCCTGTACCAACCTTTTTTTGCCATGTGGCATCATGCTTCTTAATTTCCTGTAGTCAGTGTAGTCCTCATCAGGCTTCATATCTCGCAGTCTCTCTTGTCCTTGGTCCATACCTGCCATCTTCCACTGCCTCTCCTACCACCTTCTCCCCTGTCCCTGGCTCAATTTCTTACTATAGCCAGATGGTGCTTTTAATGAAGCTAGTTACATATTTTTTTAATGTGGTTGTACAACTGTTCATTTGCATTCTTTGTCAAGTGTAACAATGATCAGAACATCGAGAGACTTCAAACATCAAATTAAATGATGGTTATGATTTGTTCTAGACTTGTAATATATAGATATTAAAACTTCCATTTGCCAGAGTCTGTCAGTGATTACATATTTGTGAACACTGCAGCAGCACCTACTGTCATTGAAAATAAAATCAGAATTTGATCTCTTACTATTATTAGCTTATTGTAAGGTACACTGAATATATATACTATATACAGTTAACATATGTACAAGATACACTATAACGTGGCTCATTAACAGTGTGTAAGTATCACAACCTTCATGGGTTCATTACATTTGGAGTCAGTGTTGATGATATAAAATCTATCTGGTTGGTTTATTGATATATGGAGGGTTTTAATTATTACTGTATTAAGATTTTAACTTTATGTATTTAAAGGAACACTGAAGGAAGAAGAATTCATTACTTTTTACTTAAAAAAAAAAAACTGCTTTTTTTTTCTTTAAGTAACATAGATTAGACTGACTGTTATAACTATGCATTGGTCCTGTCTGTGCTTAAACTTAGCATTTCTATACATATATGCACAAAATGCATATTCTGTCATACTTTCACTCTTGAAGTCTTTTGAGTATTGCACTGATTTGAACTACCTTATTTTTCCTGTTTGCTTCAAGAGAAAAAAACAAAACCCAGAAAACCCACAACTACCACTTGGTGTCACTCTAGTCCCTGGAATGAGCAAAGTTCCCTTGTCCTGGAACTGCTGCTAGCATTGTCTGCTTCAGAAACACAGTAAATAAGAATACCTGTCTCTGCTTCATTTAGTTTGTATTCTAAAAGAAAT
>VWZY01001534.1:137942-158618 GCA_013399075.1 Chloroceryle aenea | reverse complement strand
AATAAAGATCATCAGCTTTTTAGTATAAACAATAAGATCCAGTACAAAATAACTCTGGCTATATGTTGACAGACGAGGCAGTTCACTTCATTATGTGATAAAACTATTGCTGTTTTGTTAGAGAACACTAGAAAGGAAGAAGTGTATAATTTCTCAGATATTAAATGTATTCAATAATGAGAACCTTTAAACATGTTCAGCATGAAATTACTCAATATTAAAGATAGGAACAAGAAGTAGGTAAATAATTGCTAGGTGTGAAATATTCTTTGAGTAGGTTATAGAAAATTTGCCAGCCAACCATGGTTGACTTTTACATGTGACATTTTGGAAAGTTTTTCTACATAAATTGAATGCTGCATAAGAAGAACTTGTCCTAATGCTAGCACTAATTAAACAGGAGAAAAGCCCTCTTCAGAGAGGAACACTGTAATCCTATCATGACTTTATAAAAAGCTTAATCCCCTATGAGGCCAGGTGCCAACCTACTTCTGGAAGTGTTGATTTGTATCCATAATTTAAACTTATTAAATTTAATTTCTTTCTGGTAGAAAACATTTATATTTCATGTCAAACACAAAATAGCTTAATTTGAAGTTCCAGTACAGAATTAGTGTATTGATGTTAAGCCATGTGTAGAAATTTTAGGAGGGTGATTCTTGCTTAGCAGTGTAGCCATAAAATTACCACCCAGCCATTCACTCAGTCTTTAAATCCTCGTACAGCAAGCATATGAGAGAGAAATAACCCATATTTCAGGCTTGGAAAAAGTCCTACAACTTCAAAACAGGTTTCCATTTCCAGAAAATATATTATTTGTATTTGATAGTCACTTTCCATCTGAGATGTAATTCCATCATCTATGCCATATTTTACTGATCAACTCACGAAATTGCGCACTTTCTGGAGTCCATGTCAGTGCTACTTGCAGCTCTGATCTTCTCTGTAAAGTAAGGGTAAAATGCTTGACATGCTCTGCTTTTCACAAGGTCAGACCAATCTAACTGAAGGATGGACAATCATCTTTTAAACACGTTTACAGGACAAAGGGAGGGGAGCAAAGTTGACATAGTCCTTTCGTCTTTTAGAAATCTCTCATTCCTCAGCCTGACCCCCCCCTGCAAGGGCAGAATCCTATAAAGGAAGAGTGTCTTCTAGTTCCACCATGTTCACACCTTCCCAGCACCAGCAGGGCCTTCAGCCCTGCACTGCAGTCTTGCAGCAGTGTAATGTGCTCTGTAATAGCTTACCGGCCAAAGGCTGAAATCCTGCTTCCACCAGATCTTCAAACATATGCTTGACCGGGTTCTGATGAGCGAGCAATATACCATGTAACCAGATGAGCAGCATTCTGTTTCCATGTTCCTTGTAACTATTTTTCCCTATACAATACACAAAGCATGTGTCTGAACATATGCTGGAAACATTGTATTTTGTGCTTTTGCACTTTTATTAGTTACAAGAGATTTTAAAACCTACTCATTGACTCCTACTTCCTTTTTCACCTATAAACAAAATGAAGACTTAAAGTTAAAAAAAAAGCCCACCTAGTGTTTTTCTTTTTTTTTTTTAAGGCTCCTGCAAAGGGAGCAGCTTCATTGCCCTCCTCTGCACCCGCTCCAGCACCTCAATATCCTTCTTGTACTGAGGTGCCCAGAACTGGACACAGTGCTCAAGGTGAGGCCTCACCAGTGCTGAGTACAGGGGGACAATCACCTCCCTACTTCTGCTGGTCACACCATTTCTAATACAAGCCAGGATGCCATTGGCCTTCTTGGCCACCTGGCCACACTGCTGGCTCATGTTCATTGGCTTCATTCTTCCTCAACACGTGCAATAAAACCTGTACCAGTGGTAAACAAGTACAATGTGTGCTATAGAAGTAGTGCTTTCCCAGCAATTGAGAGGCCTGAAACCAGGAATTGCTGTTTCATAGCAACTGTAAAGACATGTAGAAGGTCTTCCAGTGTCACAAGGTTCCCCAGGTCCTCACTTGAGCATGACCTTCAAGATTCTCCCATGCTGCTACTCCATACCAAGGATGAAGGTAGGGTCTTCAGGCTGAGAAGGGGGACAGAAGTGGTCTGTACTTTTACAGCACTGTTTCCCAGGAAGTGGGGACAAGGCTTGTGTCCACTCCCTGCTCTTTTTCATAATTTGAATAAAAGCAGCATAGCCAGTGTGTATCTCTGACACACAGTTTAAAAAGCAACTCTGCCTTGTGTTTTTTATAGCTTTTATGTCTAGTGATTCAGGTATTGTTACCTGTCCATTGTTCTTCAATGGCTTTAATTTGTTCATCTGTGAACTTCCAGAACAAGGCCAGTTTTTTCCATTCCTGGGGTTTTAACTGGTTGTATGCTAGATTCCAAAGAGAGGAACGAATTTGCTTGGTCTGTGTACTGTGATCTTGTTTGAAGGACAAACTGAAGTCTGACATGTCATCACTATGACCTAGATGTTCCTGAAAAAGATGGTAAATTTTGTACTGCAGCCGTCAACCTTTGCTTAGAGAGCAGTGAATGCTGTGTCCCATACAGCCATCTAGCTAACAGGTGATTTATTTAGTGCAGGGAAGGGAACTGCGTTTGGCTAATAGAGCAATTTAGAAGATGTCTTGGCATAGGTCATATTATTATAGTTGTACAGACAGAATAGAAACTGTGTCCTGTGTCTACTGCTAAGTCTTACTAAGGTAAACGCAAAATAAACAACTTTTGTTGTTGGCACTTGATACACAATAGCAAGTAACAGCAGGTACTGTACCAGCACTGCTGTGCTGCATGACTCTTACCTACTTCATACATCATGTTTTTCACATGGCTGAGTTTGAACTACAGTGCTTACTCTTTCTTCTTGCTTCTCACAGTGCTATCCTCTCCCTGACAGGAGGCTAGGCACCATCAGCAGGATGCTTGCTCAAGCTGTTCCTGCATCAGTTCCACTTGGCTGAAGTGGGGACTGCAAGGTCATCTGATGGCAGTAGAAGCCCCTGGGATTAGTGTGCAGAACCCAGTTCAGAAAACTGTCTAAGAACCAATAAGCACGTGTATTGAATGTGGACCTAGTTTTATTGCCTGTATAAGCAAAATGAGTTGAGAAAACAAAACCACAGGCATTTTTACCCACTGGATTAGAATTGATGCTAGTGTATGCGTAGCTCCACTGAAACAGGGAGCGACAGGATTGCCTCTTGTTTGGGCATCTCTGCAAGAGCCACATCTAGCAGTGATTTCATCCCTAGCTGAGTGGTACTCAGGGAAAACCCTTCCATAGGTAAGCTCAAACCGCACTTGTATTTCATTTCGGTTACATGCTGGTCCCATTTCAAATCAGTCTACAAAGTGAAAAATATGTTCAGGAAATCGATACAGGATTACTAAGCAAAAAAGGAAAAGGCAGCATGCCACATTGTAAAAGTGCTAAGCATAAAGTATGCCACTCAGTTTAAATTGAGAAAAACAGGACAGGGTTATTTCCTAACTTTACGAGAGTCTTACAAGTTTAAAAAAAAAAATAAAATGAAAAAATCTGAATTCAGTAACTAAACATTGTCATGTACGTTTGATTCCATTTATCTGATGCAGACTTTATTTCATGCTTCCTGATGCATGCAAGGTGAGGTTTAGGACGTTCTATAGGACAGCTTCAGTCTCTCCCCAGTTTGGTGTTTCTCTTCTGATGTTTAAAAGAACCAATCCAAACCAAACCAAATAAAATAAATAACCCACACAAGCAAACAAGCAAAGAAAACATTTTTTTCCTCCTCCCTTGGCAGCAGCACAGCTTTTCTTTGCCATGAATTGTCTCTCTAGGCAATGGCAGGGTGGGACAGCAACAGCAGCCCTCAAACCCAGTCAAAAACAATGGGCACTGATAGGGAAGGGTGGCAGTAGATAGAAAAAGGCAAACAGAGAGAACAGGATACTCCGAGGCACATTAGTATCACGTGCACTGCCAGCAACATGGTATTTTCAAACTAATGCCTTCACACAGTTGGTAAGTCAGCTCAATGTAACAAGAAGACAGTTCTTACTATAATGGTTCAAAACACTTAAGTTTCTTATATGGTAAGACCACCTGAACAACATTACATTCCATAACTCTAAATCTAAGCTGCTCCCAAAGACTGTGCTTGTAGCTTCAGGCAATTGGATACAAACACTTATGTTTCTATTTCCCAACATTTGCAGAGCTCTTGGAGAAAACCATCTGCTTAAATAACTTTTCTTCTACTCAGGCAATTCAGTAAACAATGCCAAGAGGTTACAAGCATTACAGGCTCACTGCTGTCAGATTTGTTTTCTCTGGCAACAGATGACTTCACTTCTACTTCCCTTTTAAGCCAAAAGAAACAAGAATGTACCTGACAACACCAGCTGAACGGATGCAGATGAAACAGGCACAGCACGGGAAGTTTGTGGAGGTTTCTTTTGTAATTAATCTAGACCTGACAGCACAATGCCCTGCAGCATTGTCACAGATTTGGAGACACGGAGATAGAGTGGATTGGTAAAACCAGCTAATTCATGATCCTGCACTTGAGCAGGATCAATGAGCTTATCCTGCCCTGGGAGGCACTTGGCTAACCTGCTAACACAAACACTCCCTCATCAGGAAGCAAGAGTGAGAATGAAGTCACAGATTCGTGTGGCAGCTCAGCCAGCAGAGCGGAAAGAGCAGATACAGTCAAGTGATTTCCTTTCAGCAAGCCTCTTGCCCTGGTTTGCTAGTTCTGATGCTCACATAACTACTTGCTCTGCATAAATAAATTGCGCTAGCACCCTCCTTGCATGTTTTATGGTACAAGACATGTCCTTTACTGCCTCACTAGGACCAGTCTGTGAATAACAGTGTATATGAGAGAGCCTGGGGATTTTAAACTGTATTGCGTCAAAACCCAGCAAATTTAATCAATTCTCGGGGAGCCCACTTAAAACCATGTCTCCAAACAAGAAAAAAAAACAAGCAAAACAACACAAGACTTATTTATAGCACATTAATATGCCCCAAAATGAATGTTCATCATCCTATGAAATAGCTCCCTTTCATCAAGTCTTTAAGTATAGCAGGTTCTTTGTGTCTCATTGATACAACTGTCATTGATGGAACAAATAAAACTTTCTCAGTATTCTAATTGTTCCCAGTTAAGACCCCACAACAAGACATCCTGAGTTTTCAAGACCCCTTTGGGATGGGTCCAAGTTTCAAGGCGTGTCTCTAGAATGGATCTCTGATGTCTCAGCAGCATCCCAGCTCCAATTGGTCCTTTGATTTTGAAAGGTTTTTGAAAGCTTAGCTTTTCTTGAACAGATGCTTACTGGATGCACAGCATGTACAGAGTCATAAGTGATGTGGAATAGTCAACACAGGCCAAAATAATTGTCATCTACACTTCAATACATCTGACTCTCAGCCCTTTAGGGAGGGCCACCAGCAAGCAGACCATGTTTAAGTAACAGCTAAGGAAAGAAATTCAGACAATCTGAGGTCAATCTAAGCTGTGTCCTTCACGCTCGTTGCCTGCTTCTTTCCCATTTCATTGCGTTTTAAAATTAACACACATAAAACAGAAGAGGGAGCTCCTGCTGAAGCAGCTCAGCCCTTATTAGCAAAGGAGTGATAGGCACCTGCAATCCTTCTATAAAACCACAGATTTTGTTGTACCAGAGGACACAGGGATCAGCATGGATTCAGGTTACCTCATCCCTGACGCTGATGACGCAGTTTGAATTTGGGTCAGAATCTTTCTGCAGTCCTTCTCTTGTGTGTAGAACATGATGCAGGAAAACTGTAAGACCTACCTCCAATTTACAACTACTTGGGAATAAAACCTGGATAGGGTAGAGACCTTCGCATTCCCAATCCTAACCTCACTTTATCAAGGCCAGTCTTGAAACATGCTAAAAGGAAACCACCTCAGGCGCTTGGAGAACTTTCCCTTATAGTTCTCCTCAATGTAATGAGAAATGTCTCTTACCTGTTTCATGGCATAATACCTTTCTGCTTTAATGATCATATCTACAATGAGGGTGTGACTGCTCCTTGATGCCACAGCTAGTGCAGTTTTTCCATGCTGAAAGCACAGATGTCAAATCAGAACATTATCTCATATAAGTCAGGATAAGTATATCATAGAAGAAACACAGGAGCTTCTTTTACAGAGACCCATTCCTTTTTTTCAAAAAAATGTATTACTACAATTTTATGGTTTCAGGGTAGCTACAATCAAGTTCTAGGCTTTGTATAAGCTATATGCCCTCAGCCTAGGGGTGACCCATTCTCTCCTGCACTGGCATTTTAGGTGCAGAGGCTGGCAAAGCTGGAAACCTCCAACTTAAAGGGCAAGCCTGTGTCTTGTTCTGGATGGTAACAGAAGCTTGGTCACAGAGTGAAAAAAGGCTGAGGTATATTCTCATAACATGCCCTAAGCTCTGTCAGCACTGGTGTAATACCAGGGCACTATCCAGTCCAAGGGCTTACAGGTGCTTATGGTCAAATTCTGGGATAGACTGTATAAAACTGCAGCCCTGGCTAGCGTAGACATGACTGTGAATAGGAAGACTTCAATGCAGCCTCCCAAAACACATCAACCATGCCACCTGCACTCAAAGCCTTGAGTCTGGTGTCAGGCTAGGGAAAAGAGACGATCCTAGTCCATAAAGCTTTACACATCAACAGGACAGTTTTGTGGATGAAAATTACTTTTTAAATTACAGAAGAGCTAGAGTTTTCTCACAATAAACATCTAATCTGTTAATTCGGAAATACAGAAAATCACTGTAGTGGTAACAGAATAAAAAGGGGAAGTTTAATTTTGAAGTAGTTTAGCAATATTTGTAAAAAATGGATTGGGTACTCTGTCCTTTGAAATGCCCTTCCAAAGAAACTCTTGCTTTGGTACTTCTTCCAGCTGTTGCCATTCTTGCCTCAGTCTTTCCAGGCTAACATCAGCAACAGGATCTAAGCCTCCACCTCAACAGATCTGGGATGGCTTCTCAGGAACATGGCACCATCATCTCCAGATGGCCCAGAGTGCTAAAGGGCAAACTCACCATGGCTGTGATTAGAGAAGCTGGCAGCGCCTGTGCCTCTCCTGGACATGAAACCAGTGGCTGTGGGTGCACAGTTACAACAGCCCCAAGTTGTTTTCCACTCTGTAAGCCTAGTCCTTTCTTCTATCAGAAATCTCTGGCAGCACGGTTTGCCTTTCAAACTACAGAGCTTAGAAGTCTTACAGCTCTTCACTAAAACCAGTTCAGATCTCTGCAAGCTACAAGTACAGCAATATTAAAAGGAGACTTCCTTTGTAACAATTGACAGCTTTAACTTAGGAAAGAGAACTGTCAACGAGTGCTTTCTGCACCTCTGGGAAGAAGGTTATTAAACAAAACATAAAATCACATTAATTTTTCCACGTGCGAGGAAAGCAATCTTACCTTATCAGTGGCCTTGAGCTCACAGCCTGCCTTCAGCAGCAGTTCCACCAGCTCCACATTGCCAAGATCAGCTGCCAGATGTAAAGGGGTTTCCTGTCTCTGGAATTAATAACACCAAATAAATACAATAAGCAAACACCCTCTTAGAAGCAGAGTGAGCACAAGCTGAATCTAAAGAAAATTCACAAGAGACAGCCCTGGCAAGAAACACTGAACATAATGAAATCATTTAACTTTTGAGTGATTTACTTGCCAGTTTTGTTTCATGCAAGCTAGAGAGCATCTGGGATCTCCACAGGAAAGCCAGGTAGGAGTTCCAGCTGGCTCAGGAAAAAGTTGTTGTCATGCCACTCTAATGTACGGTAACCTAACAAGCTCTCTCTTCACTCTTATAAACAAGGTGCTTTGGATTGAGTGCTTCATGCTCCTGCCAATCCCCACCCATACGATCCTCGCACATAACCATTTCCTGCTGAAATTCATGCAAAGACAACCATCATTTTCCACGGTACTTTTATGCCCTGTCCACATGGGGTGTTAGCCAGCCCTACCACAGAACAGTGAGATGTAGCAGAAGTCCACCAGCGCCATAATGGGTCCAGTGAACCACAAACACACATACCAAAAAAACGGGGAAAACAAACCCAAACCATTAACAAGAAATACAGCTAAAGAGGCATTGTGGAATAATTACTGAAGGTGAATTAGAAATTAAATTTGTATTAAAGATACAGAATTGTTCACACATTAGGAGATGTATATTAAAGAAGCTCCAGCTGCAACTGGTATGCAAGGAATCCATTCCATCGTGGTTCCCTGGACTACACTGTCTGCAAAACAGCATGGAGGGTGGAGTGAAGACTCCATGGCCAGGCTTTGTGATTACTGCAGAAGATGGGAACTTTATGGTATTATGAAATTGGTAAGATACATATTTGCCACCCTAGGCCAACAGCCTGTCATTTTTTTGACAAAATGCTGTCCTTTGTGTGAACTTTGCTCATTATAATTTCATTATAATATCAAAACACACCTCCATCCCAAAGGCTACCCACCTCTGAAGTGTGGCCACCCCTCACTAAGCTTGCACCCTGATTTTTCTTAATCTATACCTTTAAAAGCAAAGCCAGAGAATTTTATACCAATCACAATAAAGGCATGACTAGAGTCACTCAAGCTGCACCTTGAAAGAAAAAAATAGTATAAAAATGGCTTAAGGACAGGGAAAGGTTAGGGAAGGTACCATTGTGAACAAGTCATGGAAGATGCCATCTCAGACTGTCTCTGACTCCCAAGATCAGTGGATAGGCTGAACCACCTTTCCACCCCATAGTGACAACTTTGGGTAAGATCCAGACTATAATGTTAATGTTTATAATCTCTATATAGAATTGCTTTATGATTTTGCACGCTGTATTATTCACGTGCTTTTGCAGACAGTGTATTTATCACCAGCAATCCCTAAGAACATGTACTTGTGTTGCTTGTAAACTGCACTATTCACTTTGCCAGCTGCAAGTCTCTCGCTGGGCACCGCCAACTCTTTAGTGGCTGTGTGAGACCATGAAGCATGACTAGAGAGTCCAGCATGCTACTAGTGAATCCAGAACCATGAGAGTTCAACCATATTGAACATGACCAGACTAATAGTGCCAAACTGGTATCACTCAAAATTTAAACCTGGCCACCACCAGCCCCTCTGATATCTGAGGACAAGCTGGAAAACAGGGAGGCTTGTTTTCTGCCAAATTACCTTTCAATGTGACAGGCATCCAGCTTCAACTCTAATCTTTGGGTCTGAAATGACATTTGTGTAGTGTCTACGCAGCCGCATGCACACAAATAAAACCCATTTGTTTATTTATTTATCCTCCTACAGAATATTAGAATGAGAAATTCCAGACATCTATGAGTGCAATGCAGCAGCAAATAAGACATGTTGTCATCTGCAGAAACCCTGCATATCTGGACATGTTCCTTAGGATGTTTTATGTGACACAGCATCCTTTCAAGTTGAAGGTTTTGTGCCTGTGCTTCTCTGATGTTGCCAAGTCTATGTTCTGTAGGTCTGGTTGGAGAACTTTTTTGGCCTCTAAAGGTTGCAGACCCAGACCTTACGCACCAAGAAATAGTAGTTTCAGGGCTCCACACTGGAGTCTCTCATCAGCTCTTTGGGGAATACATGCTATGAACACATAACATGTTATAAATTGCCCCTAACGATACATCCTACTTTCTCTTCTGCGGTAATTTAGAGATATGTATGTAGCTGCTGTGTGTAACTCCAGACACAGCTAGAGACAAAGCAAAATACATTTCTAAAAGATGTGTTCAAGAAGTTTACAAAATTCTCTGGTTTATGTGACAAAGGAGTTTATCGTCATACTTGACTCCAGTCACAAATGACAGCCTCTGTCTCCCACAGAAATGCGTATAAATTACTCTCTAGCAGCAAAATGATCAAAGGGAAGGGGCAAAAAACTACAGATGTCTCAAAAACTGGTCCTTGTTACTGTCGTGGGGAGCATCCCCACCTGTCATGTGGGAGACCAGGGTGTGTTTCCCCAGCAGGGAGACATGGTGCCCCATGTGGAACTCAACAGACCTGGTGGGACAGTCTTTCCACAACTGACAGGTAGCTTCACTGGAGAGAAGGAAGAAAGATTCTCTTTGAAGCAGTGCAGCTGGCAGGCTGGTCTACACACAGCTAGTGCCTCAGTATCTGCCAAATCCATTATGGCCAAGGTACCATTCAGTGTACAGCACCCATGAGCTCTGTACAAACTTCTGCCACATGGACCACAAGCACGGGATGTCATCTAGATATTTGGAGGCCTGGTTGTTGTCTGGGTCACTGCAGACAACCTCCACCACTATTAACTCTCAGATACTAGATACCTTCTTTTGTGGTAGTCTACCTGCCTTGCTGGTTTACAGTATCTTCTTTGAGGAGACACTTCACCAAACAATCCTGGTAAAGGTGGGGGAAAACAGATGCCAGCATCCCTGGCTGGACTTGAACCAGCCTTTCAGTTAACAGCTAAATGCACTAACCAATTGTGCCACAGAGACCTGTGACCTCATCACTTAGTGTGATGTTGTGTGGTGTGGAGTACCACCCTGGTCAGCTCTGGTTATCTGTTTGGCTGTGTCCCCTCCCAGTTCCCTGCACACCTCCAGTCAATTGACTGAGAGGGCAGAGTGTGAAACAGAGAAGGCCTTCATGCTGTGGTAGGGAAGTTCAGCAACACCTTAAGCACTGGTGCCTTACCAGTCACTGGTGCCTTACCAGCACTGTTTTGGTCACAAATCTAAACCACAGCACTCAGTGGGCTGTTATGAAAACAAATTAACTCCATCCCATCTGAATGACAGTTTCCACTGGGTTTCCATTTGAGACCAATATTGTTGAGACACTTCTGACATTTTTTACACATGAATTATAACATTTGAACAATAAACTGATGCAAATATTCTCTCAAGATACAGCATTTTGCTATCCTTATCTTGCTCAAACAACACTAGCACAGCATGTACCAGTGAGTAGTACATATGGATACATATAAAAAGATAAGGAAGGAACTGCCTCTTCCTGACTATTTTTTTGTACCCTGAGCTCGTAAGAAAAAGAAAAAAATCTCAATCAAAATCCATATAATCTTCTCTTTACCAATGAAGTTATGTTAATTCCCAGTTTTTCTTACATGATTTAAGGAGTTTATGTCATGACTGGCATCCAAGAGGCTTTTTACTACCAGTAGATGATTACTGATGACTGCTAAATGGAGAGGAGAATTCTTCTGCTGTGGAGGGAAAATAATAAGCTGTTATACTTGGGCTACATTATGATTAGTTCATTCAAACAAGAAAGAGTTTCTTGTTAAAATCACGCCTTGCAAAGGCAGTATGCTCTAGCAGAGGTTTAAGACTGCAGAAAACTCTCCTTGAGGTGCAGAGCTATGCCAGATATGGTAGCCTGCTCCTGCAACAGCAGCTGGTAAAGAAATACAGCTGAGAAACCTGGAAATGGAGTGCACTGGGTGCATATCAGTAGGTCACCACTTAGGAATGTTGCAAAGCGAGTTCCTACCTGTGCTGCTACCCTTGGCCAACAGTAGGGAGCTTAGGGTAATGTTTCTGTTCCCCCTGTGAATTGGGTTTGCCCTTATTTGAATAGGTTGGAAACAGATTAATTCTGTATGAAGTAAGCAGATGTCAAAATCTACTTTCCAGGAATAAATTCCTGTCACATACTGCTGCTGGGGTATATTTGTACTAAACTGACTTGCTGTCACATCTATAAAAAGCAAATTACAGCTAGAAAGCAATTAGGGGTTTGAGTGATTATTTATTAAAATAACTGGAGGACAGACCCCACAGCACTCACAATCTGACCATTAGAGTGGCAAGATCACTTCGTATGTTGAACCTCTGACTCATCAGTTGCCTGATAAATACAGCTAAAGAATAATTCCCTATCAGTGCCACTAATGGGTGCCAGACATCAGTTCATTAGTGTCTTTATAAACGGGCTACAGAAAACCAAAGCAAGATCTTATGCAGCATTTCACTGGAAATGTTTCAAAACCATAAATTACAATTTTATAAGTTGCTTCTGCTACAGAAAGCCAATGAGAACAAGCAGCACAATTGCCTGATCTTTAAAATAAATTATTTCTAGCATATCATAAATTTCTTTTTAAACCCCGAAGAATGATGGCATGAAGATTTTGAAGGCATATGCTTTAACTGAAGACAGTGAAAGCACTGAAGTGTTTATTAACCTTTTATTTACCTTTCATTTTCCTTTATCCAAAATCAGTTACAGGTGTTAACTCTTTGCCCATGGCACCCAGGGAGGTCTGCATTACTGCTGCTTAGGTCAAGCAGGTTATTTTGCTCATCTTCTCTTAATGCCTAGTCCTGGGCCCGGCCTGGCCACCTCTGCACTGCACTAGACCAGTCTGCCTAGGCACTCACTGGATTTTTGCAACAGGACCTTGCCTTTGCTGGTCCACACATATTGCTAACCAGCATCCAGAAACCATATAGTAATATGCATAGTAAAAAATTAAGATAATCCCATTCAGCTGTCCAAATTCCCAAGGAAGGGCATAAAAGACAGGAGAGGACAGGCAGAATGGCTATACTGATATACACTCACCTCAGGTTTAGGAACCAGGTCAATATTCTTATCAATAAGAAAAGTAACCAAGGATAGATGTCCATTCTGAATTGCAATCTGCAAAGCACTGCTATTATTCTGAAATAAATGGTATAGATGATAAAACCTTATGGTTTTGTTGCTGGAAAAAAAACAGCACTAAAGGGAGCTATTGTTACAGGATGTTGTTCACTTAAATTTGTATTATCCCCTCCCTTTGATAAAATATGAAGTGGATCAGAAGTTATCATGATGTGTTTTTCTAAATACTGAAGGACTTTCCCATTTTTACTATATCACAACATATAGCTAGAAACACTAGTTTTCTACTGTCCTTTTCAAATTCTCTTAAGATAAATTAGCATTGTCAGCTATCCTGCGTCATGGACAATGACAATGCCAACACATCTCCTGGTCTGTTAGTTCAGTTTGACCTTTAACAAGCAAGTACAGTCATATTAACAAACTTTTAAAAATAAATCCATAGAAAATTTACACTTAATTCTACTAGAACAAATAAACTCTCAGTCTGCTGGATTCATAACTTCTCACAGCAGGCAAGACACAGCCATTCCACAGATGGTAGCTGGCCTGGAGTCCAGGAACCAGATGTGGAGAACAGGTTTGTTATCATTTTATTCACACAAACTGCCAAAAAGGAGGATTTTCAATTACCCTAGTTGGTTACATTTCCCAGTCATATGTTTTACTACTGGTCATAGAATAAATAAAAAAGTGTGGGCACTGTACTGTCAAATAAATCTATCGTGTATTTATTCCACATTAGTTTTGCTCTGTTAGAGTTCTCTACATTCCCAATTCGATTTTATTAACCTATTTATTGTTTTACCATTTCATAAAAATAAGCAGAGCAAATACACATAGAAAAGAGCAGGTTTTCTTCCCACAGCCCAGGATGTACCAGTATCTGGGTGCTGCAGGGATACTGTGTACATACTTGAGTTAAAACATTGATGTCACTCCCAGCTTCCAGTAAGAGTTCAGCACATGTTTCATGACCTCCTTCAACAGACAAGTAAAACGGAGTTTCTCCATTCTAGACCAACAGAGAGAAAATGTCTGTTCCAATTTAAGCCACATGACACAAAAGAGGTTACCTTGATCAGACTTGTCCAGCTCAACAAAAAAGGGGAGATGGTCATAAGAGAAAACAACCTGAATGCTCCTAAATGAATGCTTAAATGAATGGCAACTCAACAACACTCTAGATGTGGACAGATGTTCAGTAAGGCTTCTTGTAACTCAGAATCACAGAATTGTTGGGAGTTGGAAGGGACCTCTAGAGATCATCAAGCCCAACCCCCCACCAGAGCAGGTTTGCCTAGAGCACGTTACACAGGCTTGCATCCAGGTGGGTTTTGAAAATCTCCAGAGGAGACTTAACAAGCTCCCTGGGGCGCCTGTTCCAGGCTCCATCACCCCCACAAGAAAAAAGCTTTTCCTCGTATTTAGGTGGAACCTTCTGTGTTCCATCTTGTGCCCATTGCCCTTTGCCCTGTCACTGGGGACCAATGAAAAGAGTCCAGCTTCATCCTCCTTGCACCCACCCTTTAGATGTTTATAGGCATTGGTAAGGTCTCCTCTCAGTCTTGTCTTCTCCAGGTTAAATATCTGCAGCACTCTCAACCTCTCCTTGTAAGCAAGATGTTCCAGTCCCTCAATCATCTTCATTGCCCTCTTCTGGACTCTTTCCAGTAGTTCCCCATCTCGCTTGAACTCCAGATGTGGCCTCAGCAGATCAGAAAAGAGTGGAAGGAAAAGCTCCCTTGACCTACTGGCCACACTTTTCATAAGGCACCCCAGGGTACCTCTGGCTTTCTTGGTGACAAAGGCACACCGCTGCCTCATAGTTAACTTACTGTCTACCAGGACTCCAAGATCCTGCTCCTCAAGGCTGCTTTCCAGCAGATATACCCTTAACATATACTGATGCAAACCCTACGCTTGCCCTTGTTGAATCTCATTAAATTCTGCTCTGCCCAACACTCCAGGCTGTCCAGGTCATGCTGGATGGCAGCACAGACCTCTGGTGTATCAGCCACTCCTCGCAGTTTTGTATCATCAGCAAACTTGCTGAGGACACACTAGGTCCCCTTGCCTAAGTCTCTGATGAAATAATGAATTAATGAAGTTAAATAGGACTGGACACAGTTGCCTTGCGGAACAGAAATGGCTACAGGCCTCTACATACTATTTCACAGGCATTATCATGCTCTTTTCAATGAAGGTTGCTAGCAACAAGCGCAGAAATAAAGATNGCACCCACCCTTTAGATGTTTATAGGCATTGGTAAGGTCTCCTCTCAGTCTTGTCTTCTCCAGGTTAAATATCTGCAGCACTCTCAACCTCTCCTTGTAAGCAAGATGTTCCAGTCCCTCAATCATCTTCATTGCCCTCTTCTGGACTCTTTCCAGTAGTTCCCCATCTCGCTTGAACTCCAGATGTGGCCTCAGCAGATCAGAAAAGAGTGGAAGGAAAAGCTCCCTTGACCTACTGGCCACACTTTTCATAAGGCACCCCAGGGTACCTCTGGCTTTCTTGGTGACAAAGGCACACCGCTGCCTCATAGTTAACTTACTGTCTACCAGGACTCCAAGATCCTGCTCCTCAAGGCTGCTTTCCAGCAGATATACCCTTAACATATACTGATGCAAACCCTACGCTTGCCCTTGTTGAATCTCATTAAATTCTGCTCTGCCCAACACTCCAGGCTGTCCAGGTCATGCTGGGTGGCAGCACAGACCTCTGGTGTATCAGCCACTCCTCGCAGTTTTGTATCATCAGCAAACTTGCTGAGGACACACTAGGTCCCCTTGCCTAAGTCTCTGATGAAATAATGAATTAATGAAGTTAAATAGGACTGGACACAGTTCCCCTGGGGAACACCACTGGCTACAGGCCTCTACATACTATTTCACAGGCATTATCATGCTCTTTTCAATGAAGGTTGCTAGCAACAAGCGCAGAAATAAAGATGGTGGGCAGCAACTTCTTCCATTCAACAGCAGGCAACACAGCCAGCATGCTAGCACATACCATAAGTACCAATTTCTGACAGTCCAGTGCCATGGATTTCTGATGAATTCTCAACTCTAGCGCTTGTATAACTAAGAGCACTTTCAGCAGGAATAATCCTGTTGCATATTTATTTTAACTCTCCTTAACCTCCAAAAAATCTCCATGTCTCCATAGTATGTTTCTAAAACAAGTTATATCACCTGCACAATGATTTAATTCCTGCTTCTAGACTTACTGAAAGTCATTCCAGTATTTCAGCATTCACAGAAGCATAAATAAATCCTGATTTTAATTTGCTTAAACTCCTACCACCATCATTCTGGTAAACAGTATATTTTAGTGCTTTGCCTATGCTGGGGAGAGAGAGACCTGTTTAGCCACAGATGAGAACATCTCCAGCTGGACAAGAAGGGCACACCAATAGCCATGGCAAGGCAGGGGCATGAGCAATGCTGTTAGGCAAGGATTGGAAACATGAGGGTTTCAAAGTTTACAGAGCTGTAAAGCAGAGACAAGTTGGGTAAGAGAAAACCTGTCAACCCATAAATCTGTTGATGATTAAGGCAGCAGAAGGCCTTGGGTAGGAGGAGTGTCCATTACTCATTTCACCTGCTGGGCCAGCAGAACAGACCTTCAACCACAAGGCAGGTTCCTGCTTTGGGCATGGCAGTCCCAATGAAGTGAATTAACTTGCCCAGTTCATTCCAGCTGCACCACAAATGATGCAGAATAACACAAGGACATTTTGCAAAGCAGGAATACTGCCTTGAATAGTTAGTGTGCATTTCCCTCCTCTACCTCATCTTCAAGCCTTAAAATTAAGCTTAGGAGTGCGACAACTGAAGGATACAAGCTTCACAGCTAATACACAATTCATGAATGTTGGCTGAGCTCACCAACTCTAACCCAGGAAAGAAAAGTGGGTAAGCAATGTCCATAGCCAAATCTGTGCAGTCAGTTGAGATCAGATGAACAAGGTACAAATCTGTGACCTCTATCCTGAAGTGCCTGTGATGGTATATGCTGGGTATGCATGTTGAACTGGCTCAGTGAACAGCCCGAAAAGCACCAGAGATGGTTAAAGGAATGGGATCACAGGATCAGAAATGTTGGAGGAGAGGACACTAGGTGGAAGTTATGCCCTCCTCTATTTCCTTCTATCAGTAGTTACGCAAGCGCACGTGAGATGGAGGGGAGGCCACTGAGTAAGGAAGAGAGGACAGGGGAAGGGACATTGAAGGGGATAATTTATGAATGAAGCTGAATTTCCTGAGAAGGGACAATGAAACAAGGCAAAAAGGTAGTAGAAAAGCAGCAGAACTAATGAGGTCTACTCAAGGCAACATTTATATCTTTAAAATGTTATATTTCAGTTGATTTTTCAAATCTCTAATTTAGATCTTTCAGTAATTTCCGTGTCCTTACCTGATTAAGGTCATTTATTTCCTCCCACTGTTTGAGCAGAATTTCTACAACTTCACTGTGACCATTTTTGGCTGCTAGATGCAATGCTGTGTTTCCCTCCTTGAAATTAAAATGTCAAATAAGGTATTTTAAAATGCAAAGTCAAACCATAAATAAAAACCAGCAGAAAGCCTTTAGTCTTTTAGGTACATCTCTCTCACAAACAATAAGGAGGCAGAACCACACAGCCTGTAACCAAATTTAGACTAATCTGAAAGGGGCCTTCTAACACATATGCAGACGAGACCTTGCTGGTCTAGATGCTTGTCTGATATTCTAAAAACTGTGGTATATGACCAGTAAAAAGTCCTACAATTCTCACTCCTAAAGAATAGATTAGAAGAAAAAAATTTGGGTACCAGTTCCTACAAGGAAGTAGGAGCTACATCCTACATGGATCCTACAACAAGCCCTCAAGATTGCCAATTTAAAAATTAATGGCCAAAACCTAGGTAAGTGTATAGAAACTTGTAGTGTCTTTGACAAAAACATGGCAATCTTCAATCTGCTTCACCACCAGCAAAATTTCTCACTAGGTAATTTAAGAATAAAACCACATCAGCAAGCAAATAAAAACAAAGTGCAAGGTCGGGAGAGCAGCAGATTTTGAGATGAAGTACAATTCTGGCACAAGAAAAAGCATAAAACTGGCTAAAACTAAACTGAAACTGGAAATTAGAAATATTCTAACCCTCAGAGAACTGGGAATGCAGAACAGCTTTCCATTCACAGCACTAGAAGGGCAGGTAGAATTCAAATCTTTTTTAGAAATCAGGGATACGGTATGATTGCTTTCAGTGATCCAGGAGATGAGTTTCTGTCCTGGCTTCTTACCTACTTACTCTGTAAGATCACAGCATTTGCCTCACATCATTGCTGTTTACTCCTTCAGCCTGCTAAATGTCTAGGACAACACTGTCTTTTAACCTCTGCTGATAAACTCTTTACCATTCTGGATTGCACTGCAGCTTTTAAACTATTCCCAGAACGCAACAAAAGAAACCCAACATGATCACTTTCCTGGGTGCTTGCTTACATGGTTCTATAAATGGAATATCTGACCATTTCACATTTTTTAATGTATATCCTTGCAGTGCCTCAAATGCAGAGAAGTACCAACTCAGTCATTCCACAAACAGAGCAAGGTGTATGGAAATACAAAGGTTGATTTTGAAAGTTATTTATCTACCTTAAAACACAGAAAAAGTTGTCAAAAGCAAACTCAATCAGATTGAAGCGTTAAGGCAGTTCTGAAAAATCCCCATAGGTGTTTATTTGCACGCTGACCTATTTAAAGGCCTCTGAAAAATTAGTCATGCAGGACTCAGCAGTGACACACAGACACAGCTGAGGAAAGTGAAGAAGTGGGAAATATGTTCCTAACAGAGAGGCTGACACCTTTTTCTCCAGACTCTCACACTTCTCACAACAGACACCATGTGCTAGTCTTGCTTTACATGAATTATTAATGTCTAAGCATAAGTCTTCTGGCAATAAGACCACAAGTCCCACTGTCCTCCTTTAATTACTGAAAAATCATCATCCTTGTGTATTTTTTGGTCCAAATACATCAATACCAGCACTGTGACAGTCATACAGCTTATTCATATCAGCCATTTGTGTAGTAACTACACTAAAACAAAGTAATCTTCCATAAGTACATTTTTAGTCAAACTCCTGTGGAAAAGAAAAACTTTTACCTTATCTTTTTCAGATGTAAACAGCTTCAGAGTAATCAAAGTGTTTATCATGTCAACATGGCCTTTTTCAGATGCCAGAAGAAATGGTTTTTTACCTTTCTAGAATACAATTACGGAGAGAAAGACAGTGTTATCGAAAGCAAAAATACTTTGCTTCCAGGTAGTAGATATATGGCATGCATATATACATGTGCATTCTGCATAAAAATTGATATATGATATGACTAAATTGATTAATTTAAAACAGATATAAACAAGAAGAGTGAGAATTTAAAAGAAAGATGCAATATTTAGTTAGTGAAAAAAAACCCAGATGATACATTTTGTGTATGCTAATTAAAATATTTGATAACAAGGCAGAACATTATTATATTATCATATCTCAATATCTCACCATATTTTTTAATTCTTCATAGTATGAGAATATTTATCAAAGGAATAGCATCATTAGAAGTCTGACAATGTTCAGAAACAGGCAGTAAAGAAGTTGCAAGATTTATCTCCATGGCATAACGCATTTGATACGAATTCTGCAAGCACAGATCAGAACAATCATATCTCTGAATCTTTATTCAGGAGGCCTAAACTTAGCGCTGTACATGGTGGGGTTTTTTTGGTGGTGGTTAAATTAATAAAACTCTTCCAATTGTTTACAACTCAACTGCAGAAAGTTATCTTGACATAAAACACCATCNGCTAGCCGTAACTGGCAGGTTTTGGTAAGGATGGGGAGCTACAGGGGTCAGCTGTGTGGGAGATCACAGACTGGTTACACTATGGTGGTCACAGTCATTACAAGCTGGCTCCACAACAAACAAAACTGACCCACCCCATTCCAGTATTTGACCCACCAGAGGGAAACAATACTTCTGCAAAAACCTGTTTTAAGAAAGGGTGGTTGCAGCTATGGGGAGAATGCTCAAGGGTAGATACAGGAGACATGAGAGGATGCAAGGGAGGAGTCACAGGAGAAGATACACCTGCAGGGTGACTATAGCCCATGGAACAACCCCCACTGATTCAGAGGAAAAGAATAAGAAATAAGGAGCAGAAAAAAATGTGGACTGACACAAAACTCCCTTGCCTCAGCAGTGGTACTGAGCATCACATGCAGCAAAATCAAGAGGAGAAGGAGAAGAAAGGTGTCTGGAGTTCATCTGAGACAGGCAAAGAGGAGGAAAATGTGTTTTCCCTAAGTGCTTGTCTGGCTGTTTCTCCTACATGTTTCTGAATACGCAAATCGGTTTTATGTAATTGGCACTAAAGTAAAAATCATTTAAATTCTCCAAGTCAAAACTGATTTTCCCACAACAGATGCCTCATGACACCAAAGAAATAAACAGAAAGAAACACACTGTACCCCATCAGGCTTGTTCAAGTCATTTAGATGAAGATCTTGAAGAAAATAATCAACTATTTTAACACTGTTGTTCTGAGCTGCAAAGTGCAGTACATTCATTCCTTCCTGAAAAATGTTAAGCAACGATGTAAGAACAAGTTCGACTTTTTCCCAACATAAACATGTTTATAGTTGGTAAAAATGTCATCAACAAACCTCATTCTTAGCCTTTTGATCAGCACCGGCTTTAACTAATCTTCGCATTATATCCAGATTTCCAGTCCAAGCTGCAAGATGAATCACTGTCAGGCCATGCTTCNTTCAGGAGGCCTAAACTTAGCGCTGTACATGGTGGGGTTTTTTTGGTGGTGGTTAAATTAATAAAACTCTTCCAATTGTTTACAACTCAACTGCAGAAAGTTATCTTGACATAAAACACCATCATTGGTCAGACAGTATGGCCATCTAACCAGTTAGACAGCCTTACTACCTGATAGTGGCCTTTATTAAATTCATAATGAAAAAAAAAAA
>VWZY01001534.1:49488-63426 GCA_013399075.1 Chloroceryle aenea | reverse complement strand
TATGAGCCAGCAGTGTGCTCAGGTGGCCAAGAAAGCCAATGGCACCCTGGCCTGTATCAGAAATAGGGTTGCCACCAGGTCCAGGGAAGTGATCCTGCCCCTGCAGTCGGCACTGATGAGACCACACCTCGAGTACTGAGTACTGTGTTCAGTTTTGGGCCCCTCCCTACAAGAAGGACACTGAGGCACTGGATTGTGTCCAAAGAAGAGCAACAAAGCCAGTGAAGTGCCTTGAGCATCTCTTAGGAACAGCGGCTGAGGGAGCTGGGGTTGTTTAGCCTGTAGAAAAGGAGGCTCAGGGACTTATTTCTCTCTATGGCTCCTGAAGGGAGGTTAGGGAGGTGGGAGTAGGCCTGTTTAACCCAGCAAGAGATGATAGAACAAGGGGAAATGGATTCAAGTTGTGCCAGAGAGGTTTTGCTTGGACATTAGGAAGAACTTCTTTGCTGAACAGGTTATCAGGTGTTGGAATGGGTTACCCAGGGCAGTGGTAGAGTCACCATCCCTGGAGTTGTTTAAGAGCTGATTAGATGAGGTGCTTCAGGACATGGTTATGGGGTAGACTTGGTAGTGTTTAGGATGATGGTTGGACTAGATGATTGTACAGGTCTCTTACAATCTAGACATTTCTATGATTTTCTATCATTTCTATGGCACTAAGTCCACACAGAATTAAATTTGTTCTAGCAGGATGAATGAGAATTAACGTTAGAGGTTTTGTGGAATCTGGCTTAAATATAAGTGGAATTTAGAAATTTAAGTATTCAGCAGCTGAACAGGTTTTCACATTTAGCTGTGGGCAAAATCAATATGCAGCTATACTAAATTTTTCTTAATCTTATATGAAAGAAAAGACTTATTGCCATCACAAAACCCCAACAAACTGCTGTGTCAAAGCTTCAGGGATAAATGGCTTTGTACTGCTGAATTAGGTAAGCACAATGCTTGTCTTCAGTCAGTTAATAATATATGTTATTACAGTGTATAACCCTGATGTATTTGTAAACTGTGGTTATCTTCATGGCAGCGTATGCTTTGTTTCGTTAATAACTGAACTGTGGAATTAGGCTAGATAACAGCCTCTGTCACACTTATGCAAGTGACATTTGTGTATGAGAACACTGAAGAATAGTAGTTTTCATTTTCTTTAGCCCTCTGTTTTTTTTCTAGTGCCCTGCTCAGTATTTTCTTTATAGGATAAAGCTTCAGAATTTTAAAATAAGTTTACCATAGATAGGTTTCGTTTCTGCAGTCAAAGTAGCAGCAGAAGTATACTTCAATAGTTGTGATGAGCAGAGTCAAGTTGGATCTGCTATGAACTGCCCCAGCTTTCCCCTGTAGGGGGGAGAGAGAGAGCAAGCGAAAGTTTCATTGCTGAAGTATTACTTTTTTTTTTCTGCCCATGGAGTACTCTTGAAGGTTAAGTAGTATATAAAAACACTTAAGCTTCCCTGTGTGATTTGCCTTAAGCACTTGAACCAGTATTTTGAAAGCAGATACTGCTCTGAAGCTTGTTTCGTGAATACCTCAGGCTTGAGAGCTGTATAGCAGGAAGGATTTTGTGGCAATGCAGCCAGCTATGACTCATGAGACGAGCTGGCTATGGACTTCCTCAACTGTAGCCAATAAATGCTGTTTCATGTAAACTGTTCCTGCTTGTTTTGAATTTAAGAGTTAGTATCAGTCTGGTTTATGCAGAAAGATCTGGGATGCTCGAATACTTGCAATTTGCCTTTCTTTCAGCAGGATTCTCTGCAGGTGCCTCAGAAGAAACCTTAGGAGGCCTATTTCTTGCAGCATGTTCTTGTATGGAGTTATGATTTAGATGCTTGGGATTTTAACTGCTGGCTGTAGAAGAATCCCCTTGTGTACACACAGGCTGCTTTTGCCACAGACTCAGTCTGCTCAAGTCACCGTTGAAAATGCTATAAAGGTTTTCAGGTGCTCCCATTCACAATGTCATGTCAGACTGGTTTTGTCCCCCAGTGTCCTCCCAATATATGTGCGCTGCTTGAGGCTGCTGCGGGGTGGGGGCATTAGGAAAAAGAAGCTGAAGTTCTCCAACATCCTTCAGGTCCTGCGGGTAGATAGTGAATTCCTACTTGATTCCTGCTTTCCTGCATGACTCAAGTACTCCTCTTTATGGCCTTATCTTGATTGTGAAAGGGCAGTAGGAGGGATCCTGGCCTGGGCACAGGTTCTTAGCTTGTTACAGGTGAAAATCCTGATTTATCCTCCAGTGTCTTGTCAGGTGGCTGGTTAAGAACTGCAGGGCTTTGTAATTGCTTCTGAGCATAAGGAGGAAAGTGGACACTAGGCAAGAAACAGTTACCCTTAGGAAAAAAGATCTAAATGAGACTCAGGCTAGTCTGAGGATGTTAGAAGAGTAAAGGACAGATCTGAGAAGTGGCAAATAATGCTTTATGGCCTGTGCTAGATGCAGCTACAGAAAACAATAAAATCATTTATAGTAAGAGGGAAGCCAAGTAAGCTTTTTCATAGCTTAGTGGAGAGGAGAATGTAACATAATACCAAGAATTTGCATATTGAAGTCTGTCAGGGTATCAGTGGAGATGGAATTAACAACAGCTTGATTTGTTCTGTGTTAAGAACAGGTCACATGTCATTCAGGTGCTTTATTTGCTTTCATAAAATGCATATTAGAGATCTTGCCTTTTATGTTCACTTAATTCGGGGTTTTTATGGTGGAGTCTGTCTTAAAAAAAAAATCAGAGGAAAAGAGAATTATGAGTCTGATTTCACTTGCCAAAAACCATGGAAAATAGGACAAGTAAGATGGTAAATAGGTAACATGCATCTGTTGAGCAACTCATGTATCACCTGGGTAGCTTCTTTTCAAGGAGTATTTAGCCTTGCTGGTGGATATTTCTTACCTGTAAGCAACTTGTCTAACAGGACCACACAATCAGATGGCGCTTTTTTTTAGCATGGAACTACAGAGTGAACAGAGTACAACCCTAAACCTGATTTTTAGATCGCCTAGTCTCTTAACTATCGATAATGCAGTGTGCATGCAGAGAATGTCCCAGAAAAGTGTTTACAGGTTTTAGCTAGACCTCAGGGAAAACATTTCCCTTCCTCTGTCTTAGAAATAAGGCATAGATTTTTGAATATATTAAGTTGCTGTGCAAGGAAAGGGAATACATAAACCTGCCTTTGAAAAGGACAGAGGTAATTTTAAATCACATTAGATAATGTTTAAGTTAAACATGGAGAGCTGTTTAAGTTAAACATGGAGAGATTAATTTTGGCAGCTTTGTCTAACTATGTAGCATATATTGCTTTTAACTCCTCCCAAGGGAGTTCAGAGAGATTGATCAGAACAATGCTGTCATGGCAGGGAAAACTTTGCTGGCTAATTTTTGTACAGTTGCATTTTGGGAGAATGTTCTGTTGTGGGTGCATGTTCCTCACCACTATAGGAGGGCCTGGCAGATGGGTGGCTGGGAACAGGCATATAAGCCTGAAACATTGATGTGGCAGGTTTGCTACCCTAATGGTGATAAACATCTCATATACAGTAATAATAATGTAGCAAATGCAGCTTGAAGAAAAGGGGCCTTGACTAGAAGAATTGATGTCCTGTATTGGGTTTCCGTGGCAAGGCTTTGGGAGCAGGGGCACTACAGAGGTGGCTTCTTCAAGAATGTCAGCAGCTGCCCTCGTATCTGAGACACAGTTCTGTCTGGCGTCCATGCNGTCTGGCCTCCAGGATGAGCCTGCTGGTGGCCAAAGCTGAGCTAGTCAGTGATAATATCTGAGGAAAAAGTACTGCGCAACACCTGGGAGAAAGGAGTGAGAATAGGTGAAGAGAAGAACTCTGCAGACACCAAGTCCACTGACAACAAAAGGGGAGAAGGTGCTCCTGGTGCTGGAGCAGAGATTCCTCTGCAGCTTGTGGAGAAGCAGACTGTCCCCCTGGATCACATGGAGGTCCACGACGGAGTAGTTTGTTTCTGAAGGACTATACCCCATGGAAGGGATTAATTCTGGAGCAGTCTGTGAAGAAATGCAGCCCATGTGAAGGACCAATGTTAGGGAAGTTTGAAGATGTCTGCCTCCCATGGGAGTGACCCTACACTGGAGCAGGGGAAGAGACCATGTGTGATGGATTGACTAAAACCCCCATTCCTCATCCCTGTGTGCTGCTGGGGGAGGAAGAGAAAATGGGGAGTGAAGTTGAGCCCAGGAAGAAGGCAGGGGTGAGGGGAAGGTACCTTCAGTTTTGTTCTTTTCTCTCATTATCCTGCTCTGGTTGAGATTGGCAAAAAAATTAATTTCCCTAAGTCAAGAGTGGTTTGCCCATGAAGTTAATTGCTGATAGATCTCTCCCTGTCCTTATCTTGTCCCATGAACCTTTTGTGTTATTTTTTGCTTCTCTTTCCAGCTGAGGTGAGTGATAGAGCACCTGGCAGCCAGCCAGTGTCAACCCATCATGTCTCTTATATCCTTATGTTGTGTGGATCAGTGCAAAGCAGCAAATAGAACAGGTTTTCAGAATTGTTTGAATTTAGTTGAGATGGTCAGATGTTAAGTACTTAATAGCTGCAGTTGTTTGGCTTGATTATGTTTTATCAGTTGCTCACTTTTATCCCAGTGGGAAGTTTAAACTTCTTTAAATTAGACTTTTCAGGTCCTTGAACAAATATGAGAAACTTAAAAAAAAACGTATGTGCAGCTTTGTGTGCTTTTGTTAAAATATCTCATTTTTTATTTGGTTATTTAGCTTTTGTTATGCTTTTCTTAGTATTTTTAAACAAGGAAGATTCTGTGTTCTGTGTAAGTAGCTTATGCTTTACAGATCCTTTGAAAATAGTTCTCACTGACACTGAAGTGTTGTGCATAATAAATGAGATTTGCTTCTCATTTTCTTCTGTGGAGTGTTTCACAAGTGATCCACTGTGCTTTAGTCGTCTACAGGATGAATGTATTTGCAGAGTGGCTCTTATATTGTAAAGGATATCACTAGCATGTGTAGACTTGTCTTTAACATCTGGAATCAATATTTTTGGTCCTTCAGATGATGTCATTTGCTTTATCCTTGGAGCCTTTTAGCTATTCTTATTCCCATGTGTAAATTCTTTTTATTCGAATTCAAAAAAGTGTTCAGCTATTCATGTGTTAAGTTTCTTTAAGAGTAGTTTTCAAGGGGTTGGGGAATGTTGTTCTCAGTTGCAGGTTTGCTAAGGAGTAGCTTTGAACTGACAGTGTTAGGAGACAGGGGTGTTAGATCATTGCTTTGTTTCCCTCTACTTTCCTCGCCAGATTTACTGTAATGCTAGTGAAACATTTTTAGTGTTTAAAGCCTGTGACCTGAAAGGTGGATGCATTTAAGTGGTGATACTAGAAAGGATTGCATGTTACAGTTCTGGCTAACATGGTGAAGATAGTTGAGACAGAGTGCCAGAGCTTCGTTTAGTTCCTGCATTTCCTTGTCATTTTACTTTAGTCTGCTTTTATGGTTGTATCGTGGTGCATTTTACTACAATGTATGTATTCCATCTGAAATCACTACTGATAGTCAACTTAATTTATTTTTCCCGTGTTAAAATTAAATATTAATTATCTTGTCTTGTCCAGTAGTTATTTTGCTAAAGGATTTGTTTCACTGTATGAAGTTTGGTCAATGTATGTGTGGCACTTTTTTGTGACAATGTGATATGTAATAAGAATGTATTAAGTTTTTCTATTTCAGAACACTGGCACTTTTAATTATGAGTGTGTTCATTGAGACAGCTGCAAAAAATGGAGCTTAGAATCTAGGATAAATTTTATAGACCAGGGTTTTTTTACAGTGTTTGAGCATCAAAATATTCTGTAAAGTATTGTTGATCATCATGTGTCTAATTTTAGCTACTCTTACGCTCTTTTCTGTCACAGCCTCATGACTTCGACGAATGCAGATTTGATATCAGTGTAAATGACAGTGTTTGGTACCTCCGAGCGCAGGACCTGGACCACAGACAACACTGGGTAGATGTATTAGAACAACACAAGGTATGCTTCTTCTGATTTTCTTTCTCACTCCCTTGTTAGATCTGGTGGTGTTTTCAGAGAGTTGTAAGCTTTCTTGTACAATGAAGTACTCAAGGTTTTTATGACAGGTAAAAGCTGCAAGATTGAAGCTATATGATAAAAACATTTCAAAGTCATTAATTTGCTGCTTCTTGGATAAAAGTTTAGAGAACTGGGAATTATCAACTGTTAACTTAAGCTCTGTAGCTTGGTAAAGAAAAAGCTTGCATGATGTTTGAGTGGCATCTTACTGCATTGTTCTGTCTATCCTCTCTCACTGATTGTTACATGTCCTAGATGTTAAACTTGTTAATTTTAGAGACAATTCTCTTAGGTTATCATTCTGGCTTTAGACTTCTCTCTTTCATCATTTGGTTGCTTTTATTGTATCTACTCAGTGTTTTTGTTTAAGGCCCTATTCTTCATCAACTTTTTGGTTCCGCTTTCCTGATGTATTCTTTGTCTTCCATTGAACTCAATTCTTTTCATTTTATCTAAAGGGTTTCAAGGTCAGATATTTTTAAAGTACATAATATGCAAAAATCCATTATGTTTGCCGGTACAAGATAGGCACCGCCCCAAAGGTGTTGAGTTAACCTACTGACCACAGGTTAGAATTACTGTAGTTAAAGGGGGGTAATTCTGCAGTTCTGCTCTTGTGAGACCTCACTGGGGTGCTGTGCCTGGCTCTGGAGTCCTCAGCACAAGGAGGACATGAACCTGCTGATGATCAGGGGGCTGGAGCACTTCTCCTGTGAGGAAAGGCTGAGAGAGTTGAGGTTGTTTAGCCTGGAAAAGAGAAGGCTTCAGGGAGACCATATTGCAGTCTTTCAACACTTTAAAGGGGCCCTGCAAGGGGGTCTTTTTATCAGGGCCTGTTGTGATAAGACTAGAGGTAATGGTTTTAAACTAAGAATGTAGATTTAGGCTAGATACAAGAGAGCAATTTTTGACAAAACATTGGTGAAATATAGGTCCAGGTTGCCCAGTGAAGTGATAGGTCCTCCATCACTGGAACCATTCCAGGTCATGTTGAACAGGGCTCTGAGCAACCTGATCTAGATGAAGATGTTCCTGTTCATTGCAGGGGGGTTAGACTAGATGACCTTTATAGATAGGTCTTTTTCAACCCAAACCCACTCTGTGATTCTGTGAATGCCAAGCACAATGCAACTTTTTCATCTGGGTTATACAGATGTTACAAAAAAATAAAATGCATCTTTAGGTCTATATTTTTACTTTGAGCTTTTTGGAAGTATTGCTTATAAGTATTATGTGTAATTAGGAGGTTTCACTTTTTATTGGGCAGTCCTTACAATAAGCAGTACATGCTTTTAAAGTGTTGCCTTAGGATAATGGTTCTCTTAAAGAAAATGTATCTCGACTAGAATATTGGTCCATTTATGGCTTGGGATTTTGCATTCACTTTGATACAGAGGTAACATTAAAACATGAAATTAAGTTGCAAAACCAGGATGTCTCAGGTGGATACACAGAAAAAATTGTTAAATTACACATCCATAGAGCTGGTGCTTCAAAAACTTCTACAGGCGTGGGACTCTTCAGGTTTGGAATTGTGGTGACCTGGAATGTGATACCCCTGGGTTGAAATTAAGATTAGATTTGGTGAATGATTTAGCTGCTGAAATGCAGAATTTAACCTGAAGTCTGGATAAGCAGAAATGCATTCTGGGTCATTGCTTGCAGGAATATGTGAGGAAAAAAGAACCCCAAATCCTTTCTTAAATTCTGCTCTGCACAGCTGCAAAGGGAAGTCTTTTTTACATCATTTTTCTTCTGCGACTGTCCTTAACTGTTGCTGAGTTCTGAGCTGACAGTTTTATGGACCACCTATTTATAATGTGCAAGTATTAGTGGTAATATTTTAGAGGTTGCCATTGTACTTGTAAGTTTGGAATTATTTTTCTGCATCACTTAAAAGTAATAAATCTTGTATTTATCAATGCTAAATTTTCTTCTCCTGCATAACTGCCCTGCTCCTGCCATGAAATATCTTTTTGCTTTTATTTTACTGTCTGGTATTACCAGTAAACTTAAGTTATCTTACTCAACCTCCTTTTAATGTTAAGCTGATGTCATATGGTGTGGAGTATCCTTTTGATCAGTTTGCACCAGCTGTCCTGATTGTGTCCCTTCCCAAGATGTTGTCCACCTCATCCCACTGCAGGAGGAATGTTGGAAAAACAGCCTTGGTGCTGTGCGAGCCCTGCCCAGCTGTAGCCCCAACATGGGCACATTATCAGCACCTTTCCAGCTCTCACTGCAAAACACGGCACTATCAGGGCTGCTGTGGAGAGCATTAATTCCATCTCAGTCAGACCCAGTACATCAGTGTGTGCAGTTTGCAGTTTCATGTCTATTTTATATTTTTCAGTTTCTTGAATACTGATTTTTTTACTCTTTAGGGTTTACAGTATTCAAGGCAAATGGCATTCTTAAATGGAGAGGGAAATACAGCACCTCACTTCTAAATAAACCCCACTTCTAAATAAACCATCAAGCCATTTAATATATTCAATCAATATATTATTTAAAGCATTCTCTTTGTAGTAAGCAATTAAATACCACAATCGAGACAAGGCAAAGAAAACAGCAGAATGCAGTTTTGTAACAAAAGCTTATTCTCGAGCTAGATGTATGTAATTGAGTTTCAGAAAGTCATGAGTGACTAGCAGTTTTTTCCAGTGCAATATTCTCAATGTTGTCTTCCTAATACAGCAGCAGGTTTGTGTGATGAAAGTTGTAGGTATGGAGGTGTATCTGTTCCTACTAAAGTACATGGGAATCTTACCACCAAAAACTTTGGAAAAGTGCTGTATGGATATAAATAGGTGTTAGAAGTAATTAAACATAAACCAGAAATGTCCAAATACAGTTCTCTGTCTAGTTATTGTTAAGGTTTCTCAAAGAATGTATCTCCAAATGTCGTGTTCCTGTGTTTGCCAAATTGACTGGTTGGTTCTGTATCCTATAATTCATATACAGCTTTGTAGGAAGAATGTGCTTCTTAATAGCAATAGGATCTGAAAAATAGTAGTTCTTGGAGTCTGGAAGCTAATCACATTTTTCATTTGAATCTGTATGAAAACCACTTCGGTGATCTTTAGGTTTAAGTAACTCTTCACCCATCCTTCTAATTTTCTTCAGCTCTTGTGGAAGTTTTGTATGGAAATACTTGATTGAGGGTAAGAGAAGATGGGCTTTTATGGGGCAAAATATCCTATTTCATGGAAAAGTTCATATTTTTGTCTTACTGTGAAATTTTCTGAAGGAGCTTTCCCAGTCAGATTACCAAAACTCAAGCAAAAGTACTGTGACAAGCTGTTACCAGTTTTTGTTTGAGAACTGGGTTCTTGAATGACACAATTTGAATAAAACTGAGAGGAAATTATTTCCTTTATTAAACAGTCATTTTCATTAACTTGAATCTGCTTGCCATATGAAATACTTTTGTTTGGTTTTGAAGCTCTTTGTTGCTTAGTGAGGGGGTAGGTGGTTCTGGTAGGCTGCTTAAGCTGTTTGCTAACAAAAGTATATTTGTGAGACTTATTGTGGCATATCAGAAGGTGGTTTATCTTTAGAGTTTGAATGTAGACTGAGACTTTGTATCTGTGTTTCATTGTGCTCTGAGCAGAGAAAACGCTGATTATAAATTAATTTTATATTCAATTTGAGTATGAGCAGAGTTAGAAAAACTCTGTTTATCAGCACCAATGAGTAGCTGGTACCTGAGAAATGTAAAGTATCTAATTTACAAGCACAAACTCTTAGAATTGCTGCTCTTGTTTTTGTTTGTGGGGATTTTTGTTTTTTGTTGTTACTGTTGTTGCATTGGCCTTTTCTCATATTGAGGTTCCTGAATGCTTACAAGATTAAAAATTTCAAGTACGGCTTCTAAAATGCTTACTCTCCCTGAACTGGAGGAGAGAAAAGTCTTAAATTGCAGTAAGACCATCAGTGAGGCAAATGAGGAAATAGTTCAGCTGTAAACAGAAGTCCTTTCCTCAAGTGTTTCATTAAATAAACGGAGCAGATATTTATATATCCAATATATCTGGCTGTAAGGTTTGTATATCATTAGGAAGCTTCTCTGTTGTCCTACCCTAAGAGATAGTCAGGTCTAAGATGGCTGATGATCTTTTCTTGGATCTAATGACAATGTATATAGCTGAAGAACAGAAGACCAGACTAGGTTTTCACATTTCTTTGGTGTAAAAAACATTGATGGTGCATCAGTACCAAAGTATCTATGGTACGGAAAAGATGCTTTCTTCTTAAGTAATAAATCTAAGGAACTGCTGCAATTCTCTACTGTAGTTTGAAAATGGAGTATGGAATATCTAACCTAAAATTAGAGAAACAGTCTTAAATGATGTTAGTTCTGTGCTGTGAGGGAAATGTCTGGGTTTACCTACAAGTTACCTTCTTCAGTGGCCATTGGCCAAGGAGTACTCTGTCCCTTCTGCCTTCAATCCTGATCCATGTGTTCTTGAGTCCAGTTCCAGACTCTTACCTCCTGAATCCAGTTCCCATCTGCCACTGACTCAAGTCTGGATTTTGCCCAGTGCCTGCCCCACAGCGTAAGTGGTGACAGTAAAATGATTGTCATTGAGGTGTTGGGTTTGATATTGATTTTGTATGTATTTATATATATTCGATTTTATTATTAATATTGTCATTAAAGGTGGTTGAGTTTTCTAAACCATAAGTCATTGTCCCTTACTCCCTTTCTTGTCGCTGTTAGAAAGTGAGAGGGGTTTGATAGAGAGCATCTGTCATTCTTGTAGTGGCCAGCTCAGCTCCAAACCTTGACAAATATTTACTTTTTCACTGAAATGGAGTGTATTTCCTTACACATATTCAATGTACACAAAGTTTTCATTCTTTACCTTTGCTCTGGTAGAGTTGATACATTACTTTACAGACTTTCATTGCTTCCTGCAGGTACAGATGAGGGGGTTGAGCAGTGCTACTTCCTATGAACACTGTCTAGATACTTAAAATTATTTTGAGTGAGTTAACTTGAACTCCAGAGATCTAGGTAATGATTTCTTCTAATGTTAATCTAACACCCAAGTTGAAAACTTGATGAAAATTTGTTTAGAAAATAACATTTCATAAGAGTCTGCATCAGCCTAGGTCTGTCTCATTTTATTCCATCTTAGTTTCAACCTTTTCCACACAGATTCTGTATGTATTCATTATTAACTTTGTGACTCTTCATCAAAGTAGAGCATTTTAGGTGTTGGATTTTCAAAATATTGTGTTTACCAAACTCAAATATTGTTCTGAGTCTTGCTGAACCTCTTACAATACTTATCTTTGGTCTGTCAAACTGGAAAAGGTCATTCTTCAGAGGGATGTCTAGCGACCCAACAAGTTTAGCATGTAAAGGAGTAGGAAGGTTCCCTTTTTCATTTTGAAGTGATGATATACAGGGTGCTTATATCTAGAGCCAGAGGCATGAGTTTCAAAGTCTGACTGTGAAAGGCATCAAGTGGGTACCTTGAAGGAGTGACTGTGTTGTTTTTACTGTTGTTTAGACATTGGGAGAGGAGGAGTCAGATACTTAGAATAGGGTTATACAGAAACATTGGGAAGATTAAAACTTACAGAATATCTTTTCTAGCAGTTCTTCCCTTTGCAGCTTGGAGGGGGGGTGGCAGCCTCAGGGGTCAAAGACAGTTTAGCTTGTAAGTAATTCTGTTTTCATGAAAATCTTGATATACAACTTTTAAAAATTATCAGCACATTAAGATATATTCACATGCCAGTTTTTTGCATTAAGTACAGATATAGTTATAAGAAGATAACCCACAAAGCGGGACTTGGCGAGCTAGTAAAGTCAAACTTAGGCATAATTATTAGAACAGTTGATTCACTTTTATTAAACATATACATTTGCAAACAAAACAGACTTGGGACACGTAGTTTAGAGACAATTATTTTTTTGAATGTGGATCCTATTTAGTAAATTTAGGAATTTTCAGAAAGTGTTTGTTAACCATGAAATGTGGTTCTTCTTCCACATCACCATAACCTAAAAAAAACCGTTAAAGACCTTATGCACAAAGTATGAAGAGTTACTAGTTTCACCCTTAAGGTCATCTGCATGTTGTGTTTTCTTTTGTCAATGTAGTGTTCTAAAGAAGTTACTGAAGGTGCTGTTAGACATTGAAGAATATTACTACAAACAGTAACTGTGCTGTGATGTTGAAGCAAAAAAGGCAGCTGTGTAGGCGTAGCAGGAGGGGACAAAGGTCTTGTGCTAGTCTTAATATGAGTGCAAAGCCGTACAAAATCAAAACTCCCTGGGGCTTGAAACAGAGCACTGTAGTGTTGTACACTTGAGAAGCATCTTAAATATAACAAAATAACCTACAGGGTACTCTTAGAAGACCCCCCTCAAACTGTTCTAATTGTTCTGGCTCCAAAAGGCTGAGTTAATGTCAAATTGTTTAAATCCGTTGTTAATAAAAATCACCTTTTGGATAAACAGGATGAAGGACATCAGGTAAAATCCTGAAGTACAATATTAAAGTTTCTTAGAATTAAACTTCACGTTTTGCCTTTATTTCTCTTATGAACCCAACTATAAGATGTTATCCATGAGTAAGTTTTTTCAAAATAAAGGAAAACTTAAATTTTACTTCCAAGTTGATAAGCAGCCAGAGTATCTCAGTTCCCCGTGTTTTGTTCTGTACTGGGAATGCTTCACCTTCAGACTGAAACCCAAGTGCATCTACCCATTTGTTACAGCTGCCTTAAATTTCACATTAACAATACTTAAAGTCAAGCTTTTGTTTGAATACTGTATGTAAATATTCAACTATGAGATTATTTTTTTAGATTTGCTAAGAAAACACTGTAAAATTATAATGGAGGTGACTTTCTCATGCTACTATTTAGTTAGCAGTAGATGCCAGAGCAGAAAATTTCTGACCTGTTCATCTGGTCAGAAACCAGTATGAGAGGGTTTTTTTTGGGTAAATGAGCTCAGGTTATCAAGAGGAACACAGAGTACTTCAGGGTACTACGTGTTTAACTTGTCCATAGGCTGTCAGCAATTGTGAGGAGAGCTGTAACATCCTGTGAGGACAGTAATTTTCTCCTCATCTACACCTCTCTAATGCTGCCCTAAGATTGATTTAATTTACTAAAAATACAAATAGACTTACAAATCGCTCTAGATCAGTTGCATGTCTGGACTGAAACTGAAGTTTTGATTCAACATACTAATGTAATAAACTTTTAAAATAGAAATTAAATGAAGTATGAATTTCTGCCATCAGTAAATTTAATTATAATAGCTGTATTTAATTGCATGATTAAACACTGTGTAAATGGACATCTTGAAGTCTATGTTGATGTTAGGGTCTTTAAAACTAATATTTTTTTTATCAGTTGAATATATTGCTGTCAAATAGGCACTGTAAAGTAATTTATAGAAAACTATAGAATCGAAGAATCATTCAGGTTGGAAAAGACCCTTGGGATCAAGTCCAGCCATACTCCACAAAGTTCACCCCTACACCATGTCCTTCAAAACCACATCTAAATTAATTTAAACATGTCCAGGGATGGTGACTCAACTAGTTCCTTGGGCAGCCTATTCCAGTGTCTGACTACTCTTTCTGTGAAATAATTTTCTCTAATGTCCAGTCTAAATTACCCTGTTGCAGCTTGAATCCAGTCCCTCTTGTTCTATAGCTAATTACCTGTGGGAAGAGACCAGCATGAGTCTATCTACAGTGTCCCTTTAGGTAGTTTTAGAGAGTGATGAGGTCTCTCCTCAGCCTCCTCTTCCTCAAATTAAACAGTCCCAGCTCCTTCAATCCCTCTCCATCAGATTTGTTTTCCAGGCCCTTCACCAGCTTAGTT
>VWZY01001534.1:20767-36401 GCA_013399075.1 Chloroceryle aenea | reverse complement strand
GGCAGCCCTGGACTCATCCTAGTAGTAGCTCATCTTTCTTTGAGTACATGCTGAAGCATTTGCATCGAGTCTAAAAACTGCCCTTGGAATATAGACATTTTACAGAGCTTGTCTGGTTAGTCTCCAATAAGTATTTCATAGTACCTTCTAGCTATTTTATTTTGCATTTTTACTTTGTTGCTTTTCACGAGAGATTGAAGTTTGATACCGTGGATGTTTTAGTGCAATTTTTCACAAATACTGCAGAGAACATGATTAAAGTCACTGTATCCTAATGTCTGTTTCAGCACCTCCTAGGGTGAGCTGTATGCCTTGGAAGGAGGAGCTGCATACTGCTTCTGTTATGTAAAATAATAAATAATTTATGATGCTAACTGAAAAATACCTGCCTTGGACAAATATGTATTAAAGTGCATGACAGGCACTAAACTGAGCCATAGTCAAAATAATTCCTCGAAGACATGAGAATAATTTGCTTTATTTTTTTTGAGGAGCTTTCCTGCGAGTCTGTGCTTTACTCGAGAGTATTATTGACCCACTTTAGGAAATCCTTAACTGGCAGATCAGTGTGAGCTGTAATGGAGGTCTGCAATATGATTCTGCGAGCACTGAGCTGTTTTACTGAAAGCAACATTTCTGACACACTGCCTTGTTGATACCAGCACCTGCTACAGAATTACATGAAGCTTTGATCATGTGGCTCTATCCTCCCGTTTATCAGAATGAAAGGATTAATGGATTTTGTGTACTAATTTAGAAAGCTGAAGGTGTTGCAATGCATTAACGTGCCAGTTTTAGTGTAGCTTTGAAGCGATGATGTACACAGGGATTTTCAAAGGCGTGCATCTATATGCTGAGCATGGTAATGGTATGAATTGATACAACTTGTGCGAGTTATTTTCTTTTCAACCAGAGACTGTTAGCTTCTCTCATATGGACTTAACCTGCTTTTACAATTTTTATCTTGGGAAGTTAAAAATTGTGTGAACAGAAGAAGCTTGTGTCAACATTCCTCTTCTCAATGTAATTGAGTGTTTCTGCAGTGAATAGTTAATGATGATCTGCTTTGCAAGACATAAATGCGGCAGTGACCTGCTCTCGTTTAGATGTTGCGGTAGTAGAATGGTGGGGCTTTGCATGATGCATGCTTTCATTGTTTGTGTTAAGCTGCTTGCACGTCTGCCTTGGGCTGTGTGGTTTGTCTCTGCATCAGTAATAAACGAATACTTATTTTCTGTTTCTTCTGACAAATAAGTATTTGATGTGTAATTTTCATTTTCCCCTCTTGATACTAAATTATCTGAGACAGTTTTGTGAGCATGATCTGTAAGTGTTTTGGTTTCATTTTCTGTGCTGTTCTATCTGCTGAATTTGCACCTTTGTTACAAATAGTTAAAACTGCCTAAATGCTTTTTATGTAGTGCTTTTTTATTGGTAGGGTTTGCAAGCTGATAGCTATTTACAGCTCATAGCTGTGTGTGCTATCTTGTAGTCAGTTCTGAAGTGTGGAAAAAATATTCAGTGGTATTATTAATCACAGGTATAAATAACAGTTAATGTAATGTTGAAAAGATACCTTAAATAAAGCTTGCATATTGATATGGAAAGAAATTTTTCTTTCACCCTCAGCTTTTATTTTGTGAACTAAATTAACGGACCATTGACTGTATGGATAATACTGGAACAAAAGGATTTAATTCAAATATAAAATATGGATCACCATGTTTTCTGTTTCTAAGATCTAGAGCACTACTATTATGTGACTTTGAATTTTTCTGTTTGGAGATTATCAGAAGTTTCACTTCCTAAGCTTAAATCCGTAGGCATGCCTTTCTCACTTAAAGGAGAAAGCAATCAGAAGATATTTTCTGCCTTTACTTAAATTGCTCACACCTCAATGTGATGGATATTTTGTCTACATTTTTTTAATTGATCTATTCATTAACTCATATCCTATCATGGTACCTTCTTTCTAGTGTGTAGAACTCTTAGAAGATAAAATGAGCCCTTATTGTCAAATTGACTGCAGAAAAAGCACATTCAGAGCAATCTTAGTATTTGTAGCATATGATTAAATATACTGAAGTTATCAGTAAAACAGTAAAGATTTTATAGATTACATTTAGAAGAAATCTGAAATGTTTCATACTTTACAGTGTTGCATGGCTTAGAAATTTTTTTTTTTTGAGATTTATGGTCATTAAATACTTCTGAAACAAAATAATTGTATGACCAAAACTCTTACTTGTCCTTTTAAAAATCCTTCTCTTCCCATATCTACTTGTCAGGTCTTTGGAGGATTTAAAAGTCCCTAAAAAGAGAAAAAAGTGCTTGATTGTTTGAGGGGAGAACAAAAAAAACCCACTACTCAAAGCTGCATTGTTTGATTTCTGTTATACTTAAAATTACAACCCAGTGAATTGAAGTATAATCTTTGCACCGAATTACTTTGTAATTCAGAATGTGTTCAGTATCCAAAGTACATTTCTAAAGCCAGGTGTACTGCTTAACACTTCAACTGATATTCTAAAACAGTCCCATGTGTACCATGTGAATGTTCTTAACAAGAAGCCTCTTTCAATAGATATTTTAAAGCCAAGCATTAAAACATATAGTAGGACTTCTTTAAAAATGGAGCTTTTAGCACTTTGGTTGGTACACTTGTTCAGTTATTTTTCTAGGACTCTTTCTCAGTATAAAGTAGCTTTAAATGCATGACTTATAGCAGAAAGTACTAAATGAGTAATAAAATATAAAATTATAGAATTGTGGGGGTTGGAAAGGACCTTAAAGATCATAGTATGGTTTAATAAGGAAACTGTGTCTTGTGTTCTGTCTTTCTCAGCTGTCATTAACATAAACTTCTATTTCTGCTACTTCAGATAAGTTGCAATACCTCTTATTCTTTTGCTAAATGAAGCAATGAACATATGTGCCTTACTAAATCTCTTCAATATACAAGTGCTCTTTTTAAATTTTTTTTATTTCTTTAAGTCGATGATCACTTAGCCTTCTTCCACCTAGATTTTGGTCTAATTTTTTCATACTTCACTTTTTTCTTGGTCTTACTAATTTTTCAACTTCTACTTTTGATACTCAACCTATTTCTCTTCTGTTTCCTCAGTGCTTTCTTCTTTCACCTCATTCTTTAAATTGACCAGATAGAAGTTTACTCTTTGCTGCTCCTTGCTTGGTTTTGCTGGATAATCTAATTCAGTGACTTTCATTTAGGAATTACACTGATGATTGCAAGGCTCACATTTTTTCTTTTCAGTCATACCATCATTTCACTAAAACTGTGTTTCTCTGTCACTGCTCCTTTGTAAGGCAAACATACATACTTTATCCACACATTGCTGTTTTGCCCAAATCTTCCCTTTTTAATCAACACATCAACTTTTTTTTTTGTTCTCGAAAAGCAAAGTTTATTTGCATCTTTCTTTATCAGCGTTCTCTTGCCTTACCAAGGCATACGCAGTTTGCATTTTTTCCATTAAAAGTACAACAGCTAAACTTTTGTTGCTTTTTCATCTCCCTTTCTCCCTGCCCCATCTGAAATTTTACCCTACTGCAGAATTTATTTCTGCAAAAAGTTCTTCACAATGTTGTCACTACTTGATCAAACTCCTCTATTAATGGTATTTCAAATACTTGATCAAACTCCTCTATTAATGGTATTTCAAATACTACTCTGAACCATCTGTTTGTTTATTATAGTCTCTTTCAGAGTTTTTCTCCTTTACCATACACAATCCATTTACATTAATCTTTAGGGAAATACTTTTCAGGTTCTTCAGTATCCACTCTGTTTGGTTTGTGAGGAAATTTGTCACACACGATATATTTAGATCTTTTAAATGTTATTTTAATCAAGTGTTTTTCTTTCTTCCAGTTACCTACTATTACTGTCTTTTCTCTCTTGCTTTTATTATTTTACCTTATTTTATGCAGACTTCTGTTCTTGTAAATAACAATTTTAGTTCAATATAAATAATTTTGCTAAAGAAGCCTGCAATAAGCAAAACAAAACCCTTGATAGCAGTAATTGACTGGTTTTCCATAACCTCTATTTTGTTACTTTTCAAAATAAAATGGCACTGTTTGAATGACTGGAAGGATTGACTGAGGTCTATTGTCTTCAAATTGATCCATGTCAGTCCCCTGATTAATGGTAGAGTACTGCAGGTTTTTGAATGCTGTGTGAAAATTACTTGGTAGGGTTTACATAAACCAAAATAATGGAACATTGTCCCTTTTTTGAACTCTTAAATATAAGTTGCTTTGTTCTTTTGGAGACACATAATAGTTTGTGGACAATTAATTTTTTTACAGATCATTATGATAACAAAAAATAGATTCATTGAAACTTTACAGATGCTACATCATCATCATCTTAAATAGGCAGGCACAATTTGAGTTAAGCCCCTGGTGCTTCCTGACAAGCAACAAGTAGACTGGTTTCAGAGGAAATGACATCTTGCTTTCATGATTGCTTTTTTTATTAAAAGCCTTAGCATTCCAGTTTTGTGTGTGGTTTGTTTTTTAGACTGAATCGGGCTATGGATCAGAGTCCAGTTTACGGCGCCATGGCTCCATGGTGTCTCTTGTTTCTGGAGCAAGTGGATACTCTGCAACATCAACCTCTTCGTTCAAGGTTAGTGAGTAAAGTTGTCTTACTACTGGTGTGTAAATAACTTGTGCAGTTGGAAAAGAAATAACTTACATGAACACTTATTCACACACTCATAGGAAAAAAAAATAGAAAATATTTGTTTTTTGTTAGTAATTCATGACATGACGATGAACCAGTCCTGGAGGAAGCACTCTTGGTGTTTCTGTGCAGTTGTCCCTTTTAAACTGTGATGTCATCTTCCAGTGACCAGAAAATCAAACCTGGGGGAGCATTTAATAACTTTTCCTAGTTTACTCCTCAGACTATCAGGGCCTCTAAATGAAAAGGAGTGCTGATTCTGTCACTTAGTTAATAAATTTGATTAATACCGATTGACAAATGATGGCTTTCCTTATCTCGTGTAAATATTTAACATGAACTTGAGTGGGCTATAGTTCTGCGAGAGCAGAAGAGGAGCAACACAAGGCAGGGGAGTAAAGATCGGAACAAAGATCTTAACTATCACTGTTTTCAGGCAAATAGGCATAAGGTTTGTGGTGTGCAGGCTTGCAGTTTTCATAAGCTTTTGTTGAATGCTCTGAAATAGCAGATGCAGTCAGGAAGAAAAGTTGAGACCAATGGACAAAATGAGCAAGGAACACTTGTATAGTATTTCTTACATTCTTCTAACATTAACAGTATTTCATAGCTTCTGATATCTAAAATGTCCCTAGTGTACTTGAATTTATTCTTCAAAACTGCAGAAATCCAGGCGTTTTTTATTTATGCTTTGAACTATTGCTGAGTAGAAGTATTTCAGGCTTTCTTTAATTGTATTTTCAGAAGGGCCATAGCTTACGTGAGAAGCTTGCAGAAATGGAAACCTTTAGAGACATCTTGTGCAGACAAGTTGATACTTTGCAGAAATACTTCGATGCCTGTGCAGATGCAGTTTCCAAAGATGAACTCCAGAGGGATAAAGGTAAAAGTGTGACCGAAAACTCTTATCTCTATAGCATTTAGGTTTTTACAAAGTGATAGCCCCTGAAATAGTTAATCACATCTGATGCAATATAAATAAAATATGTATCTTATTTGCTCTTCAGTAGAGGGATCAGTCATGGATATCTCTGCATAAAGTGTTAACTATCTTCACTTCAGAAGTTGAATTACCATGAAAATCTGCTTAATACTAACCTGTAACTGTCAACTGTACAAAAGGTGTTCTTTTAAGAATTTGATGTTACAGAACAATAATTGTTTACCCTGATAAGATGAATTCAAGTTAGTTTATCACTGTCTCATACTTTTCATTTTGAAAACCCACTAGAATATTAGTTTTCATAAAAACAAAACATCATTTAAAAAGGCAGAGGTGCTGCCAAATATGCAGCTCCTAAGCTGTATTGTCTGGGACTAGAGCACAGAGTGCAAACCTGTGGCCCTTGTAGACTCAGGTGTGGTTGTCTACTTATCTCTGAACTGTTAGTCTCAGACCACAGCTTGTTGTCATACCCATGCACTCTCCTAAGGTGTTTATATTCATCCCTGGGTTTGTTCTCTCAGCCTAAAATTTTTGGTAGTAAGATGACAGTAGATAAGTATAGTCAATGCCACTTCTTTGCAGACTTTCTAGTGTAGAAGAGCAGATTGTTGCTGGATCATGTCTCCTTGCTTATCCAATTGTAACACCAAAGTAAGTGCTGTACTTCAACACTGAGAAAATGCTAGTGTCCTGATGGTTTCTGACAGTAATGTTAATAGTGGTCTTGGGTCAAAAAAAAAAAAGACAGGAGTATGTTCACAACTATTCTTACAAGAAAAAAGTCTTATGCTGCTTAGCCATGAAGGTGCTCTTAATTCTTTCTTGCATACTAAGGAATGGGCAAAGCTTTCTTACTCCTGTAACACACTGTCTCTCAAATTTAGTGGTAGAAGATGATGAAGATGATTTCCCTACAGTCCGCTCTGAGGGGGACTTCCTACCGAACAGTAACAGCAGTAAGGAAAAATGTAAGTGTCCCAACTTTTTTACTAAAAAATAATACAAATGTTATGATAACCTGATACAAGACAAGTATTTATACTCTTTACTAAGCAGAAAGTGTCAAGAATAGTTATTTAAATGTATTTGACAAGAAGATCTTATTCATGTTATCATTCAGTAGCTGTTTTTCATAATTGAGTTTTTCTTAATTAAGACAAGTACTAATGCAAGCTTGTTAAGCTGGAATTTCCTATTCTGTCTCCAAAGACATTTTCACTACAAAGTTCTGTTACAACAGTGGCATCATTCTGATATTGGGAAATGAGATTTGTAATGGGTAATTGCAGTTTTTCTTGCAAGTGTTCCCTACTTTAGGAGTAGAGCGTAATGCTTTTTCCAGTCAGGTGTGCCCAGGTATGGGTTTTCCAAATTCTAGGGCTACATAGCAGTTAAGTCAGCACCATTATTAATTCTCACTCCTAATTTTAGCCCTTTTTAAACATGTTTTTATTGCTAGGATGATCAGAATTCTGATTTTTATTCTTAAATGATCTATTTATTGTATCTGTGGTGAATGTGAAGAATTCATGCAAGTCTTACTGTTCTAGAAATCTGATACTTTTCACCTGGCAGAAATTGGTTTTGCATTTAAAATCTATGAACATTCTTCTTAGGCTTTCTCTTGTTTCCTGACTGAAATACTTTACTGTCTACATTCTCTAGATGTTGAAAATTCGGTGAGTCCTAAGGTATTCCTTAGACTTCAAAAAACTTTGAAGTTGCACTACCTCCAGTTTCAAATCTGATGGAAGCTCCCAAAGCACTCACCAAAAGCGTTTTCTGAAAATGCAAACACTTTTAACAAGAACCTGGAAAAGATATGGGCAAAATAAATTTCTATGCTTTGTTTTCTTTTTAATCATCTATTGTCTCCACTTGTTACATGTTTTCCTTGCTCTCTTAAGTCATCTTTCTATAGCCAAAACTGCTGTGAGGAAAGAGGAAAGGCAATGGAAGGACCTTTCAGGATACTTACAGAATTTGTCATTGAGTAGATTTTTTTTAAATTATATAAAGTGCTTCCTCTACAGAGGATTAATCATCATGTTGATTTCAGAGCTTAAGTAGCATATAGCTCAAAAGTTTTGAATAAATAGGTTTTGCATTTTATCACCAAGGTAAGCAGGCTTGCAGTGCTCACCTGTAAGGAAGTACACAGTTCTGCTAACTCTGTTGTGCATATAAAAATTTGCATTTTTTGAGGACTGTTAAGACAGAACACATTTCAGAAAACTTTAAAAATGTCTTTAAAAAAAAAGGTAACTTAGTTTTACTGCAGGATTCATTTTGAAAGAGGAAACTTTGTGAAACTTAATTTTTGTAGGATCATGTAGAAGTTTCGGCTTAGTTTACTTTGAGAACATTTCTTCACATCTACATTTTTCTGATGTACCTGCTATATATACACATGGGGAGTGTATATATATATGGGGAGTGTCATTAGGAAAGTTGTAAGTTTTTAGTACATCTGGTCATTTTTAGAATATTTAAATGCAAAGTTCTTTCTCATTTTCATCACCTGTTTAACAGGAATGTGAAGTGATATCCATATTTCTCCTGGTAAAAGTTTTGCATCAAGTCTGGTAACTTACCTGTTGAGAAATTGCTATATATTATGAGTATCTGTATATAAGCTTATTTCCTAGAGTTTACTACAGAATGTAATTTCTGCAGCCCCTTGATTTTTGCAGAACTTCTAATTCTAATTGTTTTAATTCCTGATTCCATTAAATTTACTTTCCAACAGATACTTCTATGAAAAACTTTTTTTCAGCTCTTCTGTGCCTCAGTTTTTTCTAAGAGCTATATCTATTAGCTATTTATATTTAGTAGATGAGCATAGCAAAGTCTGATTAGAAATGGAAAATTAGAGTCTGTGTCCTAAAGTGGAATTGTAGATTTTAAGTGATGTAGTTAGGGAAGTCTGTCTCAAGTTGTAACAGCCGTGCCTGTGTACTGGGCCTAAAACTACTCAGACTAGATGATAATCAAAGACTTCTCTTCAGCTTCACTCTTTTCTAAAGCTTAGTCTCAGAGCCACTGTTAAATGATTGTTTCCCAAATTTCAGGTTCACTACTTGAGGTCTCTGTCTGTCCCTGGAAGGACCTGAAACAGGTTTTTTTAACTGTAGCTGAGAAAAGGTTGCCTGTTTATTCTGGGGCTGTTCTGCAGTCAGTGCTCCATGATGTGAGAAGCATGGGTTCAACCTCTCATTTAGCCTACTACAGTGAGAAATATTTGAGCCTACTGTTCAAACCACTAGTGCACCAATCTAATGCTCAAATCATCAGATTTAAGACTCAGCTGAGGGGCCACATTAACTTTTTCTTTTGAAACTTATTTCCTTCTGTGGGTGTGAGGAGAAAGTTAACATGACTGTAGAGGGGCTTTTTTCCTTTGTGTTCCTAGGATGATAGGAATAGTACTATGAAGGCATTTAAATTGTTGGTCACTTTCTAATTAAAAAAATCTTGTAACTGAAACAATGATCATTTGTGTGGAACACCGAGGGAGAGGGTCTGGCAGATGCATATTTGCCCATTGGGATCTTGTATTCTAAGAATGTAGAATCTTGATCAATGTGTTACCATCTATATGCTCAGGAAAATTGAGCATTTTTTTATTTAAATTATATAAGAACAAGAAGCAGGTGAAACCTACTTAAGGAACCTGTTTGAAGATGGAAGGTGATTTTGGTACTGGAACTATGAAGATAGAAATGGTGCAGAGGGTGAAGGAGGGAAATTTGTTGTAAAACACATGGGAGTTTGTGCTGGATTTTTGTGCTTTGAATGGAGGAAGAGTATCCACCCACATATTGCTGAAATAATGGGGTTGTTTTTAGAGGAAAATTAATCATATATTGATCATACCTCTATCCACAGAGGATGAACAACAATAGTTATCAATAAATGGGTCAAGCACTCAGATGTTTCCTTTTCACTTAAAATTAGCTTAATGTGATGTAAGATGCTAAGGTGGCATAAAATGGAAGAGATAAAGGAACTTCTACCTAGTTACTGTCTTTGAAATCATTTCCTGTTTCACTCAAACAGAATTGATCAAGCACATGATGTTTGGGACATCTGGGGAAGTGTTACAAACAATCTTAGGAACAAGAAGGGAAAACTAATCCAAGCAGACAGGTGTAGGAGAGAAGAGCTAGAGAACTGTTGAAGGCTAAAGCATGGTATGAAGAACCCTTTATATGAAAGTTAAGAGAAAACAGTAGTAAAGCAAAATGCTAAAAAGACAGGATAGTTGAAAAGCAGCCATTTGGTAGGTGTTGAAACTGAAGTAGGAGAAAAATCATCCTGATGGGTGTTCTAGTTGGCTGCATGCAGCTTGATCACCAAGCCAGAAGAGCAGTTTCAGTGGTAAAAACAATTTCTATTAGCCTTTACAGTGTAAATCTCCTGATGACAGCTTTCATTTTGAAACATGCAATCTGTAGCTGACGTGAAAAAAAAGTGTAAAAAAAGAATATGAAAGAAGTTTGAGCCCTCCAAAATTAAAATCTCTTGACAAATTTCTAATGTGATTAAGCTCAGCTGTTACTGAGACAAGGCTTGAGGTCATCTTCTGACATACTCCAGGAAGACAAATGTTTCCTGTAATTAAGAATGAATCAAAATACTCAAATCCATCCATTGTAAGAAATCTCTTGAGTGACCATCTCTTTAAAGAAACAGGTTTTAACATCTTTGTGACAAATTCGGTTTTGCCCAGAATCGTAATGGCTAAAAGGAGCTGAAAAGACAGCTAAAAGCTGCATTTTTTTCCTGGAAATGAGTATGTATCTCCCTTACCTTCTACCACAGAGATTTCTGAAGTTATTTGATAGTGTTGCAGCCAGTGGTGGTTTCTTAAGCATGTCTAGCATGTAGTATAATTAAGACAAAAATTACATCTATAAGCATTATAGCTCTGCTAGTAAGTCAGCATGTGAACATGGTCTACATGGACAGGACGAATTATTACTAAAAACTACATTTTTGAGTTGTAAAGTGTTAAGGTTGAAGCTCTTGTGTAATTTTTATTGTTCTCAGTGAATCGACTGCATTGCCTCCTTGCCAGCTTATACCACTTTCAGCCTCCTCCGTGTTCCTTCTGCAGCTGTTAGGGGGAGGGAGAGCTGCTCTGCTCATTGTTTCTGAAACAGACTTTATTCTTATTTTCCTTTTTCCTCCAGCCCCCATCTTCTTTACCTTTTAGGGAGTATTTTTGATTGACATGAAACAAAAAATAAACTGTATTCTACCATAGTATGTATGCTTATTGAGGTGTTTGAAGTAGTGTGTAGTCTGCAATCTTCTCTTCAAAAAATAGTTTGACTACTGAAAGCAGGGCATATAAAGCCTCTAGAGATGTAAACCAGTGCTTAAAACCATGTATTGATTGCTTTCTGCTCCCAAAGTGTACTGTGCTCTACCATAAGAGAAGAGCAATTGCATTTTTCTTCCCTCCAAGAACAGAATTGCTTGAAAGTTCTGCATTGCCCTTGCAGACAGATACTGGATAAACTTAAACAAATATTTATTTGTACTTTTTAAGCCATAACAATGGCATGTTGACAACAAATGACATCCATCTAGGCGGTGTGTCATTAGCTTATGCCCGTGGCATAGCAGGGGTTACTTTAACTTGCTGGGCTCAGTCAGCTTCAGCGTGTGTTACTTCTGCTTTCTAACGTTTTTTGACATTAATGTGCAGTGTTTGATTTGTTATGTCAACCTACAGAGGAGTTTGACATATAGGTACTTTTTTGTCACACGTTTTAAATGACTTTAATTTAAATAGCCTTAGCAACAGATGGCTTGGTTGACAGTATGAAGTAGTTGTTGGAACTGCAAAATCCACAGTACTTCGGTAATTCAAAACATTTGATACTTTTTCTTGTATCATACCTTTTAACTTTGAGGTTTTAAAATCTGTAATTACCTGCTTAAAGCAACTTTGACTGTTGCATTTTGGGTTTGATTGCATGTTGAAATTGTTCCTTTCTTAGTTCTGTATCAGTTGTGTTTTAAGGTTGCTCTGTGTTAATTAGGCCGCACTTCAAGCTGTCAACTGCTATTGTTACAAAGTATTACCATTCCCTCCACCCACATGATTTGCAGAGTAATACAGCATTACAAGCAGACCTGAAGTGCAGTATAGCAAGATGAAGCTGAAGGGATGTGTTTCTCCTTTTCCATCTCCTCCTTTATCCTGTGGATAGATGAACATTATTAGGACTTTTATTATTTTAAAAATAACTTACTAGCCAGTCTGTTTTCTTAAACAGTTGTAATATAAAGTATACATGTAAAATAGTTGGTTGAGTTAAAGGCAGCTATCAGTGAACCATTCACATTTGCTTTTAGTGTTTCCACATGTGACACCAAAAGGAATTAATGGCATAGACTTTAAAGGAGAAGCTATAACTTTCAAAGCAACTACTGCTGGAATCCTTGCTACACTCTCTCACTGTATTGAACTCATGGTAAAACGTGAAGAAAGCTGGCAAAAAAGGCTAGATAAGGTAAGATAACTTTTACTTTTTATGGAAAAAATGTTTCCTTAGCTTGGAACTGACATTTCAAATGAGTTATTGTTACCTTTTTTATTCCAGATACTGCTTTTACTTTTACATACAGCATTTATTAATTTTAGGTGCTTTCATTGTAATTTCTATAAAATGTTAAAGCCTTGTCCTGACTGATGATAATAGTAACATAATCTTTTTTTTCCTACCCTTGTTTAGACATATAAAAAAACCAGGACTACTACAGGGAACCTGGCAGTATTCCATAGTAATAAGTGTATTGTTTCGAGCTTTCTAAGAGAGACCTAATCACCCATATTTGCAAAATGGTGTTCAAATCTCTGAAATCTTTTAATTGTGATAGAAGTTGGTGACAATACAGAGAACAAACAGCTCTCACTTTAACTGTCTCTAAGATATAGTGATTTCACTTTCCTTTAGGAGATTGAAGAGATTAAGTCATGTTTAATGCTAATTAGCTTTTTTTTTGCTTGTGTTATTGAACAACCATTATTCTAATGGCAGTGATAGTTCATGCTAAGCCTACTCAACCACTGTAGTGACTCAGAGCTACATCTTCTCTCATGAGGTGTGCTGGAGGCATGGCTAGGTTGGCACTTCAGGCTTTGATTTCTAGAATCCTGCCATCACTGGCAGGTGTCCTGTGCAGTCCTTTAGCTGCTGTTGTCTGTTGTTTTTCATTTAACATGTTTCTTTGTTGTCTCTGTCATACTTCAGATCTTACTCCTCATGTTTTGGTGGTACAGGATTCAAAGAATGAATGCATTTAGAGAAGATACAGTCATGTTTGAATCGTTGCCCCTGTCTCCTGGGTCTATCCATATGTAAAAGGCTAACCGTATTGTGACTTCTGTCAATGCTTAATTTGTTCCTGCTTCATCAAAGTAATTGAAGGAATTACAGTAGATCCAAGATGTGAAGCTTGTTTACAGGGTCATAGTTTAATAGAGGTTGGACTAGACACCTCAAGAGATTTCTCTCTCCAACCTTCCACTTAAAGGAAAGGCAGTTTGAGATCAGACCAGGTTTTTCAGGACTTTATAAAGTCTGGTTTCATGTCTCTGAGGCTGGTGACTGCACTGATATTTTGGGCAGCCTGTTTACTGCTTGGCTCTCCCTTATTCCTTTTATCTTCCTGTTTGAGCAGGGGTGGGGGTTGAGAGAGTGTCTGTTAGAGGTTTAGCAGGCTGCCCTGACCCTAAACCTTGACACTAGCCTTTTGGAAGAGGAGATTTGCATTGAACTGTGGTTGGGCTAGCCTTGGCTAAAAGCCAAATACCCACCCAATATGATGAGAATGCTCATGGATGAAGAGAAAGGCAGGGAGATTGCTTACTTGTTCCTGCCATGGCAGAATGTTCTTGACTTGGGGAAAATCAGTTTGTTGGTTGTTTAAAATGGGTCCAGTTAATGGGGAAGAAAGATAAACACTGAAACAGCTTTCTTCCCCCACGTTCAAAGTTCAGCTTCACTTCACTACAGGCCTCTCTATGAGCTGCTTGCTAGTCCCAAGCAGTGCTGGGTGAGGAATGGGAGGGTTGCAGTCAATCCAAAATGCTTCATCTCTGCTACTCCTCCCTTCTCACAGTTTTTTTACTGCTTCAGTTCAGGTGCTCTCCATGGGTAGCAGCCCCCAAGGAAAAATCTCCTGCAGTGTGGGTCCTCCACAAAACACAGTTCCTTGAAGAAATGTCTCTCTGCTCCAGCATGAGGTCCTTCATGGGCTGCATTGTTGATAGATTTCCGGATAGGAGTTCTGTTTAGGATTTTGTTTGTTTGTTTTCATTCTGAGAGTTCAGGGGTTTGTTTTGTTGTGTGTTTTTTTGGTTTGGTTTGTTTTCAATTCCAAGTGTTCTGGTAAGACATCTGTATTCTCTCTGGTGTAAACTCAAGTCATGCTTTATGCACCCTAAGGACTCCAGTTACTTTAAAAAAACTTAAAACATGTCAAATTTTGTGAAATGTTGCATTAGCAGTTATTGCTTCTTTGTGATAGCTTCAGAAGAAAAAAGCCTACTGTCACAGATAGATAAGACGGCCTTGTCTTTAAATGCTTTTTTTTCTAAGAATTTTCCTGTGGAAAACTATACTACTTCATTTTATATCAAAACTGTTGCTTTACTTTTTAAACGCTTCTTTAGAAACTGGAAGATGTGTTCCAGAGTGAATATTATCACCAAATTCCCAGTTGGTAAACTCAGCCTTTCAGTGTTGCTTGAGGGTTTTCCACTGAATCTTTAAAGTTCAAACTGGGTTGCTGAATAACTGTATTCACAAGAAGTAGTGTGTGGTGTCCAGTTGTTACCTGTAAGTCTTAACTTTCTTCTACCTGAAGTTATTCTATGAGGTGACAGAGAATAACTTACACTTCAGAGCTGAATTCTACGATACATCTTTTTCTCACTGAGAAGTATGTAGAGTTTCCATACATACAAGAGGAAATATTAGACTTAATTTGATTCTGGCATTGCTACATTTTAATTCAAAATATGCAATGATATAGTAGACATCACCAGTGCCTCTAACAGAGTCACACGCCTATTACGTGAGAATGGTGCTGAGTTTGCAAAATTATTCACATTGATCCTCTACCAGCTAATTATAGATACAAACTTACATGCTGTGATTTATTACTATCTCATGACATTCAACATTCAACAAGTTAGCTTTTTAACAGTCTTCCTTTTTGCCCTTTCTTATCACTGCCCAAGCATTTGTCAAGGAGGTTTATCAATCAGATTCAAAGTCTGACCCATCAACAAACCATGAAGAGCTATGCTTAAACTAGATGCCTGTTTTTGCCTGCTGATCTAGCTTCCACATGAATTAAAGAAGGTATCCTGAAGGTAGTGAACTCCCTGGGACTTGCGTTATATGTGGATGTATATAGGCATATATAATGCTTTTATGCACATAAATTCAGAAGTTGATCAGCTCTGCAGTTGTTATTTGTAAAAAAATATATATATATTCATCATTCCATTGATTTGCATTGGGACTGTTATCAGTCAGTTCATTCTTACTGCATCAAATGATAATATAATTTTACAGGAGGTAGAGAAAAGGAGGAGAATTGAAGAAGCATACAAAAATGCTGTAACAGAACTGAAGAAAAAGTCCCACTTTGGAGGGCCAGACTACGAGGTACAAATTCTGCTTTTGAACTGTTTAAAAAGTTATGATTTTTAAAAGAATTATTTGTTTCTCAAAGTGGGGAAAAGGATCTGTAAATCAAGGCGTTTGGCTTGTGCAAGTGTGTTGAAGCCAGCTGGTTCTCCCAGGTATCCCTCTTGTAAAATGTTTTGTTGGAATTTGCTGCACCAGCTTGTTTTACAGTACATTAAAAGCAGTAAGTTAATTTTCTGAAATTCCTTAGTCTCAAGCTTTTAATAGTTGACTCAATGCTACCTGCTATTTACTGTTAAA
>VWZY01001534.1:4115-17589 GCA_013399075.1 Chloroceryle aenea | reverse complement strand
CCCAAAAAAAAAAAAAAAAACCAAAAAAAAAAAAAACAAATCAAAACAAAAAAAACCAGTTGCTTGTATCAGGATTAGTTGACCTTTTTTTAGTGTTACTGGAAACACTGCTCCTCTTAAGGCTACACTGAAAGCATAATATATAATAGGTGCATGAAATCAGCATTTGCTGCTGTGCTTGCTGCTTTTGGTGCTTTTGTTTTCCTTTTCTTCATTATCTTGCGCTTGCAAGTTGGTACTGAATGCTCTGTTGTGCCTTTGTTCTGATTACTTGGTTTTTTCTTTGTCTGTCTCTGGTAGCCCTATAGTCGCTCTTCCTCCATGTCTTCCATTGATCTAGTCAGTGCCTCTGATGATGTTCACAGATTCAGCGCCGAGGTACTGTATTAATGTGTAGAGTGGGGGTTGCATATCTTTGCTGTATTTCATCCTCTTCTCTAGAACCTGGGTTTTTTGTTACATAAATCACTGCTTGCTTTAAACTAGTACATTGAGACAAAGGAGTTCTCTATTCCTGTACTAAATAATTGTCTTTTTACATCCAGCTTGCATGCATATCACTTGTGCAGAGGCCCCAATCTTGTGAAACTGTTGGATTTAATTCAATAGTTAATAAAAATACCTACAATTTGAAAATTTTGCATTTCAAATTATAGTAAAAATAAAATAACATTTGTTTTGTGTGGGCTGGAGATGGTCTTTGCTTCAAACTTAGTAATTCTTCTTGCTTTTAGATGAAAACTTTGATTTTTGTCTTTAACTTTGACTGTAATGATGTGAAGATACTAAATGACATTTTTTACCCCTACAATTACTGCTGTTTCTGAAGGCTCATAGAGGTGACAAACAAGAATTGCAGGTGTTAGAATATTTACTAGAGAGTTTTAGTATATTCCCTTATTCAGAAAATTTAAGTCTGAATCCTGGATAGGTCAAAATAGTCAGTGACATATTCTAGTAATGTACAGAATTACTCTGTGTACTTTCTCTGAGGATCACAGATTAAAGTAGAATTAGATGAGTTCATGTGATTGCTCTTTAGTCTCAAAAGTTGTATGGCTTTCATTCCATTAGTTTCCCTCTGCTACGGTCCGTGTGTGATTGTGAATATGGAGCTTCTTTCTGGGATCTGATAATTTGTAGCTTTTTTAAAAATACTAACTAATGCTGCAAACAACCTGCTTTTGCAAACAGAAAGAGGGATTTTTTCTTAGCAGAGCCTGGAATGGTACCACCTACAGACCTTACTACCAGCATTATGAGCGGGACCCTTAAGGACTTGCGTACTGGACTGAAATTCCGACACTTGCATTGACCTTTTGCAGTCACTTACCTTCTGAAATTTTAATTTATCACAAGGGAAAAAGTATGCAGGTAATATTGCACAACACTGACAGTCTCAGCTCCTGGTATTCAAGTCAAGCTACCTTTTTTCAAGTTTCTGTTAGGGCAGAGGGTGAAAAATCGAGTAATAGAAAGCAAGTTTGGTTCCAAAGACAGGAACTGATTGTTGTCAGGCTATGGGTACATGGGCAGTTCAGTACAAGGGAAACTCATGGTTACTAAAATATGCAGGCCTTCTCATTTCTCTTTTATGCCTGTGATAATCTTTGTGCATTCATATGATGAACGTGAGTATCAGAGTGCTAGTGTGACTGAAAGACTAACCGTTTAAAAACAAATCAGAGGTACACCAGGGCCTTATCACAATAATGCAGATTGAAGCTAAGGGTCAGGATCGAATGGACTGTAGTCAAGTTGTTGATCTTTTCAGCTACTGCATGGATACTGCTCTGCAGAAGTAGTATCCATGAACGCCTTTGAATGTAGTTTCAAGTTAATATGCTTAATGCAGAAAACACGGTCTTAATAATGTACAGGAAACTACTCTCTCCACCTGCACACACCACCCCACACACAAATGTTTAGCCTGGAACAAATTTTTGGCAGATTCACAAGTCATTTCACCTGCTCTGGAGCTTCATTTCTACTGGAAAAGCAGGTAAAAGACTACAGAACATGAATAGAAACTTAACACGCATTCTTTTGGTGGCAACATTCTCTGGACCTTATTAATATGAAATTAGTCTCTGTTCTCAGGCTGAGGACTTGCTTTCTGAAAAGGAAGGCTAATATCTTGATTCTGAATACATGTGAGTTGTTTGTGGACTTTATTCATAGAAAGAGGATTTAGATATCAGTAAATGGTCAAATAGAAACTTCCAGCATTGTTTTTAAGATGGAGAAGTACAAACATGTATTTGGATGGGAGATGGTTCTTCAGTGTGCCTCTACAAAGGCATTGATTTGTCTCTGACAGATGAGTGGGAGGTTGTGGGCTTAAAACGCTGTAGATGTTTTGCTGATCACTTTCTTTTAAAGGACTATGAGATTTTAAAATAGATTGAGCTGTTCTGATGGCCTTTAAAGTTAAGAACTTCCCATTTAATGTTCAGGCCAAGGCTGCATGGTATATAGGTTACAAGTATTTTGCAGACCTTGCCTGTAGCCTGCCAGCAATGCAGAGGTAATAGTGTGGCCTTTCCAATGGGAAAGAAGCTGTGAATCTTGACTCTACCTCTATAATAGGTGCAGGTTGCCAGACAGCAACTGTATGTAGTTTACATACAGTCTGGGCAGGTGTTATGCAGAAGGCAGTTGTAGGTGCTGCTGTTACTTTGCGTTGCACATAAACATTGGGAACATGGCCAGGATTCCTTTCTGAAGGAAGTGTGACCTAGAGCTAGTAAAATGAGTATTTAAATAGCACACAATTGTACCTGATTCAAAATGGTACTGTCTGTATTTCATGGGGCCAGGGTGGGGGGGGGAGAATTTTTGTAGCAAACCTGCTAGAAACTGTCAGGAAAAGGTGCCATTTTTCTAGAAGTAGAAATATTTCTAAATTCTGTAATTCTAAAAGCAGAAATACAAATCTTGTGGGTGTTTTTAGTTCTTTCTAATTCAAAACAGAAAACTGGAAAACCAGGACTTACAGCTTTGCTTTCTGTAGAGTAGTTAAAATAAGAGAAACTAGGATTTCCATCCAATGGATTTTATTTCAATGCTGTACTTTGAGGATTTTGACTTGTTTCAGTTAGTTTTTTTTCTTCCTGGTCTAAAGTATATTGCCCACAAATTACTGTGTTAAACTTAAAGTAAATAACATATTTCAATTTTACATCATACCAGCAGAAGTTCATTAAGTATTCTTTAACTTTGCTTTCTACAGGTACTGCTTGCTCAAATATGGTTCATATATTACATGCACAGTAGGCTTCATATTTTTATGAGCTGTACAAAACCACCAATGAGTTCAGGCTATTAATCTTGTGACTGTGCACTTAGACTAGTATTTGTTTTGGTCAATAAACTAACCTTTGCTTGTCATGCTTTTCCTTTTGAAACAGAAAGGTTTCTAGTAATTCAGGAAAACAGTTTCAAACATACAGACTTTTTTTCTGTGAAGTTTTAGCAGTCACCTACCTTTTGGGTAGAAAAAGGTTACTAAAGTGTTTCCAGTAATTGTCAACATTATGCAGCAAGAGATTTAACATGCATTCACTTTTCTAGAGCTTGTTGGTCTTCCTCACTATTCTCCCCCACCTCTGAGATTTTAAATGGTTTTCAATGGATATCATACAGCACATTGCAATTCTATTTAGAGGTACCTGAACTAAGTTGCTCTATGCTGAAATAAGACTGTCTTCAGTAGGAATAGCGAGGTTTTGACAGTTTAGAGGTGGAAAGGAAGGATAGGAAGTACCCATAAAAACAAAGCTGAAGTCAAGATTTTGCCTTTTGCTTCTGAAGGACAGAAGTATCATCTTGTTCTTAACTTGTAATAGAAAGCTCTGTTTGCCAAATTCAGGTCCTGCCCAGGATTTGAGTACCTTCCAATACAGTAGTCTCTACCCAAGAAGATGGAAGAAATGAGTTAAAAATGCCTTTTTTTTTTTTCCCCTTAAGGTGGAAGAGATGGTACAAAACCATATGACATACTCCTTGCAAGATGTAGGAGGAGATGCCAATTGGCAGCTAGTGGTAGAAGAAGGAGAAATGAAGGTAAACATTTGGGGTTATGTTTAATTGACTTAAGATGATATGCTTTCACTCTGGTGAACTTGGCATTGTTAGGCTTACCATATGACTCTATTATAATCTTAAGTGTCTTTTTGAACCTGAATGATTCTATGATTTGTTGGGAATACTATCACTCAGTAGTTACGCTGTTGGAATTTCTCTCGGAATACCATTGTTTAAGTTAGGACTGGTGTCCACAAAAGCTGTGGCTTATAATATATTGACGCATACAAAATCCTTTGTAACTCTTGCAATAGCTTTATCTTTGCAGATTGGAGCAGGTGAGAATGGGAAAGGAAACTTGCTATCCAAATGGTGTACATTTGATGTATGAAAAGTTAGAGTAGCAAGTTACTGTGTTGGCTGCTCTACTGTGTTTGTGTGGACCCTTGTGCATAGTGATCAGTAAGGTACTTTAATTTGGAGTAGAGATTTTTAAATAGTAGTGTTTCAATGTGAGTTGCCATGTAAGAATGTATGCATTGGCAGTTACTAGAGAATACTGACATGGCAAATTATTCATGTGTCAGTTTTCTAGGGAAGTGTATTTTTAAAAAACTGATGAAATTTCAAACAAAACATGACCAGTTTTGACAATCTCTGTTTTATGTTTCTCTCCTTGTATTTGGCTGTAGGTATACAGAAGAGAGGTGGAAGAGAATGGAATAGTTTTAGATCCCTTGAAAGCAACCCATGCCGTTAAAGGGGTAACAGGGCATGAAGTCTGCCACTACTTCTGGAACGTCGATGTTCGTAATGACTGGGAAAGTAAGAACCTGATTCCTTGAGCTTTGGATGTTTACTAGCAAGGATATTGTTTATAACATTGACCTAATATCTGTGTTTGTTTACTGATGAAATTTGTTTTTCCTCCTCTTTTAGCAACAATTGAAAATTTCCATGTTGTTGAAAATCTAGCTGATAACGCAATCATCATTTACCAGACACATAAGGTAATAACACTTCAGCCATATGTATACCTTGCTGAGGCAGTCTGGGACACGGGTTCAAATCTTATTTAAAATACCTTAACTTAAAAATACTTTTCAGAACATGTTCTTTATTAATCTGCAGCTTTGTCAATTCTTCAAACTTGTCTTGATAGCATAACTGGTTATGCGTGTGTCTGATAGAGCTTGTAGTAACAAATGAGGAATGTTTTAAATCTCTAAATATATCACTACCAGCACAACAAGAGTCATCTAAGGCAAACAGAAGTAATAAATCAACAAAGACTACAGGAGGAAACCTATGCCAGTATGTTTTGTTGCAATAATGCAACCTATTGTTGACCACAATTAGTTAACATACAGATTTGCACTATAAGGTATCATTGCTGGTACAACATTTGTTCTTGTAACTTCAGTATGTTTTTTCCCTCTCAACCAGTTCTGGTGTATATTTATGAAAATGTTTATTTGAATTATAACCCAACAGCTGTAACTTAAAAGGTTTTTAAAAATGGGAATAAAGTGTACAGATACATATGCAATCTTCCACGATTCCCTGTATTAATATACTCAAATATTTTTCTTTGGCAATGTTACCATAAATGTGGTTACCTTTAAAACTCCTGTAACAGAGGACACGTTATTTTTGAGTAAGACAATTGTGTAGAGTGTTGTGATAAAAGCTAGACTTCTTTTTCCTATTGAGTGTCAGGAAAATGGCTTTTGTTTATTTTCTTATTTTATCAGACATTTTGCTTCTGAAACTTTCTCTTCCTCAGTTTACCATGTCTGTCTTACTGAAGTAGTAGCTTTTTGAAATAATTATTTTTAAATATTGCCCCCCATCCTGAGACATAAGTAACTGTAGATCCATCTATTAATACTTAATCACTAGTTCAGTTTGTAGTTTACAAGTATTAACTAAAATGTAGACCCGAGGTTGAGGGAGCTGGAGAGTAACAGCCTCTTCCTATTCTGTTTCCCTACTGAAAAAGTCATTGTAGCTTGGCTTTCTGCATTTCAAAGGCCTTAAAATTGTGCCTTAATTTTTTTTACAGTGAAGAGTAGCTATATAGCCTGATATACATCTGTACAACAGCTAAATTCTCTTTTCAGTTTTGAAAATGAAACTAACTTGGAAAAAACTTCTACTTGAACAATATGATTGATCTGTTTTGTCTTGCTTTTTTTTTAATCTAAGGGTAGTAAGTACTTAATTTGCAAAACTTGAAAAGCTTATATTAAGTGTTTCTCTGCAGAGGGTGTGGCCAGCTTCTCAAAGGGATGTGCTGTATTTGTCTGCCATCAGAAAGATACCACCATTCAGTGAAAATGATCCTGAAACATGGATTGTGTGCAATTTCTCTGTAGAACATGAAAGTGCTCCTGTAAGTGGTTTCATCCTGTCAAGTTGTGCTTTTAGGACAGCATTTTTCTGTTATGTGGTAATGCAAATGGCAATACTAATGTGAGGAAGTTGGGGGGAAGGGGGGATATGCAAAAATATAATTTATTTAAACCAGGTGATACAACAACCTGATGAAGGAATTCTGATCCAAAAGCTCTCTCACCTTATATCTGTAGTTGATGGATCTAAGGTGCTGCAGCAGCATAGGTGCAAAAGTTCTGGAGATGTGAAAGTATTGTAAAGAATTGAGATTATATTGTACAGAATCAAATCAATAACTTCATTATTGTCAGATATAGGAGTAGGCTTGTATAATTGTAGATAGAGAATGCGTTAAACGTCCATCTTAAAAGTTCTGCCTTGGTTCTGACAGTAGAAATGATTGTTTTCTTTGCAGTATTTCTATGCTGATTGCTGTGCCATAGCCTGCTTACAAGGAAAAGTTACAAAATTGTATTTGTAAATGCTGATAAATATTCTTTAAATGTTTTGTTTCTCATTTGTAACAGTAATTGAAACACAGCTTACAGAGTGTCTTAGGCTAATAGTAAATTGAAATGTTAGCAGTCAAGTATCTGGAAATAACCTGAGCTTGAGACTTAAAAATGTTTTGGGTCTCTTTGGCAGCTGAACAATCGCTGTGTCCGTGCCAAAATAAATATTGCTATGATTTGTCAGACATTAGTAAGCCCACCAGAGGGGAACAAGGAAATAAGCAGGGACAACATCATATGCAAGATTACATATGTAGCTAATGGTAAGTCTGAATCTTTTCAGTGTGGCATTAATGATACGTGCTAATTCTGGGGAGCTGAATACAGGCAAAAAAAAAGTTTGATGATGTTTTCTATTAAATACAGTATCACAGTGGTGGTCTTCTTGTTCAGATTAATATCCACCTTGAATCAGTGAATGACATCATTCATTGTGTAGCATTCTGGGAGAAATGAGTGGAAGTAGTGTGTAGCTCAGTCTTAAATTCAGAACCATGGGGTGGTGGAGAGTAGGCAGAAATGTCTGTAGCTGGGATGACTTAGCACAGCTTTTAGTTTAAGTAATAGTCTGTTTTGTTTTGGTTTTTTTTCATGTATTTCTGTAATACTTTTTCCCTGATTCATCTTGTTAGCCTGAAAAGCTGATGATGATAGTAAAGGTACAGTTCTTATCCTTAGTGTTAAGAAGGGTCAAATGCTTTTTGTACAAGGATGTTTGCAAGCTGTATGTATAATCTAGGCTACTTTGAAATTTGTAATTTTTAGAATTCTTGGTATTGACTGAAAAGTTATCAAGGCCAAACTCTAGTGTTACTGTACCCAGTATTTAGTGGTGTATTGTACTATTTGAGCTACATGCCTATTAGCTCCTCTCCTGCAGCTACAAAACACTTCCAAGTAGCTCACCTGCAAATTACTTTTAACCACCTATTATATGGTTTACTAGAGAGTCAGAGTGTGAAAAATTGGTTCAGTAAATCTTTGCATATAGTGAGTGGTGTAATTGGTATTCAGTCCTGTACAAATAATACCTCATGGTGTTAAGCTCTGGGGTAAGATGCTTTGTCTCCTTTTTAGAAGTATTCCAGTTACTTCAAAAGTACATTTTCATTCATAAATCCTGAACTATGATTATATAGGAATTGGCAGCTTTTTCAGCAAAATACTTGCCCTGTGAATTGAAGTGGACTTGAGAATCACTTTTCATTTTGTTGGAAGGGCTTTAAATATAATTTGTAAGACACTGGTGATGTAGCAGATCTGCAGACAAATGCAGCAGTTATTGGAAAGATAAGACTTGACTTCTGTTTCCTTTGAAATAAGAATTAAAGTCCCTTAGATTCCCCAGAGACTCACAACACATGTTTAATGTTTTTGAAATAGTGGCATTGTACACCTGGACTGAGCTTGAGTATTCAGAGTAGGAGTGATACAATGCCAGCTGCAAGGTCGTTAAAATAATCTCTTGATCATTATTCTTTTGTTACGTCACAAAATGTTGTAGGATTGAAGAATTTCAGTTTTCTTTTCTAGCCTTTTGCAGATTTTCTGTATTTTAATGTCTGTCTTCCTATTTCTAGTGAACCCAGGAGGATGGGCACCAGCATCAGTGTTACGGGCAGTGGCAAAACGTGAATATCCAAAATTCTTGAAGCGTTTTACATCATATGTGCAAGAGAAAACAGCAGGAAAGCCTATTTTATTCTAGTACTAGCAGGTATACATTATTTTTATTTTTGATTAACTGTTGTAAATCTAAGGCCAAACAGAAGTATGCAATCTGGAAACATCTTGCCATGATTATTATGAATTCAGTGCCTAGTTTTAATATATGTGTGCAATATACTTTTTAAAACATGCATGTAATTTGTGTATATGATTAGCATGAAAAATAAGGACTGCACAAGTTACCAAGGATTAGTTCTTTGTAGGTTTTACTAGTTTCTTGCAAGTTTCTGCATACGTGTCTGATTTATGTAGAAGTGTAAAAGAACGTTCTGTTTTTTCTCAGCTATCACAGACATTTTATATTTGTCCTGAAAAGAATGCATATGGAAGCTTCTCTAGAGCTTCATGAGGTTTTGATATCTTAAATTCTACTTATGATTGCATATTATAATATTCCAAAGGTCAAAAGTATTTTATATTGACAGAATAGTTTTAGAATCATAGAATGGTTTGGATTGGAAGGAACCTTAAAGATCATCTAGTTCCAACCCCCTGCCATGGGTGAGGACACCTCCCACTGTCTTTGACCAGGTTACTCCAAGTCCCGTCCAGTCTGGTCCTGAACACATCTAGTGATGCAGCATCCACAACTTCCCTAGGAAGTTTTGATCAAGGATATTTATTAATACAACTTTCCTGACAGACCAGTGATCATTACTAGAGTATTTAAAAGGCTGTGATTAAATTTTTAGCTTTTCTGGTAAGCCTAAGAGAAGTGATTTTTTTTTTTCTTAAAGATGCTTTGTGAAGTAAATTAATGTATTTTAATGGCCTAAGTCATTAGGCTAATCTAAAATGATTTTAACATTTAAATAATGAGATGAGATGATTTCTTGATCACCTTTTGGACTATCTGAATCTGTCAGACATAAGCCTTAGTGCTAAGTAAGGCTTTGCTTCATTTTTGTTAAGGTAGACTCCTGCTCTATACTTAATTACACGCTGTTGTGTCAAACCATTTAATTCCATTTGGTAGTTCTAGTATCACAGCAAGATCTGAAAGTTATTTTTTATCACTTTTTCTATGTATGACATAGGCTACCTCTATTTTTGGGTTCTATTTATTATGTCAGACTCCAAAAGTCTTAGTCACTTGATCCTTCTGGAACAGGTAGCACTGTAATGATTCACATTTCTAATTGTATATTCTTAAAGACCTAGCATAGGTGAGCCATGAAAAACATGGCTATCATGAGTCAACAGTTCAAACTTGCAGTGCTGGTGCTGGTTCAAGGTGTTTAACAAGTTCTTGTTTCCCTATTTAGTGTTCATACTTTTCAGTGCTGTATTTGCTTACGTGCAGTGATTGTAACAAGACTGGGTGAGCATTCCATGTTGGAGAAGTGACCATGCACAAAGCACTCCATGCTGGAATGAAGGATCTACAGTCTTTTTATGGCCCAAGTTCTAGGCTTTGTCTACTGAAGTGAAGAAGTGTTCAAACACCATGAGGCTGAATATTTAACACTAGTGCTCTCCTGCTAACTTTTCTTGCTCAATCAGTGTGTAATTATAAATACATGTATTGATAACATGTATATGGTTCTATTTTTATTTGCTTGCTTTAGAAGAGAAAGAATGCATACAACTTTGAATCACCAATGTGAATTACTGCTTTAATTTTCAACCAGTTGCAGAATTTCACTGTTGACCTTACTGAGATACTCGCGCAGTTTTTGTGCATGACTAAAAAGCACAAAAGATAAATTCACAGAGCATATGGTATGTGCTTTATATGCACAAAAACCTCTGCGGTATTTTGGAGGGGGAGGGACTTCAGTAAAGCCTAGGTGACTTCTTGGCAGGTTCTGTTTTGCTTTGTATAATCATAGTTTGTTGCTGCTGGTTTCTATAATGAGTCATCTTGTTACATGAAATGTCAGTTAATAACTGAGGACTGTCAATATCCTTATGACTTTGCCTTTTCTATTGTCTTACTCTTATGACGATCCTTGTCTCTGAAGGAGTAAGTGTGAAAAGCTTTATTTTTTTTCAGATATCTTTATATTTCTATTGTATTTTTTAGTTATGTAATATGTGCTACAGAACTTTTGTTATTAAACATTATCCAGAAATATCTAGGAAGATTCTGTGTGAGAGGGCAAGAGACTGCCTGAAAGCTAGAAGTCATCTGTCCAAGCTGTATGTGGACAGCTTTCTTGCATGATATCTAGGCCTTTCCTGAAGCTGGGAGAAGGTACACTATAATATTTATTGAAGTAATTTGGACTACGTGAAACAACATTCCCAATCTAGAATGAGGATGAGTACATTCTTTTCAGATCCTGCATGTGTTTTCTTCATCTTAATAAAGCCATGCTGTGAGGTTCATGCAGAAATTGTCCTGATGACAAACACAACGGAGCTATAAAGATGTGTAGTTACTGCAGAGTTCCCTTTAGTTGCTGTGAAAATATAAACGTCAGGTATTTGCCTGTCTTTATTTCTGGGGATATTCTTGTGACAGACTGGTACTGACTTTGAGGCCTTTTATCCATGTCCTATAGTTGGAAACTCTACAGAAACTGTTTCTCTAACCTGTGTTTCCAGAAAAAAGTTTCAGATACATTGGGGTATTTTTTTTTTAAAACAAGTAGTCTTGATGCAGTATGGTAGGTGCCTGAAAATAAGCATAACACAGTAACTTATTTAATCATTTAACAAATCTTCATTGTGATCTGTGCAATGTTGAAAAAACACCTATTCATCTTTGCTGTAGAGATGAAATCTTAGGTAACACATGATTACGCACGCATGTAGATTTCATGCTTTTTAACTCTTCCCTTTTTATTTGCCTTTCTCAAATGGTGTGCATGGAATATGCCTTATTACAGAATTATTCTGTTAATTTGAATATGTAGAAAAGTGCCTATATGGTAATATTAGTAAGGTAAATAAGATGAAAATCTGTACATGTTTACTGTATCATCAGTGAGCATTTTATATAGAGATGTTAAAAGTCTTATACCTCAAATGTACTTCACCTTTTTACAATCAGCCAAGCTATGATTCATTCCACCGGTGATGGGAAATAAAAAAAAAAAAAGCCACAAAAAAACCAAAACACACAGAAAAACCCCAAACCCAAATACAGAAATCTAAGTCCTTATTTGCCATTTCTGGTAATTGTTGGAACACAGGTGAGTTTCTTAAGTGGATAGCTTTATTTTACAAAGGTATGGAAAGTTTACAAAGCAGTATATAAACTTATATCATTAGTTGCATTTGCACTAAATGTGATGTACTTTTGCGATTTATTCTGTAAATAAAATTACACTATAGATACTATTTGTAAAGAATACATTTTACTTTTAAATAAAGGCACTGGTACTTAACAACAGCTAGTCCTGCCCAATCAGAGTGGTAAGAGGCTGCTTAAAGAATATGGAGAGAGTTGCAAGATTGAGAAATTGGTATTAATTGACTCTTTAAACACAGATTTTTAAAAGGCAGTTCTCTGTAGGCCTCTCAGATTGCCCATATGCAAGTGGCCTTTCTTCTGGAAGTCATCTTGCTTTTATAGTTTTACAAAACTTGCCCTGTCCCTATTTTCAGTCACTGCCACGTATCTCTGTGCTGAGTTCACTTCTTCCTCTTAATGGACTAGTAGCATTTACACAGCTGTGGTGGTCTTTGCAGAAGCAGTTCCTGACTCCAGAATGGAAGTTTTTGTAAGATGAACTAATCTGAAGGGCTGAGAATGCAGCAGTCTGCTCCATCAGATACCATTCTCTGAATATCTGTGTCTGTTTGGAGAATTTGAATGTTGCCAAATTAGATCTGAAGGAAATGACTTGGTAGAACTTGCATTGGGGAATGAGGGTGAGATGGTGGTTGTTACACTCTCTGAGAACATGAATGTCTTATTTTGACAAATTTTCTGTGAAAAATGTGATGCACTCGAGGGGGAGAGGATGGGTGTGCTTACTTCATTGGGCTGAGATGGCTTATCTGAAGTTGTGCAGATTCTCTTCAGACTGTCCACCTGTATTTTTTCAAGTTGTACAGATAACGCTGTATTTGAGTTGCCACTGTTCATCTACAGCCTTGAAAACATGAATCATATTTTTGAGTACCTTAAGTGTGTAGAGTGTAACTGTTTGTTCTAAAATAGCTTTATGATTCTAATGGTGAGTTTTAAACCTTAAAAGAAGTTGGCTCTTCCATGTTACAGTCACAGATTTAAACCAGTATTTAAAAGTGAAAAGTATTAAAAATTATGAAGAAAAACCTTGGGTTGTAGTTATTTTTAATCTTCAGTGCTTTGGAAACTTGCTGAGAACCTTTTACCTTTTAACCAAACTTCAGATCATGGATAAAGTTGTATACAGTATTATAATGTATGGAAAACATTTAATTGTGTTACTGAGGTGAAAACTTAAATGCAACATTAGTTTATCTATGGAAATGCTCATTTTGTGCTATTATATCAGAGGAATGTTAAAAAATACTCTGTGTGGTATAGTCTTAATATGGAGCACTTCCAACGTGTTTCAGCTCTTGTTAATTCTTTGGAAATAAAGACAATGTTATAGATGTTTCCCGGGGAAGAATAGATGCAGAACTGAGCAGTACCACAGAATAAACTGCTGAGGTTTTTTCTGAAGTATACAGAACTTTTAAGAACCGAGATGAGCTTCTGTAGAGCAAGCTTTCTTAATAGCAGGAATAGCTGGTGTCTAATGGATCAGTAACAATCCTATCTTTATTTGTTATGTAAGGATTTCTACTTTTTATATAGTAATCAGTAATGTTGTAGAAACCTTACAGATATGGAAGACCAGAGGAACAGTTGGAAATAAGAGAAGGCA
>VWZY01001532.1:176387-187914 GCA_013399075.1 Chloroceryle aenea | reverse complement strand
CTGGGGAGCCCAGCACTGGACACAACACTCCAGACCTGACCTCACTAGGGCAGTGTCTGTGGCGGGGAGAACGTCCTGGCCCTGCTGTCCATACTCTTCCCAATGCACCCCAGGATAAAACTGGCTTTCTGGGCCACAACAGCCCATTGCTGGCTCATGGAGAACTTCTGATGGAACTCCTGGGTCCNCTGGGGAGCCCAGCACTGGACACAACACTCCAGACCTGACCTCACTAGGGCAGTGTCTGTGGCGGGGAGAACGTCCTGGCCCTGCTGGCCACACTCTTCCCAACACTTGTTGAACTTCATGAGGTTAGACAAACACATCAAGGTTAGGGCTGAAGAAAGCCAGGGAAAAGCAGCACAAAACCTCCTCCCACTCCTCAGGAAAAGCTCTCCACATCTCAGGCCAGAGACCATTATGAGGCACAGTGGCTACATGAGATGGATCCATCCTAGGAAAGGGGAGTTCACTGCTGCCCTGAAGTGCATCAAACAAAGAACCTGCATGGCTTAGGAAGGAAATGTTCAAAAGGACAGCAGATAGAGCAGATCCTGCAAGCAGCTTGTAAAACAAACCCACCTGTTCCACAGGGCAGTGGCAGAAACACCTTGAGGAGCCGTGGCCACCTCTGCAAGAAGCAGGAACCAGCAGATGCCAACCATTACGGCATCAGGTGCTGGTGAAGATGGGACCCCTCTGTCTGGAAGTGGGGGCCACAACCACCTGAACATCTCTCCTTTATTGAGAGGCATCAGCTGGCACAACACCTCCCTCCACAAATATCTCAGAGGGATCCTAAGCCACTTCCCTCCTCCAGAGCCTCGTGGGGCAGCTCTGCCCTTGGGCAGATGTTGTCCCACCGCTTCCCATGGGTCCACCCGAGGGGCAGACCTGGAAGAGCTGGTGCTGAGTGCGTGGTGAACACAAAGAGAAGTGTGATGGGTTGGGTTTTTTTTTCTTTCCTTTTAATAGAAATGTCCTAGGGTAAGTTGGGAGGAGGGTTGTCCTAAAGGGAATGTGTCTCGGAATAAAACGGCGTGACGTGCATCGGGAATGATGTGCAAAGTTAAAAACATCCAAGCAGGCTCAGCTCAGGACTTCCTGGATTCTTGGGTCTTCTTGATTTCCTGCAGGGAGACCAGGAAAACAACTGAGCACCTGCTGCTCTCTGGGAAGAACTCAATAGATTCACAGCTCTGGAGATCACGAGGGATCGTGTGCTCAGACCAGCTCCACAGGATCACGGGACTGAGCCCAGAGTTTGTGCACAAGTCTTGAAGCACAAGGCAAAGTTTGGCTTGGAGGATCTTCAAAAATCCTACCCTGCTTCCATACCATCCAGGGATGTAATTTATTCTGTGCCTAACCCAGAACCACGCTGGGTCATGGGAGGGATCTCTGAGGAGATTCACCCTCACACCAAAGAACTGGCTCCTCCTGCTCAGGGAGAACCTCCTGGGCTCCACTTTGTGCCCAGTGCCCCTTCTCCTGTCCCTGGGCACCCCTGACCAGAGCCTGGCCCCAGCCTCTTGCACCCTGGGGGCCCTTTAGCCCTTGCTCAGCATTGCTCAGCTCCCCTCTCAGGCTGCTCTGCTCCAGCTGCACAGCCCCAAGTCTCCCTGTGTCTCCTCATCACTGAGATCCACTCTTGGGCTCCTGCTCCACCATCCCTCACACACAATCTGCTCTCAACTCTGTCACTGAGCAGCTCCAACCAGATCAAGGGTGGGCAGGAGGTCATGTTGACCATGGACAGCCCCTCACCTGCTCAGCCTAGAAGTGTTGTCTGCCTGAGAAATGAGGCAGAAAAGCCCCCAAAGGACTCACCTCCAGCAGCACCTCCTTCAATTCAGAATAGGCTTTTTCTAGATCATCATTAATAATGACCAAGTCGAACAGGCCAGGCTCTTTACCTGGGGAAGAAGAGGAGGACAGAGGAGTTTGAGAACACGTTTCTTCCTCCTGTCACCTCTCGTGCATGACCCAAGCTCCTGTGGCACTTTACAATCATTATTTCAGCCCCTGCTAACGTGCTCTGCCAACCACAAGCACAAAATGATGGAGCACGGTGCTCAGGCCCAGCTCAGCTCACATCCAAACCCCACCAGCACTCCTTGGAGAACACAAGTCAGGCATTCAGGCAAAAAAATACCCAAGTCACCAACGTGTCCCCTCCTCCTGCACCCACTGCTCAAAGGGCCCTGGACTTACTGAGTTCCAGATCTACTCGGGCTGCAGTCAGACGCTTCAGTAAACTTTCTTCTGTCTCAGTCTTCCTGTCACGGAGTCTTTTTTCCTAAACCCAACAACACCCACGTTAAGGAAATGTGCAGTCCAAGCTCTGCCCACAGAAACCACCACCCACCCCACGAGCCACTGCTGCCCACCACTGGCTACTTGCTGGTGACCACGGGCATGGGAGAGAAATGCTCTGCAGTGGATGAGGAGCCTCGTTCACAGCCTGGAGCAAACCAGTGGCCAAGCTGAGCTTGGGCTCAAGATCTGCTCAGGTTCCCAGGCTCTTCCACCCCTCCCAGTGTATTCTTTTTACCAGAGGGGTGTAAGATTGCTGCTGCTGCCCCAAACCAGCCTCCCTCAGTTTCACTGTGATGGCTGGAGGTAAATCTCAGTACAAAACTCTCCTGGCTGCACCACAACTGAGTCTAGAACCCAACACCACCAAGGTGTGGAAGCTCTACAGGAGGAGCTCTAAATACCAGAGCACAGGAAGATTTATTCCTGGGAGGCAGAGGTTGGGAAGTTTGCTCAGAAATGTCCTCCCCACCTGTTCTATGGGCCCTTAAAACCAGATGGATGGGATCAACAAGAGGGGAACCCCCGTGGCTTCCAAGCAAGGTGCTGATTACCTCCAACTGCCTAACGGCAAAGGAAGGCGGTCGCTCACCAAGATGTCTATGGATGGAGGCTGCACGGAGATGTAGATGGGGTTCAGGTCTGTCTTCTTGATGTTCTTCACCCCCTGGATGTCGATGTCGAGGACACAGATCTGGTTCTGGGCCTGAACAGCCTGCACTGCACCTTTACTGGGGACAGAGCAAGGAGAGGAGGGGTTGGTGACAGCCAGAGCAGTTGGGTGTGACCACCTCCAGCAGGAGGTCTTCACTTCACTGGGCTCCTCTGTGCCCAAACTGTGGCAGAAGAAAGAGCCTGCTCTGCTCTTGCTGAACAGTTTCTCTGGCCCTAAGTGTCTCTGGGTCCCCAGGGTGGAGCAGGGACCTGCTGCCTCCTGGTAAAGGCTGGCAAAACAATGATGGGAGGTGTGGAGATGGTTAATGTGTGACTAACCCACGAGCAGCACAGCTCAGGTACAGTCTGTAAAGCTCCCACCTTCCACAAACACAGGAGAAACCTCCACCAAAGGGCAAAACCAACCAGAACTTTCCTTCTCCTGAGGTGTCCACCACTTCCTGAACCCCTGTGCTCTCCTGAAGGATGCTTGATGGAGATGGATGCCTCTGCCTGGGCCACAAAATTAAAGCACTGTTTTAAGTGGCAGTTCCTGCACTTGGTTACAGATGGTACCTCCTCCCCAACACGGGGGACTTGCCTCAAGCTGGGCACAGGTTCTCCTTCACCCCAAGTCTCCAGGGCACGCTGGGCAGTGCAGAGAGAAGCCCTGCCAGGAGCTCTGAGGTGGCACTACAGGTTTGGAGGGAGTGAAGTCAGGAAATCATGCAACAGAAGCAAAGGTTGAGAGAACACGCTGCCCTAAGCCAGCCTCCAGCTCACTCCACGCCCACACTCTGATTTCAACCTCCAATTTAAGGCAACTTCAAAGAGAGTCTGGTTTCTGTGGGCAGGACTCGGTGCTATCTCACTGACAGGGCTTTTAAATGAAGCAATTAATTTTTAGCTCATTATTATTAGCTGATAAGCTTTAGGGAGCAAAAGGGATTGGTGAAAAACTTCCAACTCTTCTGAGAAGAACAAAGGAGTTTCCATTTTTCACACCTCTGACTGGAAACTTCCTTAGCAGGTGCTCACCTGAAGAAGAAACACAGGTTTGGAGAGTTTCTGTGGGTTTTTTTGTGTTTGTTTCCAAACTGGTCTTTATCACCAGGATGGTTNGGTGCTCACCTGAAGAAGAAACACAGGTTTGGAGAGTTTCTGTGGGTTTTTTTGGGGTTGTTGACAATATGGACGTTATCACTAGGATGGTTTGGGATAATTGCACACCCACCACCCCCACCGAGCACAGGCAGCGTGAATACGCAGGGGGGACCAAAGAGAACACCAGGGAGAAAAGCCCCTCAGCAATAAACCCCAGCTCAGCATTTAAATTTGGTCAGAGCATCAGATTCTTGCAAATTTCAAGGCAATTGGCTGAGGAGAGTTGTCTTCTCAGCACTCACCCTGAGGAAAAGGCACCAAGATCAACTCCACCTATGCCTCAGGCGTCAGAAAGCAGCCGTCTCCTCAGCGCTGCAGCCACCTGGATTAAGCAGGACACCCGTGAAGGATGGAAGCCTGTCCTATGCAGGATGAAGGCAGGGATTAAGGAGCCTGAACTCTGTTTCTCCCTGGTGTTGGGTGTTTGGAAGAGAAGTTGTCAGGTTTGGCTTCTCTTGGCCAACCAGAGACACTGGAAGTATCAAGGCTCGGGCAGGGGATCGTGCACATCAGTCTGGAGGCCTTCTGTTGGCAGCTCTCATAAGGAAACCATCCTCAGAAGGAAACAGAAGGTTCCAGCTGAACAGGAGGAGAAAGTTCTTTGGTGTGAGGGGGTGGGAGCCTGTGCCAGGCTGCCGAGAGAGGCTGTGGAGTCTCCTGCTCTGGAGAGATTCCCAACCCCCCTGGACCCTGCGCTGCTGGGCCCCCTGCTCTGGGTGCCCCTGCTGGGTGGAGCAGGGGGGTGGCACTCGATCACCCCCAGAGCTCCCTTCCAACCCATACCTGTCATTCTGTAGTCCTCAAAAAAAAGCACATTCAGCTCTTGAAGAAACCCAAGTCTTCCTGAAAAGCATTTCAGTCAAATTTCTCTATCACACCTAATGAAGTATCTCAAGGAACATTTAACTTTCCTCCTTAGTGGGTCCTTTCCTCCATCACCACAATTTTCTCACAATCATAAGATAAATAAGACTTTTAATTAACACTGCAGCTAAACATTTGATTCATCCTCAGCTCCTACACTGAGGGCAATGCTATTTTAAAATCCACCTTCACTCTTGAACCCCAGTTGAGGGTGCCACGTGCTTTACCATTTGGAAGCAGCTGATTTACCAAAAGAGGATGAAATTTTTGTTTCCCCAACAGCCAGCACAGGGCTCGTTGCTTCTGCTGCTGAATTCCTCATATTCAGACCCTTTGGTAGCACAGGGATAAGGAGAGTGAGGCTCCATTCAACCCATTTGCTTCTGCAGCACGTGGAAAAATGATTAAGGAGAGTAAATAGTCTGTGAAAATCCAAAGTGTTAAATATCTGAACTATTTCAGCAGCCCTCAAACACTGAGAACCTCGTAATGAAGTGAGGATTTAATTACCACGAGCTCACTCTCCACACAAATGAATCCTGAGTTAAACTCTGAGTCAACTGATGCCTGAATGAAGCCAACAAAGATCCTGCTATCAAAGGGATCCTGGCTTTGAAATGAAAGGGTTTGCTTAGGGTGAGAATCTGCCTGGTTTTAGGGGGAAAAAAAGAGCATGGCTAAATTATGAGAGGTTTTAATTCCCCATCCTCTCAGGTGCTGGCACTGCCCAGCCCATGTACCTTGTCCCATACATATTTCCAGAGAATTCTGCGTGCTCGATGAATTCGCCAGCATCGATTTCTCTCTGCATCTCTTCTCTGCTCACAAAGTGGTAATCTGGAGAAGGGAGGGAAAAAAAAAGAAAAAGAAAGGAAAAATAGCCAGGAATTAACAGCTCTGAAGGTAATAGTTTGCATAGTGCTGGCAGACTGCAGAGATCTACTGCCCAGACACCTCCTCAGAATGTTTTAGGAGGTTTCTGTGTGGTCCCAAATGCTGCTGTGTCCCCTTTTTCACACCCTCTCCCCTTTCTGGTGCAGTGGGAACCTCTCCCCACAGGTGTGGAAGATGTTACAGCAGATCAGCCAAGGCCCCTTGAAAGGGTTTATGATTAAAGGTGAGAAAGGGACACAAGGGGGAGATAAAAGGGAATGTGAAAAAAAACCAAGGAAACTAAAAAGGCATGGTTATCTGCTGTTAAAATTCCTCCTTTCCACTTTGGAGTGAAAACCAGACCTCATTTGGTTTGTTCTGAAATATCCAAATGAACCAGAAAGTGGCTGGACACAAGCTATGAACACAGACAGGCCCAACTGCAACACACCCACCTTTGCCATTCACTTCTCCAGGTCTTGGCTGCCTTGTGGTATCTGGAAGAAAAAAGAAACCCCAGCCTTGTAAAATGTAATAGTAAGAGTACCAAATAAAGCAGCAGTTAACCTAATGCAGCAGGGCTCTGATCAGCCCTGCAGGAAGTTCTAAGGGGCCTAAGGAGATTTGGGAAAAAGGTATTTAGTAAGATACAGTCAGAAGGAGTAGGGCAGGGATTGTCCCCCTGGACTGGGCACTGGGGAGGCTGCCCCTGGAATCCTGGGGTCAGTTCTGGGCCCCTCACTCTCAGCAGGACCTGGAAATGCTTTAGTTTCCACAGAAACTAAACTGTCCCACAGACAGACTAGGACATGGAAACCACTCATCTGGGGCACAAACACAGCTACAGAAGCAGGCTCAGGGCTTGTGGCCCTGAACTCCTCCACTGCCCTTCTCCAGAGCTACCTGGATACTCACGGGAGACGCTGAAGCCGAAGATGTTCTCGTAATCTTTGAGTAATTTCTTTAACAAAGTGCTCTTCCCTGCACCTGATGGGCCACTCAGAACCACTGGTCTCGGGCCCTGCATGGCTAGAGAGAGAGAAAAAGAAGTATCTGGTTAGAAACACCCAGGAAAAACCCACAGATATGGATTGCCAGGGGTGCTGAGGTCCATTAAACAGCATCTACCCTTGACCCTCGGGTACAAGTTTCTGCAGGCAAAGCTGAAATGATGAGAAATCCCAACCCCAGAGCTGATAGGATGTAGGAGAGTAGGGAATACCAGGGAAATTCAAACAGCAATTAAAGAGCAAACTGGCTGCAGCCAGCAGGAGCTGCCACCTCAGTACCACTGCCAAACATCCAGACTGGGAGCCCTGAGGGCTCGGATGTGGTTTTGGAAAGCAGACAGAGGAGGCCACCAGGAGTGGAGCAGGACAGCTTCACCTTGCTTTGCTGCTGGCTCTGATTCTTACCCAGGGAACAAACTCCTCTGACAAATAAAGGATGTGTATCCCTGCTGTGTGAACTCACAGTCTCCAGGGGCTGAGCTTAAACTCATTGGACAGAACCCAAAGGAGGAGGAAACTGGGCTCCAGCTGTTGCTGAACTGGGATAGTTTGAGCCAGCATTGTCCTGTCAGCAAAGCTGGCTTCCTCTGGGACCCAAATACTAAGGAAAATGTTCTCTAATTGGAAGAAAACGTGACTGGTGGGATCTGGAAACATCCCGGGACAGCCACACGCACACATACTGGGCAATGCCAGCTTAATACTTGTCCTTACTGGGAGAGCTGTGGTCCCAGCCACTTCCCTTTCATGGGGAGAGGCCTCAAGGAGAGTTTGCAGATGCTGGCAAGGAAAAAAGGGCAGGAATCAGCCAGTGTCACTGGTACAGAGCTCTGGGAGAGGGATGGGAGGCCCATGAGATCACCACAGCTCTTACAACATCCACTTGCATCCTAAAAGGAGAAGCTACGAGCCTAGGATGGCCAGATAAACATCTCCTAGCATTCCTGGGATAAATATCCACCTGCAAAACCTTTACCACGAGCAGACAAGGTGCTGAAGCCTAGAGCCAGAAGCCCAGTGTGTCCTCCACCACTAAACCCCAAACCCTTGCAATCTGGGACACAAAGACCCTTTGGGTTTTGTTTCTGCAGGGCTAACTCCAGCTCAAGGTGTTTTGTGGCAAGAGAGAAGGGTTTGGTTCCCAGTACAGGATACAAAAGGCAGCCTGAGGGCATGCAGACCTTGCTGCAGTTGTTTCTGTTTCCCTTATCAGCTGGGCAGGACCTCGGGAGCTATCAGCTGCTGGACAGTTCTGGTTTAGATGGGATCATAGCAATGTCACCCTGACCTTACAGATCAGTTTGAAACAGCCTTAAGCCAAATACCATCTCTTATAAAACCAGCCACGCATTGCTCTGGGGGTTAAGCTAAGGTAGGAAGGCTCCCTGCCCCTGGCCCACGCAAGACAGAGACCTCCTGAGCCCTCCTGAGCCCTAAATCCCTCCCCGTGGGGCTCTGTGGCCCCACGGCCGGCGGTCAGGCAGCGGTGAGAAAATGAAATGAGATTTCCCCCTGCTCCCTGAGCTGAGTTTACCTCCCCATCTCACACAGGCTTGGGATGTTAATGCAGAAAGCCTTGGTTGATACCAGCAGCTGATGTGGGGTGGAAGAACAGCCACGTTCTATCACCAGCCAAAAGGAAACTCGGGGTGTTGGGGGTTATTTTTTGCTCTCTCTTCCAGGATCAGCTGCTGGGGGGGTTCAGTCTGCAGAGGAGAAGGCTCCAGGGAGACCTTCTTGGAGGCTTTCAGGGCTTCAAGGGGCCTGGCAGAAAGATGGGGGCAGAGTTTTGAGCAGGGCCTGTGGGGACAGGACAAGGGGGGATGGGTTAAACTAAAAGAGGGAGATTGAGAGCAGAGAGGAGGAGAAATTGTTGGGGCTGCGGGTGGGGAGAGCCTGGCCCAGGCTGCCCCGAGAGGTGGTGGCTGCCCCCTCCCTGTCCCCATTGCAGGGGAGGTGGCCAGGGCTCTGAGCACCCTGCTCTGGTTGGAGATGTCCCTGCTCAGTGCAGGGGGACTGGATGTGATGACCTTGAGAAGTCCCTTCCCACCCGAACCAGTCTGGTTCTCCAGGGACCCTGGAGGACCCATCCCACCATCCGTGCATGGCCACACTGCTGGATTAGGCTCCATCATCTGAAAAATCACCACCAGGCTGAACAAACCCTGCAGGACATCCTGCTGGGGACCTGTCCCACCTTTCCCTTAGCCCTCGAGCTTCAATCATTTCCAAGCATCACAGCTTTCCCCTAACTGCTCAACACCAAACGAGGAAAGCTCACCCTCCTGCATCTCCTCCCCAGCAAAACGCTCAGTGCTCACAGCAAGGAAGCAGAGCAGCCCTTGCCGAGCTGTCCAAAGCATCTCCCACTCTCCTGCCCCCATCAGCTCCTCTTGTCCATGGGCACAGTGGCAGGGAGGAGGCTCTGAAGCATCCTTACCTTCTGCTGTTCCACCCTTCCAGCCGAGGAGCAGAGCCCAGCTCCTCGCAGGGGCGACAGGCTCGCGATACGAGCGAGGTGGCAGAGCTGGGCTATTTGTGAGCTGCCTAAAGCCTTAATCACTGAGCCATGGTTTTAAGATGGCCAATGAAAACCACTCACTGGTCTTTAATCTCCTCTCGTGGTTGCTCCCAAGAGAGCAAACCTGCAGGACTGTCCCTGCCTCTGCATGTAACCCCCTGTCACCAACAGGAAGGCGCACGAGGAAGAGGGGGTGGGCTGTGGTACCTCCTGGGTCAGGGAGCAAGGTTGGAGAGGGCCTCGGGAGGTCTCCAGCCCACCCTGCTTCTCAAATGCAGTGGCTGTAGCTGGTGATCAAGAGGTGGTGCCCACAGACACCAAGAGCAGGTGGGTTCTTAGTTGGTACCACTGCATATCAGGCATAAAACCCGGGCTGCGAAGCTGCTGCAGTCCCACTGCACACCCACCAGTGGTGTGGCTGGGGTAATTCCTCTAGAAAATCCCTCAGTCGTGGCTTTAGCCAGGATTTCATCTGAGAATCATAGAATCCTTTAGAGACTTTTAAGATCATGGAGTCCAACCACCCCCCAGCACTGCCAGGGCACCACTGACCCCTGGCCCTCAGCACCACAGCTCCACGGGGGGGCTTGGAAACCCCTCCAGGGGTCACGGGGACTCCCCCCCTGCCCTGGGCAGCCTGGGACAGCCCTGGACACCCCTCCAGGGAACAAATTGTTCCTCAGCTCCAACCTCAGCCTCCCCTGGGGCAACTGGAGCCCATTTGCTCTTGTCTCTCCAGACTGAACAACCCCAGCGCCCTCAGCTGCTCCTCGCCAGACTTTTGCTCTCGACCCTTCCCCAGCTCTGTTGCCCTTCTCTGGATGTGCTCCAGCCCCTCCATGTCCTGTTGGGAGGGAGAAGCCCAAGATTTAACAGCATTGTCCCAGCACCTCCATGGTGGGACCCATCAGAGTCTGTGCCACCTGCCTAAGAGAGCCCTGGTGGGGTGTCAGGGGTAGATGGAGACCTACTTTATCTTACTCCCTTTTTTTCTCCCCACAAGTAGTCAGTAGTGAGAAAAGCCACACAGGTTACAATCACAGGTCTCACTTTTTTTGGGGTGTAGACTTCAAATAAATCAAGAGCCTTGCAGGTGCTTCCTCTCCAAAGACAACCCCTCTCCCCTGCTGGAGATCTGCAGGGGAAAACAAGATGTAACTGAAAGGAAGAAAGCTCCTCTCCCTCTGGCAATCTGAAACCCTCAAAAACCACGAGTAAAGCCCCAGAACAAACCCAACACCTGAGAAACCAGATTTGGTAGGATCTGGGGTTTTCTACATCTCCTGCTTGGTTCCCAGTCGGGACTGAGGACAACCAGCCACGGAGACCCCACCCCACCGGGCTGCACAAAGAGCAGGTGGCCACAGAAGGAGGTTGACACCAGGGTGAGGAAAGCTTCTCAGTCTGCTCCTACCTGCTCAACTCACCCTGGATTTTAACTGGGAGGCAGGAATGCAAAGCAAAGGACAGACATCACAAGAGTTAAAAGGAAATTAAGGCTCATTAGCAGAGAGGCTTTACAGAGAAGGCAGAGCCCCCTTACAAAGTAGAAAAGAAGATTAAAGGGCAGTTTCTCTGGAGAGCCAAGAAAGGCTTCCCAGATTAGGATTATAATGCCATGCCCTATTTTTAACAGGTTCGGTATAAAGTTGCCACTCCCACCTTTCTAATTAGCCCCCTTCCACTGGCCACGCTGCTTCAAGCTCCTCGCTTTCCAGAGTGATGATGATGCAGGAGGAGGAAGGAGAAACGCTTGCTCAAGGTCACTGCAGCAACCTGCGAGGTCCAGGCATCATTCCCAAACCGTACCCTACTACAAAACCAGACCAGTTTAACCAACCAACTGGTTTGGGCCAGTTTACCCAGCTGCCTACAGCAGGGAAGCTCAGACAGGTGTGGTTTTAACCTCTGCTTCCCCTCATGCACCCCATTGAGATGCTATTTTTGGACACCTGAAAGGTGCTCACCCCCAAATCCCCACCTTATCTCATCGCCTCGCACCCACAGAGCCAACCAGTTCAGCCCACAAATCCCCCTTTGGCCTGTCTAACTGGGGAGAGGGGCACTGGGACACCTCAGAGCCACTGCTGGGGACGGAGTCATCCCAGGGCCAGCCCAGTGGGGA
>VWZY01001532.1:137432-155139 GCA_013399075.1 Chloroceryle aenea | reverse complement strand
CAATTTGTTCCCTGGAGGGGTGTCGAGGGCTGTCCCAGTCTGCCCAGGGCAGTGGTGGAGTCCCTGTCATCCCTGGAGGGGTTTCCAGGACATGGAGGTGGGGTGCTGAGGGCCAGGGGTCAGTGGTGCCCTGGCAGTGCTAGGTTAGTGGTTGGACTGCATCTGAAAGGTCTCTTCCAACGATGTCTCTTCTACGATTCTATACGTCATCAAATTTGCTGATGATGTGGAACTGGGAGGAGTGGCTGACACACCAGAGCTGTGCTGCTGTTCAGCAAGACCCAGACCGTGGGGTGGAGAGGAACCCAATGAAGTTCAACAAGGGCAATTGCAGGGTCGTGCATTGGGGAGGAATAANTGCGCCATTGAGAGGTTAGGGGTTGACCTGCTGGGAAGCAGGTCTGCAGAGAAGGACCTGGGAGTTCTAGTGGGTAACAAGTTCTCCATGAGCCAGCAATGAGCCCTCATCATGGGGAAGGTCAATGGTCTCCTGGGGTGCATTAAGAAGAACATGACCAGCAGGTTGAGGGGGGATTCAGTTTGGTATCAAATGGAGACCAGCCCTTGGCAAAGGATCTGAAGATAGACCAAGGTCATGTGCTGTCCCAGGCTAAACACTAAACACTTCCCTTATTAAAGACAGGAAGAGGAGTTCTGAAAGTCACTGGGAAGCCACAAAAAAGGCTTGTTCTAGAGTTCCTCACAAGTCTCATAGGAAATTAATACCTCAAAGTCCTCCAGCCCCCCTGTCACATGGGCTTGAAATCACCCAACAGCTGAAAACATTACCCAGAGAAGGCAGACGGACAGATGGATGTGAGCCCAAAATCTTCTTTTGCTAAAAAACTGGGTCATGCTCAAGAGCGACAGCAGCAACGGGGCTGAGAAAAAACAGGGGAGAGCCTGGGCTGGAGGCGAGATCTGCCCAGTGCTTCTTCCAGGGAGGCACCATCCCCACCTATGAGCGAGTCTGAGTTAATAATAATATTATTTGACATAAGGAAGCACTTAAATCGTATTAAGACCCCCCTGAATAGCTAAAAAAGCAGCCAGAGCTGCCATGAAGAAGATGCCAAGAAATCAAAATCATGATCTGATTTTTTTCCCTGCGTTGCAGAAGCCGACTTGTCTCAAACGAGGGAATTCAGGAAGAGAGTAACCCTTGTGGGGAGCAGATTGCTGCCCACCTGACATCCAGGCAGCTCCCACTGGGATGGCAGATGTCCCCATCCCTCTGGCGTGGGTGGTTTGTGAACCCTTTTGGGCCAGACCTAAGAGGTATGGAGTCGAACCTGAAACGCCAAGCGGGATTTAATCCTTTGGTGTCACTTTTGAGAAAGGAAAGCAGGATTTTGCACTTGCTTGGGGCTTCTGGGGGATGTCTACCTCTGTCATCGCTGGTGGGGAGGTTTTGGGTGAGCCCTGGGGCAGGAGCTGTGCTGGGAGGCCACGCTCTGTGTGTCCATGTGTAGGCTGATCCGGGGAAGCGACAGCAAAACCCCTTTAATTCATTTATCCCCCAGCCCCAAATCCCCTCCTGGCCAGAACTGAGCTGGGCAACTGCTGGTTTTACAGCCCAGTCTCGCTGCCTGGACTGTGAACCAGCTCAGGGTGCTGCTCTGGGTTAAAAATAACCCTTCTCTCTATTACATTTTTCTCCTTTTTTTTTTTTTCTGCTTTATTTTTAACCCAAAGCAGTCCCTTGTTTTAGCTCAGAGGGCTGAGCAGAGGAAGGCAGATGCTTATCCCCTCCCTTCCCCGGTGAAAATCTGGCTGCTGGAGGTGCAAAATAAGGTGAGAGGGGTTTATTTCATTACCATCACCTATGAAATATGATTTCATGATGGTCAGCTCGGTGGAGACCTGAGCTGACGTGTGTGAGGAGCCGTGATGCAAGATGAACACTTTGCCCTCTGACTCAGGACATTGATGGGAAGAAAGAGACCTTGGGGTTGTATTTGTTTGTTTATTTATTTATTTTGCAGCTGGGAGAGATAAAGTGTCTCTCTCTTTACTGTGGAAAGCTGATGTGGGAGAAGGGTGGCACGGGAAGGGGTCCCACGGGGCGGCTTGGATCGTCTGCTGGGTGCTCCTGGGGTTGCACAAAGACCTTTGGCTTTTTTTAGGATGTCTCCTTTGGAGTTGGAGAGTCTTCCTCCCCACCAGGAGCCTTGGCTGACAAATCTGCCAGCTGAACTATACCCTGTTCTCACTGCCTTTTCCAAAAAAAAAAAGGAGAAAAAGAAAAAAAAATAAATAAAGTGTTTGCATGAGGTGATTTTCTGAGTTTATCCAAATATCTGGAGTCACAAAGTGCTTGCCCAGGTCATACTTTTCCTTTTGCATCTGCCCCGTGACCAAATCCTGTGAGCTGGATCTGTTCTATCACCAGAGTCCCCCAAAAGAATCTTTTTCCCACAGTGTGGGCAAGTTGTCTTTATCAAGAAGCTACTGCTTGATGGTAACTATAGGATTACAGACTGGTTTGGGTTGGAAGAGACCTTAAAAACATTGCCCCTCATCCTGCCACTACCTGAGACCTTAAAATGTCCCTTCCCAGCTTTCCTGTAGCCCCCTCCCACCCTTAAGTCCTGAAAGGCCACAAGAAGATCTCCCTGGAGCCTTCTCTTCTCCAGGCTGAACCCCCCCAGCTCTCCCAGCCTGGCCTCATAGGAGAGATGCTCCAGCCCCCTGATCACCTTTGTGGTCACCTCTAGATCTGCTCCAACAGCTTCATGGCTTCCACTGGTGACCCCAGAGCTGAACGTGGTACTGCAGGTGGGTCCTTCCCAGAGCAGAGTTGGTCTCATGGGCTGTTGGAGACCCCCAGTTTGGTGACAGTGATGTCCAGCCACTGAACCCCTCCTGATGGTGATGGCAAAGTAATTTTGGGGTGACACCAGGGTGAGCACCCACACTTCTGGGGTTGATGACTGCTCTGCTTTCTGCTGCCTTAAAAATCCTGCTCTGTGAGGGGATTTCTCACCACTGAGTTTCTAATATGGGAGTGAGAATTGCAATTACTCACAGAAGCTGAGAAGTTACCACCTGACAGCAGTTTAATACTTTATCTCCTAGAAAAAGAGGGTTTATTTCTTGGATTTGGGGTCCTGGGCTCACCTGGGCTACTGAAAAGCCAACGGGTCTGGTCTTTCTGCTCACATTTTACCATCCTGGCAGCAAAAGGAAAGGGGAAACGTGGAGAAAAACAAATTAAACTAAAAACAGCTCCCTTAATAGACAGCAAAATAAGAATATTTGCAGAAAGAGCTCTTTATTTTGCTGTGGTTTCTCCACACAGAGCTGATTTAGTTGGCAGAAGGACCCACGCAGACGATGCATTTTTGAGAGCATCTCAGATGTGGGACTGAAGCCTGGAGAGCAAACGAAGCAGGTCGGCTCTGCTCATGACACCAGCTCCCCAGGGATGTTGGGCAAATTGCTGCAGATCTCCCAGCCTCACTTTCTTTTTTCTCCTTAATTCAGAAATAGCTTCACGTCGTGACTGGGTGACGTGTTGTGTTAACCTGCTGGTGAGAAGAGCTTTGTGTAACAGCAGAGTTGCTAATTGCTGACACCTCTGGGTAAAGCTCTTGGCTGCACCTACAGAGGGAGGTAGCCCTGTTTTGTTGTGCTCCCCACAATGTTTTGACCCCAAATGCTTAATTTACTCAGCGTTTAGGTTGGAAAATGAACACTGGGAGGTGTCTGACTGGTGAGGACCTCTGGTCTGGGGAGCTGAGCAGCTCAAGACTGAAAGCCTGATAATGGTATTGGTTGGTACTATCAATGGTTGGTCTCTCCATCCACTTTGATTTTGGGTTTAGTCCAGGGCAGCATTTTAATGCTGAAGGTAACGTGGCCGTGCTTCAATCAGACCTGAACCAGCAGAGCTTCACTGAGTGTCCAGATCCATGGGTTCAGGTCCATGTGAGGTGGAGAGATAGACAAGCATGTTCTTCTCTGCCTTTGGGCATCTCCTAAGGACACCACTGGTGCTTTCAGGTCTTCATGGCAGGGCCATGCAATTACCCACAGCTCAAAGTACTTGATAACATCAGGTTCTTAGGGATATCTGCTCTTCCTGGGGTCCTTGAGGCTCGTGCACAAAGTTAACCACTCCTGTGACCTGGATAACTTTGAACTGCTGTGGGGATTAGAAATCCCATCAACTGGGAAGCCATGTAAAGGTCCCACAGCCTCTCCTGTTTGGTGACTGTGTGCTGGAGGCAGCTGGTTGCTCATGGGATGGGGCAGCGACCACCTCTCTGGGCAACCTGGGCCAGGCTCTCACCACCCTCATAAAAATTTCTTCCTTCTCTCTGCTCTAAGTCTCCTTTTTTTAGTTTAAAGCCATTGCCCCTTGTCCTGTCTCAACAGACACTGCTAAAATTTTGAAGAGCTTTGTGCAGTTTTATGGATCTCCATCAGGTAAAGCTGTCTGTCTGTCTGTCTATCCTCAAAACCATGCTGCCACGTAGGTTTTGACGTGGCACAGAGCCCTCTGCTTTTACTGATCATGCACAGAAAACCTGGATCTTGAAAGCTCAGCTGAAATATTTCACCTCTCACAGCCCAGGGCTCTGAAATCCCTTGCTCTGCTATCAAAGCTGCCACCTCTAATACCGTATCCTACCACCCCTGGCTTTTCTCAGCCAGGATTCCCAGTTAATAAAAGAGGAGAGGACTCCAGCATTCCATACAAATTCACTTGGCTACGGAGACCTAGAAGAAAATGGAACACCAGAGGTACTCCGGTTATCATCACCGTGTTTTCTTGGGTGGGAATGAAATTCCAGCTGCTCTCCATCATCAAAACCTCATTAAGTTGCACAGCCACTAATTGATATGCCCAAACTTGACAACTTGTGTCAAAGGAGAAGACGGAGCCCGCCCTGGGACCTGCCAATCAATGTCACAGCTGTCCCAAGCCCACGGTGAACTTTGACCGCCTGCAAGAATGACAGTGATTGTTTGGAAGATGGAAACCAGCCTAATTATAACATCAATGTCAGGTCACATCCCCCCACTGGACACCTGTGTGGTGGAGAAGAAGGGAAAAAAAAACCCCAGACTGTGTCTCTCAGGGTCCAGATTCTGTGAAATTCCCTGTGATGTTGTGGCCTCTCTGGTTGTCCAGACAGGAAAAACATCACCTTGAAGAGCTTTGTTCATGGAACTATTCCAGGTGAGGTTGAATGGGGCTCTGAGCAACCTGCTGTAGTTGCAGATGGCCCTGCTCACTGCAGGAGGGTTGGAGTAGATGGCCGTGAAAGGTCCCTTCCAACCCAAACCAGTCTGTGATTCTATGATTCCAATAAAGGAACACTTGCCAGGTGGCCTTTGTACAGCTGGGGGCCAGCAGAGCCTTTTGTGGCCTTGGCCCGTGGACATGGGGATGTAGCTTTGGGACAGGTCATGTCTCTGGTGCGTGGAGGTGAAAGTCAGGTCAGATGAGTCTTCTGGTCGAGATCTTTCTCCTCTGGTCTGGGTGGCAGAGTTAGCTGGTGACATGAGCAGAGGGCAAGACATGGGTTTGGGATGTGTCCAAACCAGTCTGTTTACCCATCAAATGCTACCCATCTGAAAGGTCTTTGGCCTTGGGTGCAGACCACAGGGGTCCTTTTGAGGGGGGGTAAGTCCCCTCTGGCCATCACAGGAGCAGCTGTTCATCCATGAGGTCCCAAGTCTGAGTCATCCTGGAAGCTTCTCCACCCTGCTGGCTCCCGTGGAGGAGCTCAGACTGACCATGTCTGACTTCAGCTGCTCCATTCCATACCTCCCAAGAGGAGTCTTGGCCCAAATCCCTTTTTTCCAAGGAACAAACTACAACAGTGAGTTTCCTTGGCTTGAAATCCCTCCATCAGCTGTTCCAAGATGTCCTGGAATAAATAGCTTTCCAGAATGCTTGTCCTTATGGCATCTCCTAAACCAGAAACCACCGTCTTCATTTCTCCTCTGGTACCTGAAGAAGCCCCTGAATTCAACCTTGAGCTCCTGTAGGGGCTGATCCTGTGTGCAGGAGACTGGAGACAGTGCTCGGGGGGTGCTGGCTGCTCTCCTGGTTTCATGAAGACAAAAGCAAAAACCTCCTGAGAAAATTAAAGCCCAAGCCCAAAATATTCACAACTGGCAGCTCTTTGCAGTGCCAGACCAGAGGACACATTCTGGGCCACGTCTGGCTTGAGATCAAGTAGGAAACCATGGAAAATTGGGGAAAAAAGAGGGGGGAAATGTAAAACAAACAGGCAGTTCAAACAGCACTGAAGCTGAAGGTTCTGACCACGCTTCTCCAGGGAGAAATAGCATCAGAAGTGGCCTTTTTTCTGCTTGTTTTGCTTTCTGTGAGTTAACGTGCTCGTGGGGAAGGACTTGTCCTGCTGGAAAGTCTCTGTGTTTCCTCCTGGAGGGGGAACGGAGGAGCTGCCCGTGGTATTTTACTGCATTAACAAGAACAACCCTTCGGTAACGTCACCGTGCTGGACACTTCAAGCCCAAGCTGATGCTGAAAGCCAAAGTTGTGTGAATTCACACCCCCTCCCCGCCCCGTGGAGGGAAACTGAGCCACAGAGGCTTTCCCAAACCTCAGCAGTAGCAAAGGCAGCTCCAGAAAGGGGTTTTTTCAGCTCAGTTTCTTTGGCCGTTGGCTCTGGAGGAGGTTTCTTGCAGCAGATGGCAGCAGTGGGTTGGTGAAGACGCAAAGGTGGCCGGCACTTGTTGGGTGCTCAGCAGCACCCAACACCCAGCCAGAGCACCCCAGGAACAGGTGAGATGTTTGAGGGTTTGCACAAAGTACCCATCGATGAACCAACAGCCGTTTGCTGTTTAGCAGTAAAACGTCAAAAGCCTGGATGGGTTAACCCATGGGGATTCTCCAGTGTCTAACAGGGGGGTTGAGTAGGCTTCCCCCTCCCCTGCTGGCCTGGTGTCTGGAATCTCTGTGGGAACAGCCATCCTTTCAGCCCTGCTTACACCCTCGGGCCAGACCTATGCTGGGTGCAAATATGGGACTGGAGGGTGACAGGAGCAAGTGATGTGCCCAAGACATCAGTGCAGAGATGCCCTCTGAACCCCAGCATGGAGTAGATGAAGCTTCTCTCTCCCCTGAGGGAGGAAGGGATGCTACTGAGGTCATGTTGAGCATCCCTTGGCTACTGGGTAAGTAGGGGATGTGGCTCAGCCCTCCTCTGGGGGGGAGTCAAAGAGCTGATGTCTGAGCCTGACCTGCTCTGAGGGACAAGGGAATGGGAGATGGGGAGGCTCTCTGGTCCTACTCTGTGTGCATAGAAACCAGATGACAGCTGTAAAATAAAGGATTTGAGTTTTCATGAGCTGGGGCTGAGCCAGCCCTGTGCACTGGCAGCACAGGAGCCACTGGCACCCTGGGCNTTGCAGATGTCCCTGCTTCCTGCAGGGGAGTTGGACCAGGTGACCTTTAAATGTTCCTTCTAACTCGAAGTATTTTATGATTCCATGATTCTTTTTTTCCTTTTTTTTTTCCTTACCATACGTTTCTATGGATTTATATGCATAGATTTGCATGCATTAGCTGGCAAACGCCTCTGCAGCTGGTGCACGAGCACAGCAGCCGGGAGCGAGGTGGCAGCGAGGGGGTGGTTGCCTGTGTGCGACCCCTAAAAAAGGAACCCCTCTGCCCACACCCTTCACACACACGCTTCCCGTGGAGCCAGCGACGCTCCCAGCACGGCCACCTTCCCCTTCTCCACCTGCCTCATCCTCGTGCAATGCACGGGGGCCGGGGTTCCCAGCTGCATCCTTACCCTGAGATGATGTTTGGGGGGGGGCAGGGGGGGTGGACCGCTTCAGGACCATCCATCCCCACCAACACAGGTCCCCTCTGCCCCTCGCAGCAGGAGCAAGGGTGGCTTTGTCCTCCCAGCTCCTGGGTGGTCCCTCCCCGGCATCGGCGAGTGAAAAGGTTTCTCTGAATTGCTGCGTTGCTTTATGGCCATAACTGCAGGGAGTTATTCTCTCCAGAATTAAGTCCATGACTGGTGGAAGGGCGTTAAGGTAGCGCTTCGCAGCTCCAATTATCTTGGCCCCCTCGGAACAAAAAAGTAGATTGTGTTGCCAGACAAAAGATGTTTTCTATGTAACTTCTTGTCTCGGAGCATTCATGGTGTGTAATGCCGAGGGAAATACCCCAGGGTTAGACTATCGTACGTCGTGGGCTAACCTCCCATTCAAAGCAACCCTTTGCTGGGGAGCTGTGCTTGGTGGGGGGAGCCAAAGTGAACCGTCCTTAAGCTGTCATCTGGGTAAAAGCCTTGGGGACACCGTGGCAGATGTGAGAGGAGGTGAGGCTGGAGATGGGGTGTGCAGTGGTTGGGATTTGTTGCCTCTGGCGCCCCGGAATATCACAGATATTCCATTTATTTGAAGAAACTGGACTAATGAAAATGCTGGTGTCTGTCCTCTTTGGCCAACCAAGATGGGTTTGCAGTGATGGCCAAGGCATAGTAAGAGATTTTTGGGGCAAAAAGATGGAGACGGGGAGTTTGCACTTGGCTTTGACTGGGTGCAGAAGATATTCTGGTCTGGTGCCTCAGCATGGAGAGATGGCTCAAGGTAAAACCAACCACCCCAGTTCTGGAAAGCCATCAGCTAGGGGACCTCCATTCTGCTGTACAGGCAACTGGGTTTGGCTTCCCACCAAGCAACTCCAAGCCCCAAAACACACAGAGCTCACAGAAGGGAAACTGAGGCACGAAGCAGTGCAATGACTTCCTGGGGTCTGTTTAGCTTCTGATGACACTGAGCCGACCCTTGGGTCACCTTGCCCTTGCCTTGCGACCTCCTCTGGGGATGGCACTGCCATGCAAAAGAGATGATGGGGTAACCACAGGGATGGTGGCATCACTTTTGTGGTCCTCAGGCACTGGTGTCCCAGGGTCACGAGCTGCAGGGTAGGGAATTTTGGGGTCCAGTTGTTTAGCAGCACCTGATGCATCATCACTTCTTGCTCTAGAAATAGGGTGAAAAAGAGTAAAAGCTGTGGGAAAAGGGGCTGGCAGGCTCCCCAACCACTGCACAAGAAATCTGTGTTCCTCCAGAAGGGATTCACTGAGCTTTTTCCAGGCTGCTGGAGTGTCCCTGCCCAGCGGTGACACTGCCGGTGGGGAGGCAGCGCTTGCTGAAGGGACATTTCCAACACTAGATGGAGCAGTGGCCCTAGACATGGAGGAGCAAAATCCACTTGCTCTTCTCTAATTCATTCCTTCCTTGCCCTGCATCGCGGCCCCGAAGGGAATTTGGGGCAGAACAACTCTTTTTCATCATTCAGGCAGGTTGCCACCTCTTGGTGGGTGTTCAGCATCCTGTGGTGGGAACTGTCCCTCGATGAGCTGCCCGGTTATGGTGGCCTGGCAGAGGGATTAGGGTCTTGCCTCTGGGGGACATCGCCCATCCCAGGAGGTGAAGCAGGGATCAGGGGGATCAGACTCTGGGTCATTTCCTTGTTGCCTTAACACTGTTTTTTTTCCTCGACCTCACAAAGGCAGAAGGTCAAAGGCTGAGGATTAAAAGGTGATGGACAGATATCTGCAGCCAAACCAGAGAGCAGCCGTGCCCAGCTGTCTGGTGCTGGTGGTTGTCCTGCTTTATGGGTGAGATGGCCACAAGGAGATGGGGGTGGTTCTTCAGAGCTAAGGGGGTTCCTCGGATCTTGCATCAGAGGCCACTGTGATGACATGAGGCATGGCTGTGCTGGCTTCTCCCTACCTCCCATAGGTGCTCTGAGCATGCAGAGCAAAGGTGGTAAAACACTTTTGCACACTCCTCCTTCTCTGATCTATTCTCTGTCTCTCATCCATGTGGGAGATCTGTGTTTGGACCCACTGGGACAGATAGAGCCAGCAAAAAGCCCAATGAAGCTATCATCTTCACCAGCTTGGGAAGCCCAGGGCCAAGACCTAACCTGGCTCCAAATCTTTTGGAAGGTGAACAGCAACAGGTCTCGTCATCCCACTGGATCAGTTTTGGATCCACCCTCCTGGATTTTGGGCCCTTGGCAGCTGTTCTTATATTCAGCTCTTATTTATCCTTGACAATCTGTGGAGTTCTGCAGCTCAGATGAGCTGTTTGGTCCCTGGAGGTCCTGGAGGACTCAAGAAGGTGTCCAGCTGCCAACTGAGGCAGCTCAGCCAAACTCCAGCTCTTTGATGGGTGGATCTGAGCATCAATATGGCTTTGAGCCATCTTCACAGGGCATAACTGGAGGAGCATGTCAGGGAGCAATCAATCAAGTGCAGGACCTCATGCCCATGTCCCACCCTGTCCCTGTGCTGTGAGTCTGTCTGCAAGGCCAAACTGAGCCCTAGGACCACATGCCTTTGACCTCCAGCCAGGAGGGCACCCACCAGGCCCTACAGGAGTTGAAGTTTCTTATTCCTCTTCAAGTTGGACCTCCCTATGAAGGGTCTGTCTTCTCTGTCCTGGCTCCCCCACCTGATAACATCCTCTGGGTTCAAGGCACATATCTGGACCACCAGACCTTGCAGGGTCCTCCAGCATGCTGGGGTGCAGAGGACCCAGGCATGGCTTCTCCAGGGCAGGGGAAGCCATGCTGTAGCCCCAGGTGGTAGGAACTTGGTCCTGTACCTCAAATGAGGGCTTCAAAAGTCACTCCCAGTGCTGGGAAAGTGACTTAGCTCAGTAATGACCAAATTCTCAGATACCTGAGGCTTGAGTCACGACTCAAGGAGGAAATGTGCATAAACAAGCAGCAAGTCAGGAAACTCCACTGCTGTGATGGACAAAGGGAGAAGTCGGTGGCACCGCTGAGGAACACCCGGGCTGGTGGAGCTGCACTGCTGGTTGGGGTGGTGGGTGGAATCACAGAGCTCCTCTGGGATTTCTGGTGTGGAGGGGGAATAAAAGCAAAGTTCATTCCCCCAGAAGGTCAGCAGGGTGGGGAAGCTGAGGCAGGGAGCATGTAGGAGGTGATAGTTCATGTTTCGGAGCCCTCGCCGTGACCCCAGGTTTCTCTTCTCTCTGCCAGACCAGTGCAGAAAAATAAACATCTCCAAACCTCAGCTGTCTGGGCTGGATCCCCGTGGGGCTTTTCACATCACACCTCTCCGAATTCCCCCTCCAGCTTGAGGCGTGATGGCAAAGAAATTTCTCCCAGGGAAGGTCCCTCACCTCAGGACCTTCCAGCCCATGTTCAGGCTTGGCCACAAGTCCTGAGAATGGAGATTCTTCCGTCTCTTTTGTGCCTCAGTTTCCCCTTATGCAAAACGAGACCTATCAAACTGTCCTCTGAACATAGTGATGACATTCCCAATTTTTCTCTGCCAAATAGCCAACAAAGAAAGAGAAAATCAATTTGGTGTCAGGAGGTGGGTGAAGGGGACCTGGTGCACCAGGACAGGATGGAGAACTGGTGAAAACTGGCCATCACTGGTACCCAGTGGCTCTGGGGCAAAGCAGGAAAAAACCCTGCTGCTTTTCCATCCCTTGCTGATGTTGGGGCTTTATATCTCATGGTAGCAAGTCCTGGGCAGGCAGAATCACTTCGTTTGGGGTGTCTGGCTGGCCAGTAAACAGCTGAGGAGTGATGGATGCGCGCCCAGTTTGCCTTCCTGGCTGGAACTCCGCTTATCGCTCTCCTGGCATTTCCCATTTTCTCCCAGGCAGCACTTCAAGCACAAGAGAGACATTGTCACTGTTCCTCGAGCTACTGGGCTGGGGGCACGAGAGGGGAAAACACCTTCCTCAACCTCTCCTCTCTGCCTGCGCCTGCACCTCTATAAATCAAGTGGATTTGTGCGGCTCCCCGGTCAAGTATGGGCATTAGCGCTGCGATGCGAAGTCATTTCAGTAATGTGCACCCAGGAATGCACCTTATCTGATTTCCCTCCTGGATTTTCTGCTTTCCCAGTTCCTGCAAACCAAGGCTGTGGCTCACAGAGCGAGGTGGCCCTGGAGAGCATCACTAGGGTGCTGGTGGGATTCATCAGAGCCTTCCTGGTGAGCGTGGACCCAAGGGAGCTCCCCAGTGGTGGGGGCTGTTCTTCCAACACTAAACGATTTCCCAGCCTGGAGGGGGTCCATCCCATGTTACTCAGAAACAGTGACAGACCCCCCCTGGAGCAGATGCAATCTGAGGGTCAAAAATTCAACCCCTCCACCTTGCTCTGCCAGGTGAGGCAGGGACCAAAAAAAAAATATAATTGCCCTGGGTGCTCAAATCAAACCTATACATGTGCATGGATCACCCTGCAAAAGAGGTTCCTCTCTGGATTAGGGCAGATGGGGAGGTTTCTATGCTGGATTTCTTTTGAAGAAAAGAGCTTTTCCTTTTACTGGAGCGGGAGGGGGCCGGCGGCCGGGGGAAACATGCCTGGAATGTGACAAGCCTGTTCTCCGGCTTGTTTGTGTAAACGAGTTGGGTCTATTCCCTTCCTCTCAGAGCGCACGTTTTTAAGCCTCCTTGCAAAGCAAATTTACTTTGAGAGCATACGGATGCCAGCACGAGTTGGGGTGGGTGGTGGTGATAATAATTAATAATATTAATTGTTGAGAACAAAGCTGCTTTTCTATTATTTATTTTTAATGTTTCTTTTTTCCCAACAGAAGTGATGGGTGGTGAATAAGGGCTCCATCCAACACTGCCCACCACCTTCATGTCCATGTCTTTTCTCTCCTGTCTCCCTGGGAGTCCATCTGGCCATCCCCAGCTGGGAATTTCTTGATCAGATGTTTGACTGTCAGGAAAAGCAAAAGTGTCCATAGCTGACCCTTTCTGCATATCCAGGTTGCAGTGAAGAGCTCCTGAGTCCAAGCCACAGCAAGAAAGTGCAGAACAGACCACAGAGCAAGTGATAATTCATCATAAAGACCTTGAGGAGATGTGGACCCCCAAGGCTGGTGGGTTTTCAGGGGGTTATCTACTAAAATAGCCCTTGAATCAGGAGATTGGGTTTTCCAGTGTGATTCTGGGTATGGCAAGCAGCCCTGGACTGCCCATGCTCCTTGGCCACCTCCCATACACGACCTGACACTTCAGCTAAAATCCATGGACATCCTTGATGTCTTGCCTTGCTCCCAAGACAGGCAGCCAACCATAGTTCTCCTCCTTTCCCTGTCATGCTTGGCTGTCAAAACGGCTTGTTGCTTCTGGGCAGGCTGGCAAAAAGCCTTGGCATCACCTTATCACATCCAAACAGTGTTTCAGCTGAAGCTGAGCAGGTGAAGACAGACCTGTGGAAAGACACTTTCTGTATCCAAGTGGTACGAGGTTGGGGATTTATCCGGTGTGTAGAGGTAGCAAAACTGAGGCACTTTGCTGGCCAAAGGCAGCTTGCTTGTGGTGGTTTGGGTTTAGCAGCCCCACCTCTTGTGTCCAAACCCCATGGCCAAGGACTTGGAAAAGCCCCCACCCTTGACTTCATCCTTGGACAAGGGCTGAGCACAGAGGTCACCTTCTTCTCCTCTCCCTTCAGGTCCTGCAGATTTCCCAGGGTCCAGGCTCCTTTTACAGCATCATCAGCTTTGTTTCGTGTGCAGTATCTGGTTTTTCCCACTCTTTGAATGTGAATTCCGACTCCTTCCTAATCTTTTTGATGTTATTTGGAAAGTTTCTCCTAGTAACCACCTTGCTGACAGGATATCTCCGCACCCCTGGTCAGCACAGCCATCCCTCTGTGTGCCAGCACACCATGTCCTAGGATGGAGCCAGCACAGCTCTTTGGGCACATATTTGGTGCCCCAGGATGAGGGGTTTGGGGTGTTCAAAGGTGTAAATCCTGCTGGGATAATGTTGGTGGACCAAACATGGATGAGGGATTGAAATTGCACTCCAGTTCCCACTGGACATATGCCCTGGAGCAACCTGTCTCCAAATTATACCTGGGCTCTGCCCTGGTACCCATGGGGTAGTTCACAATGGAGTCAGCATTAATTGGCTTCAAAACCAGGATCACATCAACCTGTTGAACCAAGTGTTCCTTCTCACCTCGACCTGATCCAACACAGAGGAGATCTCCTTCCTGCGATCACTTTGCAGGAGCAATGCAGAGGTGCTTTTCATATGTGCATGGGCATGCTGAGGAGCTGTGGCCTTTCCAGATGGGCTGGGGAGTTCTGCTGGTGCCAAAGCACGTTACCCACCAGGCTGAGAGAAAGGTGGGAGGTGATGGGTGGGAAAGGAGGGAGGGTTCGCTTTACCTCCTGCACGTTAATTGTGCAACAAGTGAATTCCCCTTCTCTTGGTTTGGAAAAGCCCTCCAAAGCTGTTTCCCACGAGTCAGTGTTTTAGGTTCCATTCTGTCTTGGCTTGTGCCTCATCTTGGTCCCTGGGGGAGTGCTGGATGTGCTTAGCTTGACCCTGGCCAGCAAGATGGTAGCAGAAACTGCTTTTAGGACAGTTCCTTAGCTTGAATCCTTTGGGACTTGAGAACTCAAGATGATCTTGTTAGTTCCTCTGGATTTGCAGCCCCAGCTCTTTTGTGTCTCCTCCGTGCTGATGGAGGTGGAGATGGTTATGGCTGTTCAACCGTACCTAGGGTACAGCCTTCTCACAGCCTGGAATCTCTCTAGGTGTTGAATCTACTCCTGTTACACAGTGAGATGTGGTTGAGAAGGTGCCCTGAGGGGTGAGTATCCCCAAACAAACACTGACCACATCCCACCCCATCCTTCCTCTCCACCCAGCAGCCAGCTCCACCTTATTCCTTGCTATTGACCTAGTCTACCTTGGGGTTGACAGATCATTACTTCCAAACCCAAAAAGCTTCCATGCAGGCAGGATCTCTGTCTTTAATTCTGCCTTTTTACCATTCAGTTGTTTTAAACTGAAAACGTGTGATGGCAGACACTAGAGGAAACCTTCCTGAACTGACACAAGGTCCATCTTACAGCCTACATGCCTTGCCTCTGCTCCAGACTGCACCCAGATTAATGCCCTGATTGGAAACAAACCCTTTCCCTGGCCAGGGTCAATGGAGAGAGGGAGGCAACTTGTCCCCTCCAAGGCAACTTGTCCCCTCCAATCTCTAGCTTCCCTCCATGTTCCCATTTAAGCAACTGCCACTGTCAACAGAGAGAGGAAATTTCCTGAAGCAGCTTGTCCCACCAGATCACTGGCTTTCCTCTTGGAGATGTTCCCATCCAACGTGGTCCTTTTAGCCATTCAGCTAAGTGTGATTGGCTAATTCTGTCCCGAGCCGTTGAACCCCTTTTCTTGTGCAACGTTTGGTTTCTCCGCTGGAATTCCCCGGGGAGATGCTGCCGTTGGTTTGAAAGGATGCTTGTCCACTCCAGGCCTTTCCAACCCCCAAACGTGGTGTTAAAATGTTGAGAAGCATGTCAGGCTTTGAGTTCCCTGTCGGGACACGTCTGAGGCATTAAGCTCTCAATGCCACGTGAAGATGGAGAACATTTTTGTGGCAAGCTGCCATCTTCCCCCCGATCGTTTGCCTCTTGAGTGACAAACCCAGCTCTGAAATGCTTCTAATGCTTTGCAGCGCTGTGGCTTCTCTCGTGTGATCGTCTCCGAGCACAGTGCTGACATTATCTAATTATGGCCCTCCCTGAAGCTAAATGGGGCAATTCCTGGCATTTTCAGCGTGCTTGTGTTTGTATCATATGGAGCCAATCCAGGCAGACAGATAATCCCAAATGCGGGTGATGCTTAAATCTACTTCTTTTCAGGCTGCTGCCTCCTTGGATGATGGTCAGAAAAGATATTTGAAAGTGGTGCAGCACCATGTCTTTGCTCAAGAGCTCAGGTCATTACAGAAAGAGTCCTCCAGACTGAATTCTCTGAGGTTTAGGTGCCTGGATGAAGCCCAGCATCTCCACTGGTTTCCATGGGAGCTCAGACACCAGATGCCTAAGAAGGCATCCTCAATTTGGGTATCTTCATTTGTCAACTGACTTTCATCTCTAATGTTAGGTGGGATGAATCCCACCTCAGCTGGGATTCACACACTGGGTGGGAACACACTCCAGGTCCTCACTGGAGCTTCTGTGCTCATTTTCTTCTTGCACAGATAACAGCCTGGCCATGTGGGCTCTGGGTGGGGTGGAAAATACTACACCAGCCGTGTGGTCTGGGGTTATTATCATCAGTCTCCAGCTCAGTGGATGAATTGAGAGCCCACTCCTGGAGCTGTCGAGCAACATGGTTATTTAGACTTGAAACCAGGAGCTGATATTTTTTTTCCCCCTTGTTTTTTTTCCTTCCCCACCCCTTTTGGCCAATACACTTGGATGATTTACTGATGCAGATCTGCTGGATTAAGTAATTGATTTGATGCCTCTTGAGTGCCAAGAAAGAAATACTCCGTATTAAAAAAGTAAAAAATGTGCCAGCAAATCCAGCCCTAAGTACTACTTAAAGGCTTCTGAAGAGGTTGGCTTGACGCTAGCAGGGCCACCCAGGATCCCATTCCCGTGTTCCCTGCCCCAGTGACTTGGGGGAACCCTCCAGAAGGATGAGAATGGGGTTTGTATTCCCATCCCTTTCAGGGGCTGGTGGGTTGCATGGGGTGGAAGAGTTTGAGCAGGGTGGGAAATAATTATAATTCTAGAAATTTTCCCATTCCTCATCAAGGTGAGCTCTGGGCCGTCATGAAAAGAGCAAAGAGCAGCTCTATGTGAGGATAACTGATGGACAGATCAGCCCTTCCTAAGGTCAGACATCCAAGTTCAAACCACTTTCAACCCTCTGCCTTCCTTATCACAAGTCAGGGAGCAATCTGAGAGTGCAAGTATTTAATTCCTCATTAGAAGAGGTGTGAATTACTCTTGGGATGGATGTTTCTCTTTTGCTTTTAATTAGAAGTTGCGGGGTGAAAGAATATTTCCTGGCAAGTCTGGAGTGAATATAGATATGCCTAGGAAAGTTCTGTTACTTTATGAACTAAAAAACATACATAAAAATATGTAAATGAATAATAATAATAAAATATCCACATGGTCTCTAAATAGCATTTTTGGTGGCTTAAACTTCGTGATAATTTTGCCTGGTAAGCCCAAGTGAAATGGACATGAAGTGAAATGGGGATGGGAATCTCTTCTAAACAGACTTCAAAAGGTAACAGAAGTTCAAGTGTGGTGTCATCTGTGAAGACAAGTGCTGGTAAATTTGATTGCTCTGTGGCAGCCCTCTCTGAAATACGGTCAAGATAAGGATGAGAAGTTCCAGGGTTTTTGAGCCATTGTTGCTAAACTGCTGCATTTTGGATTTAATTCTGAAGTTGAAAAATAGTTTTAGGTGCAGCACCAAAGCTGAGCTTTGCAGTCACTCCCAAGACAAGTCTAAACAAGAGCAGACAGAGAGCCCCAAAGGAGGGGGTAAAAAAATCATGGAACTGTAGAAGGGTTTGGAATGGAAGGGATCTTAAAGATCATCTAGTTCCAAACCCCTGCCATGGGCAGGGACACCTCCTGCTAGACCAGGCTGCACAGAGTCCCATTCAACCTGGCCTGGAACACTTCCAGGGATGGGGCATCCACAGCTTCTCTGGGCAACCTGTTCTAGTGTCTCACCACCCTCACAGTGAAGAACTTTTTCCTTACATCTTATCTAGATCTCCCCTCTTCCAGTTTGAAGCCATTACCCATCATCCTTTCACTACAAGTCCTAGTAAAGGGCCCCCTTCAGATACTGAAAGGCCCCCAGGAGGTCTCCCCAGCTGGAGCCTTCTCCTCTGCAGGCTGAACCCCCCCAGCTCTCCCA
>VWZY01001532.1:111792-137265 GCA_013399075.1 Chloroceryle aenea | reverse complement strand
CCCCCCTCCCCTGCTGCCCCTGCTGCTGGGGGTGCAGCCCAGGATAAAGTTGGTTTTCATGGCCAACCAAAAATCATGGCTGTGCTCAGAGACACAAGGTTTGATCATTCCAAGTCCCTGCTTCCCACTTGCAAAAAATGCCAGGAGCAGTTTCAAAGCTTCTCATTTATTCTGAACTGCACAATAAATACCACTGGCTTAGGGAAAACCTTGGCAGAGATGTCTACCCACTCATTTTTTACAGTGTTTTTCTCACTTTTTTTTTTTTTTTTATTTTAAATTTAGTTCATATATTTATTTATTTATGGGGAAAATGGTTTCAGCATCACCAGCTGCTGCCTGATTCTTGGGGTCCCTCTTGCTGTGCTGACTTCTGGGCTCCTGAAATTCTGGAGAAATCATGACTTTCCTTTTGAGAAACCAGCAGCTCTTAGCTCAGAAAGAAGCACAGCAGACCTTGTAAAACCTGGATGCTACAAATTCAAAGCTGACTGAAAGAAAAGGGGCTGCCTCCAAAGTCTAGATGGCTAAAACGATTACACATGTTGGAAATCCCTTCTGTTCCCGACCTGCTCATCTCTCCTGGGGTTCCCTCTCTTGTCAACTGCTGAATATTTGCCTGTGCTGCTATGAGATGGTTAAGACCTGGCAAATGAAGATGATTATTAAAATTTACTGCTCTACCAGGAAAAGAAAAGCAACAACAACAAAACCACCCAAACAAACAAAAAATAATAGGGGAAATGAATGGTGTCACTGGAGCTCCCAGCTTGTGCTTGGCATTTTTTTTCTTTGGCAGCGTATCTTTGGGTTTTGGAGAGAGCTGGTGAGCTCTTTCCCTTCATGGTCAGGACTCTAATTAGCCACTTGTCTCTCCCTGCAGGCAGCTGGATGGGCTTCCCCCCAGCACGTTGTGCATCCTTCGGTAGGGCACGGAGGGGAGGCTGGCAGCCTCCGGGCTTCACGGGGCGCAGAATTTGCATCGGCTTAATCCGAGGTAGCAGAGCTGGCCCGTCTGTGGTTTTCTCCTTTTTTTTTTATCCCCTCCCATCCCCTCTTTGCTTTGCTTTGTGACGGGCTGCCAAATGCGTGAAGCGATGTGACTGGGTTTGATTTGATTAACCTGCTGAAAAAAAAGGATTTAGATCTGGTGTCTGTATATTTCCCATCCATCTCTGTATGGGCACAACACTGTGCATCAGTTTCAGCACTGCACATTGATTGCAGTGCCTTGAGAAAAGAAGGCTCAGGGAGGACCTTATCACCATGTTCCAGTAGTTAAAGAGTGGCTACAAAGAAGATGGAGACTCCCTTTTTACAAGGAGTCACATGGAAAATATGAGGGGTAATAGGTACAAGTTATTCTTGGGCAGTTTCTGATCAAATTTTCCACAAGGGCAATCCGCTATTGGAACAATCTCCTCAGGGAAGTGGTGGTATCCACAACTCTGGATGTTTTTTTAGATTCAGCTGGACAGGAGCTGGGCCATCTTGTCCAGACCATGCTTTTGCCAAGAATGGTTGGACCAGATGATCCTTGAAGTCCCTTCCAACCTTCAATTCTATGGTTTGATGAATTCCTTGCTTTAGACACCAGTTGTTGTTGTGAAAATTAGCATCCTGGGGATGCTGCAAGACCCCATCCTTATCCTGGCAGCAGGTGATACACAAGCAAATAGGACCAGGGGTCTGTTGAATGGCCACTCAGTGCCTGTGTGGTTCCCTGATCACACATCTAAGGAAGAAATTTCTTTAAACTGAGGGTGGTGAGACCCTGGCCTGGAATGCCCAGAGAGGTGGTCGATGCCCCATCCCTGGAAACATTCCAGGTGAGGTTGGCCAGGGTTCTGAGAAACCTGTTTGAGTTGCAGATGTCCCTTCTCACTGCTGGGGCATTGGCCTGGATGACCCAAATGATTCTATGATCTTAATTCTCCAACAAGGACACAGGTCAAGCATGAGGGATCTGGGTGTACTTATGAAGCAAATTTTTACCAAGGTTGTGTAACTGGCATCTGCCCAAGAACGAATGAAAGAAACTTTCTAGAGAGATTCTGCCCATCTAGTGCTGAGACCTTATCAGGGCTGGACTATGTTGAGGAAGGATGTTTATACATTCAGACACTTTTTGTTGAAGAGTTTTCTCCTCCACCACCCAAAAAAAACCCATACTCATATGGAGAGCTTCCTCCTCTGCCATGGCAAATGTACTTGACAGCGTGTACCTGAGCCCAACCCTGAAAGCAGCCACTGTGCTAAAGTGTTTGCTCGGCTTCAGAAATGTTAAGAGAGGGATTTTCTCTTTAGGAAGCTTGAAGATGTTGGGTTTGAGTTCACTCTGTGCCTGAAGCCAAGCTTCTCGAAGCCAATGCAAAGCTATTGTGGACTTTGAATCAGACCCTGAGCCCACAAACTCATACCTGAGCAGAAGACAAACAAACAAAACACAACAAAATACAGCTGATATCTCCAAACAAAGAAAGGTCTTGTTTCCAAAACCCCACCCTGAAATAACAGTCATTGGGTCATTGTCAGGCTGGTGCTCCTCTCCTTGCTGGCCACCAGAGAGGTTACCCTTCTGCATCTTCATTTGTATCAATGTCCAGTTTGCTTTGGAAAGCTGCTGAAATCTTGTCCAAAAAATGGGTGCTAAATTCTTGGTGTCTGTGTGGATCTCTCAGGGATAATGTTTGATCCCACCCAGTGCAGTCAGTGCCTGTGCAGCCTTTGCAAAGAGACTTTTCCCTTGGAGGAAGGTATTACCTTGCTCCAGAGTGGAGCTAACACACAGTCAGAGTGGCCCTCAGGATCTGGAAACAAGAGAAGAAGAAAAAAGATCTGGTGGCATCATCCAGAAGAGCATAGGAAAGGGTGGTGGTGTATGACGTGGCCCTAGGAGCAGCCAGGCTTGAGAACCAGCTGTGAGCAACACTGTGTGAACACGCTGCACTGCACAAGAGGGCTTTGGGTGGTGCTTGTGTCACATAGGCAGTGTCAGAAAGGTTGTAGCCCCTAATGAGGCCTGGGATCAAAGAGGGGGGCACCGGTGAATTTGAGGAAGGAGGTGGAAGAGGACAAGGCCGCAAAAGCGGGCAGGGCTGCCTCCTGCAGACAGCTGCAGTCACAGAGCGGTGTGTTGGCAACACAAAACACATCAATGAGCAGCAATTAGGGCCCAGCCGACCACCAAAGGAGATGACCTGGCTGGGGGACAGACACCAGCCTTGGTCTCACTCAAGACCTGCCCCAGGGCCAGCACACATGTATGTGGGCAGGTCTCGGGCCCATCAAATGTTTCTGACCTCTCCCAAGTGTGAGGAGAATCTTCCTGCTGATGTGAGGCCTAGTGTGGAGATCAAAGGCTGCATTTTGTTCTGTGAGGGGAGTCCTGACCGCAGGTGACAGTTGAGAGGGCAGCAGCTTGCACAGCGTCCTGATTTCTGTCCAACTCTGACAGAGCTTAGTCTGACAATTCCTGTTAGAAGATGGTATTTCCAGTCTCTGCGAACTTTGCCAAACTTGTGGTACTTGGGATGAGATTTTCCAGGCCCACATCTGCTTATGTGCTGCAGTTGAAGGGTGAGGCCATGGTGGTTTGTCCCTCCCAGGAGCAGCTGCTGGTTTTGCTGCTGTGAGCTCACACATTTTGGTGACAAGAGCTTCTACCCCAGCTAGCAATGGTGTTAGCAAGAGGAGTTTTGTCCTCCCACAAAACCAAACCGGAAGTGTCTTCCTCCAGGGAGGAAACCCCCTGTTTGCACACGACCAGGCAAAACCAAGTTAAAACACAGAAGCTAAATCCTGTAGCAGTCCATCTTCATTGATAACCCACCAAGTACACAGCCACGGTCACATCCTACCCTGGTCCTGAGGTTGACACTCTGTCACTGAAGCTTTCCACTGCAGTGACTCTCACTGGCAGCTCAAGGCAGCCCTTGAGATTAGCAAGGCTTAACAAACCCCACAGAGTTCTAAATCTTCATCTAGATGGTACCCAGGCCCTGCAGATTATGGGGATGTCTCAGCACAAGAAAGACATTGACCTGCTCAAGTGGGGCCAGAGGAGGCTACAAAAGTAATGCAAGGGCTGGAACACCTCTGCTGGGAGGCCAAGCTGAGAAAGTTGGGGGTGTTCATCCTGGAGAAGAGAAGGCTCTGGGGAGACCATGCTGTGGCCTTTCAGGACTTCAGAGGGCCTGTCAGAAAGATGGGGACAGACTTTGAGCAGGGCCTGTTGGGACAGGACAAGGACTGATGGTTTTAAACTAAAAGAGGGAGATTTAGACTGGAAAGAAGGAAGAAATTTTTGATGCTGAGGGTGGTGAGACTCTGTCCCAGGTTGCCCAGAGAGGTGGTTGCTGCCTTATCCCTGGCACCATTTCAGTGAGGTTGTCCAGGGCTCTGAGCACCCTGCTCTAGTTGCAAATGTCCCAGCTCAGTGCAGGGTGGTTGCACTAGATGACCTTGAAAGCTCCCTTCCAGTCCAAACCATTCTCTGAGTCTATGATGTGAATTCTCAAGCTCAGAAGAGCAGCTGCTGTTGTCACGTCCTTCTTTTGTTCCATTTATGGATGGAAAGTGGTTTCTCAGTGTGCTGAACAGACCCAGCTGCAACCACTTGCTTTGTGCAGGTATGATGGGAACTTAACCCCCGTTTCATTCAGTGCTTGAGAACCCATCCAGGACCACATGGCTGCTTGATCTTCCAAGCCACAAGGCTCTTTCCTTCTGTGAGCACATCTGGGATGGAGCAGCTCTGGGGGGCTGCTCATCTCCTGCTGCATCACTCCCTCACCACTATCAGACCCCACATTCCTGTAGGCAGCCTGACACCTTGGGCTGTCTCAGACCAGCAATGGAAAAGCATATTTTCCTTCTAGGCATGTTTGAAAGAAGGCATCAGAGAAGAATTTCCAGTGGAAAAATACCAAAGTCTTGCACTTGACTGAGAACCAAAATAGATTGCAACAATGCTTTCCTCTGGGAGGAATTTTCCTACCTGGGGGCAGCGGCGATGAGGGGAAAGGGCTTGAACGGACAGGTATGAGGTTAAAAAAACCTGTCAGGTCCTTTCTTTGCACGAGCAAAAGGGGAGGTTGGCAGCAGGGCATCTGTTCTGCATGTCCTGTGCACCAGGGACTGGTGCTGCACCTTGCTTTGGACTTCTTGTTGTGTTGTATTTGTGCCTTGGCAGAGCTGGATGGATGTTGTCCCATCAGCCAAGGAAGAGCTGGAGTGCATTGTGTTCCACCACAGTGTATCTTATCCATTGATTTAATTTGCTGCAGATGGTTGTTGAATATATATAGTTTCACAGAATCATAGAAGAGTTGAAGTTGGCAGGAAACTTTGGACATAGTGTAGTCGAAACCTCTGCTGAAGCAGGACCACCTAGGGCAGATTGCCTAGGACTGTGTCTCACTGGGTTTTGTGTATCTCCAACGATAGAGGCTCCACAGCCTCCCTGGGCAATCCAGTCCACTGTTTGACCAGCTTCACAGTGAAAAAGCTTTTACTTACATTTAAATGGAGCATTTCAATTTGTGTCCAAATAATCACTTCATTTTCAGGACCCACCAGGGTCTTTGGAATGAGCTCCCTTTCCAGTGCTCCTTCGTGTTCATCAGTCTGCTGGCCAAAGGTCCAAATTCAAGTCCAAATACAGACTCCAGGTCTCTGGGAGTGATGTGCAGACCTGATCCTGCTCTACAGATGGTCCCACCTGACGCACCCTGTTTGCTGGGGAACAGCAAATAAGCTGGTCCACCTTTCCAGCACCTTCTAATCACACCTCCCACCCCTTAAGTATCTCACCAACCATCATTGCATTCAACACAGTTGCTGGGCCATGGCCTGGAATCTCTTTTTAGTACTGAGAAGAGGATGGGGGCTCGTCCAGTGACTTCCTACAATCCCCTGGGTGGCAGGATCCAGCCCCGCAGCTGACAATGGGCTTCTTGTTGGGCTGAGGCGTTCGGCAGGACCCCAAGGTAAAGGGGAGACTCCCTTTTACTGCTTCTTGCTTAATAACAGGCTTGAGGATATTAATTACCTTAATTAGAGCTGGCCAAACCTGTTTGGCTTGGAGCTGGGAGTCAATGGGGACCAGCTCGCTCAGCTTTTTTCTGCTCCCAGGTCTCATGATGTTCCCCAAAGAGCGAGACCTGTCCTATTTCAAACGTAATTAAAAGGCTTTTGAGAGGCTCCTTAGATCCTGCAGCTTCCCGAGCAAGGAGCCCTCTCCTCAGTGAGGGGCTGGGTTGCATGAGCTGCAAGAAAAATGATTTTGATTTTGTCTTACTCCCCTCCCCAGAATAAAACCAGATGGTTTTAGTAACACAGGGAGGCACCGGGCACCTTCTCAACCATAAGGCACCATGACTGCAAAAAACCCAACCTCATTCTTGGGATTGCAAATCCCCTTTGGAAGTGTGAAGGGTGCGTTTGCAGATGAAGAACCTGGAGCAGTCATGAGGCTGGAGGTGCCTCAGCCCCCTTCTTGGCTGTCAGTGCAGGCAAAGCCTCCTGCCTCAGTTTCCCAGCTGCAAAATGTACCATGTCTTGTCCGGTCATCCATCACTTTTACTGGCACATAGGTAACATTCATCTGGGGTCTGAGGTGTCGCAAGCAATAAAGTTTGGTGACTCAGTCACTCAGAATTTGCCCAGAGAAGTGACTGTGGTGAATGACCCATCAGTGCAAGGTGAGACATTGGCTTCAGATGGCCATGTGGCTTCTCTCTGGGTTTCCCTGGTTGTTGTCATGCTCTGGAATGGGTGCTGTTTGCTGATGACCTGTTGTCATGATTCACCTTTCTCTTTCCTTTGGCTGAAGGTGCTGAGCTCACCTCTGGTTGACCTGCAAGCAGTGATTTATGTACCTGTGGGTCTCTTCCCATGGCTGAGAGAGGATGTTGGTGTGATTCAATCTACAATTTGTCTTGCAAGGAAGCAGGGCTGTCTATGGAAGCACAGTCCTTGCAGTATGCATAGCTTCCCACAAGCTGATGGCATGTCTCTCCTTCCCCTTCTTCCCCTTCTCCAACAGGGTTGCTCTCTTTGGAACATAAAGTTGCAGCTCAGGCTTCAGACTTTGTCCATCTATGTCAGAGAAATGTTGGTGAATGTGGCACTGCTCTTACTAAAAACCTGTGTGTGCTTGTGTAAGGATCAAACAGACCATGGAGGTTAGGAAATAAGAAGATGGATTTTCACACTAAATGACGTGAAGTCAGGTGTTGAGGCATCTCTTCTGTAATGAGAAGGGGTCTAGTCTATGTGCTGCTACAGTACCTGCTAATCACAGGGTGTTTTGGGTTGGAACCCTGGACAACCTCACCTGCGATGGTTCCAGGGATGGGGCAGCCACCCCCTCTCTGGGCAGCCTGGGCCAGGCTCTCCCCACCCTCAGCATCAAAAATTTCTTCCTTCTCTCTGCTCTAATTCTCCTCTTTTGGTTTAAACCCATCACCCCTTGTCCTGACCCTGCAGGCCCTGCTCAAAAGTCTGTTCATCACACTTTGTCCTTACTGCTGAATTAAAGACCCTTCTTCTTCATCCCCTTGATTCTAAATTTTCCTTAAGCCCTCCCTTCATCTTCATCTGGCTCTGTAGATCTCAACCAACTTGTGTAGCTCCTTCCTGCAGCCCTGGAGCTCTAGCAACATCTCCCACCTCTCCCAGGAAATGTCTCCTGTGTTTCAACTTATCCTAGGAGCAAAAAATTGTTGCTTAAGCAGGTTTCAGGCATCTCAGCCTGTGACCTTTCTGTAACTATTTGAATGAGTGTATTGACTTGTTCTGTGAATTATAAACTCCCTTAACTCTTTAGTGACTCCACAGCACTTGGTGAGAAGGGCTCAGATCCAGGGCATATCTAATGTGCCAAAGTCTCTTCCAGCTTATGGGAATGAAGAGCTTAATGCCCATTGCAGATCTGCTTCAAACCCCCCTTTTCAGTGGCAAAGGCTGACAGCTGCTGGCTGAAAATTCAGAATTAACAACTTCATCACTCAACACCGTAACCCCTTTTTATTTTTAATTTTTAAATGCTTTCCTAACTTCCAGTCTATGAGAAATAAATACGCTGCACCTTTAATCTTACCCTGTTAAGATTTTCTCCTTAAAAAAACCCCAACAAAACAAACAAAAACCCAACCAAAACCCAACACACAGCCCAAACTGACTGCACCCCAGCAAACACCTGTATTGCCACTGAAAGGCCTTTTGCTAATATATTTCCCCCCCCCAGTTCTTCTTGATCACACCTGTCTAGCTTTGGGCAAAATAAAATATTCACATAGCTGCCAGAAGTAAAGTTCTTTCCTGGCTTGAGCTACTGTGTGTAAAGATCTCCAAAGAAATGTCAGATCACTTTATTGAATCCTACTGAAAACTCGTTTGACAGTAACATGCAGAAAGGATCAGGACCTCTCTGTAATTGCCAGTGGGCTGAAAAGAGCGTTTGTTTTGAAGGCTTAAAAATGTATAATTTTTTTTCCTTCTTCTTCTTGTTTTTTTTTCCCCCTATCTTTTTGAAATTTTGTCGTTTGTTGGGGTTTTTTTTGTTGTGTTTTTTGGTTTTTTTTTTGTTTGTTTGGTTGTTTTTTTCGATGATATTTGGATGTCTTAGAATCTCTGCCTGCACACGGAGGAGGCACGGGGAGGGCTGGATCTGCAGCTGGATCACAGCCACTTCTGGGGTAGGAGGCAGAGCCAGCAACATGCACCAGCCAGGGTGCACATTTAATATATGCAACTTTTTTTCTTTTTCAGGTGCTCTCAGCTTCACAGGGGAGTTAAAAAAACCCCAAAACAACCACCTTTATATGTAGAGGACTTTTGCCCTGGTGCAGCTCTGCGTGTGAGCAGGTCAGAGCTACTTCAGAGAGGCAAATTCCACCCTCTGCACAGCGTGTCTTAGAGCCCCATCTTCCTGCAAGGGGAAACAAATGTCTATTGTAGTGGGGAAAATAATTAGGAGCAGGTGAAAGCTTATTTTTAATGATCCCCTGACCAAACTGATATTTAATTGACAATAGGGATATTTGCCTCTCCACATCCTCGCACGTTGCTCCCAGATGTTCTTTAGGATTTGTCCCTCCTGCCTCTGCTGTGTGAAGCACACGTTCCTCTGAGCAAGACCCAGGGTTAACCTCTGCCTTGGCATCCTGGAGAGCACTTCTTTAATTATTTGTTAATTTTGACAGGAGTAACCTGGAGTTACTGATATGATTGAGCTCCAGCCTTTGAAGTGGGGGAGGCAGCTGGAGCATCACTGGAACCCCCATTTCTATCTGAGCTTCTCATAATACTTTCATCTGAGCTAACCTATCTCAAGTAGTCTACCAGACCTCAAAAATCCTGGTTTTGACCCAGCTGTGGTTCTCTCTTTTCTTCCAAGGCCGTGGTTCTTGTTACTCCAAGAGGATGTCATGGTGTTGGGTCATAGACTGGACTTGATGATCTTGGAGGTCTATTCTAGCCTCAGAATTTCTGTCATTCTGTGACCATCCTCAGAGGTGGAGATTCACTTTGAGTTCTGAGTTTGCCAACAGTCCACTGCTTCTCAGGCTTCTCAGGCTTCTCGTGTTGCAGGGAGTGACTGGGAAAGCCACCATGCCCACCTTGTGATAGTAACAAAAGGCTGGTTTGGTGTTGCCATCCCTCATCAATGAGATTATGGTTTGTTGGGTTTTATTGCAGATGCAGCTAGGGAAGGGGAGATGGAGGATAAGTGAGGAAACATCTTCTGGTGGTCAGGAACATGGAGTTTGTAATGTCCCCCAGCAAATGAGAACTTTTCCTAGGGGTTTGAGAGCACTGGATGAGAGAAAGCCACATGAATAAGAAGGAGGACCTTCAGCACAGCTGACCTGAGTGACAAGAAGAATTTCAGACCAGTTCTACACACCTAAAGCTCGTGACAGTTTAACAACATTGGGAGGGCTGTAAAACCATTTTTTGAACCAGTCTTGCATGAGAGAGACCAAAAAAGTCTTGGATTCAAGGACATCCAATGTCACTGGACATTCTGGAAGCACTTGATATCTGCCAAAGTGCTTGTTTGATGATTTGGGTAGGATCTCCACCTAGCAGCAGGAGCTGCTAGGATTGCTTGGCTGGTAGAACTTTCCAAAGAGACCTCTTCCTGCAGAGTGTTGGTGCCTGCTGGATCTCATCCACAGAGACACCTGCACTGAGACAGATTTCTCCCCGTGCCTCCTGGGAGGGCAGATCCAGGGGCGTGCCGATGCACGCAGGATCCCACGCTGACACGCTCTGGTGTGTGTGCAGGCACCCGTGCTGATGCTGGTGGGGTGTCCCTCTGCGTGGAGCTCTGCCACCACCTCTCTGCTATGTAGAAACTCATGGCCCACTGGGATGTGTTTGCTCTTACTCCCTACATCTGTAGATGAAGCCTGGTGCAAAAAGGGGCTGATCGTGGAAATCCACAGGCTGTTTGTTCTTCTTAGTGCAGAACAAACCCAGGGGCTATTCATACAGGTTGCTCTTTGAAGGTGAGAACAGTTAGTAAGCAGGACTTGAAGTCTCCAGCCTGCTTTGACACTGAGGAGCCAACATGAGTGGAAATTCAAACCAGCAGCTCCAAGAGGTCCTGGAACAAAGAGGCATGACCTGTGCACCAGGTGCTTGGGTGTCCAAAATGCTTCCCGTGCAACCCTTTCTCTCTGCCTTTATCAGTTCCCCAGCAGCAAACCTTCTCTGTTCTGAGCTCGAAAACTGTTTTGGCAGTGGGGTGCTGGCCTATTCTGCACACGGTCAGCACCCAGCACCATGGGGGCTTCATCTCATGACAGGAGGCTCCAAGGCTCTGCAGCTTCACCACTCGCTAATCACTGCTAAATATGAAAAGGGGCAGGAAGGCCACTGAACTCATAACAGGCGTGTTTAAATCAAGGAAAGAAAAATCAGAGGCCAAAAATTAAGGTGCTTTGATCCTTGATTTTATGTCAACAGAGACGAAAGAAGAACACTAAGTCTTTTGACTTTTTTACCAGCTGCTGCTTGAAACAAAATAATTGGATAATTAAAAGGCCTTGCCTTATGTCAGTTTTATTTAGGTGCCTTGATCCACTGATGGAATGTGTCATTGATAGAAGGTTTAAGAGCTCATTAGAAAAATCCTAGAGATAAACCCAGGGCTCAGCCCCTTCAAAGAGCTGTCAGCTGGGAGGGGAGCAGGGATGCTGTCCAGGAGTAGCCCAGTGTAATGGTACCACAAGAGAGAAACTGCACTGCTGGGCAACAGCTGTCAAAAAACGGGTTATGCCTTCAGCACAGCCAGGCTGCAGGTGTTGCAAAACACCCCGTGCCCTCCCTCAGCACCTGATCTGGGGCTGAAGGAATGAATTTGCTTTCTTTGGCAAGGTATTGGTGAGTGTGGCCACGGTGTCCCATCTCAATGCAATGATGTTCTGCACTCCCTTGACAAGTGTGGCATTTTCCTAACCAAAGCCACTGTCCCAGCCCTGCTTCTCACCAGCCATTGCCTGCCTTGTCCAATGCTGAGCACTAGCCCTTGGAATGAAGACCCTATAGAAAATCAGATGATGAGTGTACCTTGCCTTTCTCCTCCTCCTGTGGCTCCCCAAGCCCCAAGACTCAGTTGCCAACAATACTCAACACACTCCTGCCTACACCACCACATTTTTAATACCTCACAAGGGGTATGGCCTCCTGTATGGGAGCTCTTCCTTCTGGAAGTGCATCTCTTTAGAAGCAAGGATGAGGAAAACATACTCTTGTCTGGGAAGACAATGCCTTTGCAATGATTAAAACATTTGGGATGAAGAGCAGTTTATTTCAAAGTATGTCTTCCCATGATGGATTTGGGGTGAAATTTTCCAAAGGCTCCTGAGCAGGACCTGAAGGTCCATCAGAGGCACATCCCTGAGCCTCACTGCCATGTGAGCCTCATCACCTTTGGAAATAGAGTTCATGGTGCTGAGTAGGTAGATACTTTTGAAAAATAAGCCTTTATCTTAAATATCAGCATCAATTTGTTAACATTGGTTTTATAATTACTCTCCTTCCTGACTCCAGTTCCCTGTTTAATCCTTTTGTGACCACAGTAAACTGCAGTTTGCAGCCAGAGGGAGATGATGTTGTGTTGCCTGCACTGGGTAGGACTGAGTTCATGCTGTCAAAAGGGAGGCAGGTAGCTCAAGACAGTCCTTTGGCCCTTCAGCATCTCTAGAGAGCGGCGTATCCTGGCTAGAACAGGTGCTTCAGATAGATGGGAATGACTCCAATGGCCACAAACTGGAAGCCAGGAGGTTCCATCTGAACAGGAGGAGAAACTTGTTCTCTGTGAGAGTGTCAGAGCCTGGCTCAGGCTGACCAGAGAGGTTGTGGAGTCTCCTCCTCTGGAGAGATTCCAGACTTGCCTGGACAACGGGATCCTGGGGCCCCTGCTCTGGGTGACCCTGCTGGAGCAGGGGGGTGGCACCAGATGATCCCCAGGGGTCCCTTCCAACCCTTGTCATGCTGTGGTTCTGTAATTCTGTGACTTGCTCTCTGAAAGCAGCCCGTGATAAGAGGGAGGCCCTAAATGCCTCTAAATGTGCCCTGAATTTAGAGGTTAAACTGAGCTGAGCTGAACCAAATCCTCTTGCAACATGAAAAATTCAGAAGCCCTGGAGAAAATCCTCTGGCCTGCAGCCATCCCTGCAAAACTGGGTGGTGTGGGACATGCCAGTTGATCTCCTGTGCACACTCTTCTGCGTGCAAACAAGTGAAGAAATAAATGACCTACATGTGCACTTGCAACACATAAAACTACAGATAACCTGCCAGCAGGTACACACACAGCAAATCCAACCTGTGTATGTATGTGGTACATGCATCTCTGTCTCAGGTCCGTGTATGCAGCTGTCTTTAAATAGCTTGTAGAGCAAAGAAATATAGATATATAGCTCAGGGCCAAATGCAGCCTGGGTGGAAATAGTTTATCTAGTTTTGCAACCCAATTACACATCCTGGAGTCAGCACAGGGGGAAGAATCAGAAGGGGAAAGGTCTGACTCCAGAGGAGCACGGGCAGCATGGGCAGCTGCCAGCCTCTCTACGAATGCCATTAGCAAAAAAACCCAACAAGTGGAACCATCCCAGGTCTCCGACGTGCCGAGCACGGTGTGAATCCGAGGAGACTGAGATCCTCACGGCGGTGGGTGGTAGAAACCGCAGCCTGTTAAGCGCTGCTTGCTGCTTGATTGGATTTGTGACTGATTTATAGGCACTTCTGCGGTGTACTTGGCTTCCCTGAGCCCACTGTGGCTTTGCGCTGCTGTGGCAGAGAGATGGGCTTGGCTCTAATCTCCCATTCCCCAGCCTCTGCCTGGAATGATCCGGGTACTGCTCTGACACGCGGAGAGATGATGGTGTGTGGCTTAGGAGCTGATTAGTCTGAATGGTATCTGCATGATAAATATCTTTATAAGTAGCTTTCCTGAGCAGATTTCATCAGGCAATGCTCAATAAGCACCAGGGCCTGCTGAAGGAGCGGCCACACTTTTGTCCTTGGGGGTCCACTTCACTCCAGGTACCTGGTGCATGGGCTTGTGGGGTGAGGGACAGTCATGGGGTGATGCTGCTGCTCCCTGATGCTGTGCCACCGGCTGAAGGGCATAATCCCACTGGTGTTCCCAGTGTCCAGCATGAAGCATCACGGGCTCTCCATCATCACAGTCAGCTCACCTTCCTTTTGCTCTAGCTGGAAGAGGATCACTGGTGGGAATGATATCCTCCCACACTAATAAATCCAGGGAAGAGTCCAGTTCCAGATCAGGAAAAGGCCCTGATGCTGTTATGTCCTCCCTAAGCAAACCTCAAAGAAGAAACACACCATGGGCAAGAGATATGAAGAGGTTAAGATGTTGCACAGCAGTGTGAGGAGCATCCTCTGCTCCAGAATCCTCCCTGCTTGTAGCCTTAGCCGTGGCTTTAACTCTCCAATAGACTTGGTCTCAGAGCTGAATTCCTGCTGTATATATAAAAATATATAAAAATAGGAAGGTTCCTAAATAATAAAGGGATAGGACAAAACATTCCTTCATCCAGTTACCACTGAAGGGTTTGAGTAGGGGCTCCTCTAACTGCTCCTCTAACTGTGACCAAATCTGCCCTTGGTACTGCTGTTTTAAGATGATGCTGTTTCCATGGAAATGGAGAGGTGCAATGGAGTGAGTGTGCACAAGGAAGAGGAAGGAAAATGAGAAGGACACAAAGCAAGCCCTCCCTTGACAGAAAGGATGAGAAAACTTCTGAGAATCATGGTCTTCACAGGTATAATCCCTACTTCAGGCAATTCACGATGAATTCCCGTATGATGGTGGCTGTGTGGATGTCCAACTGGACTGGGAGTGGCTTACATCATGATGTGTCCATAGTCTTTGGAGGACAGCCTTCCTCCCCATCCTCTGCTTCAGTTTAGGGATGGAGTTTAAGCAGCCAGAGAGAAGGGCTGAGATTACTCTCCCAGAACTCTTGGGTAAGAAAAGCCAGAGGAGGACATTGCATAAATTCCTGCTTGAACTGGAAAATCCATTTAGATAAAATTCCTTTTAAAATCTGTTATGATGCAGATTGTCATTTTCACTGGTAAATTGTTCCATCAGACAGTTAACTTCAGTGTTAAAATTTGTGTCATGTTTGGCCTTTGATCAAGGCTAACCTTGATTCTTGGCATTTAAATCTTCTTGTATATTTGTGTGAGATACTGAAGAGCTCTCCATTACTGAACATCCATCCAGCAGACTACTCATGGGCTCACAAACTGTCAACCTTCTGTCCACTGAGTTGGTAGACCGAGTTCCTCTGAGGGTTTCCAACCTTGTCTCCATTCCCCAAACTTTCCTCTAACTCCTCTTTGATTTCATAACATCCCCTGAGGCTTCTGCCTCCCAGTATTTCAGCAACAGTGCCCAGTTTGCAGCCTGGGAGGAAAAGTGGGAAGTTTGGAGTTTCATCCCACCCCCTTTCAACCTGTCTATGGTAGCAGGAGGACTTAGCACATTCAAGACCTGTAGATGTGGTGCTGAGGGACGTGGTTTAGTGGTGGACTTGGCAGTGCTGGGCTTATGGTGGGACTTGATGATCTTAAAGGCTTTTTTCAACCTAAATGATTCTAGGATTCTGTGTCCCTTTGCTCTCCTGGAGGAGCACGTGGGGCCATTCAGGATCTCTTGCAGCAGCTCTGAGAACCTGCCCAGTGAGAGCATCTCCCTTTCTCCTCTGCCTGCAGAAGCAACCCAGGGGAATCAACTGGCTCACACAGCCAGCTGCCTGGAGTGTGGGGTAGTGAGGATATCCCATAAACTCAACATTGCCTCCTTTCTGGCATCCAAGAGCACTAGACCTTTAGCCATAAACCCTGCCTGCTGTGACACCCAGGTCTCTTCCAGCACTGCTGCTTCCCAGGAAGGGCAATAGGACCACATTCTTTGCTTCTGCACATCTGCCTTTACATTTGGCCCACATCTGCTGGCTCTCTGCCTGCACCCAGCTTAATGTGTGAGCCCTTTTCCTCCATCCCATTGACCTCAACCTCTTCCTTACCTGCTGATCCGGTAGACTTTGTGTTGTCACCAGCAAATTATTTTCCTTTATTTTATTGGGTTTTTTTTAATCCAGGATGGAGAGAAAATGTTAAAATGTGCACTGAGGAACTGTTCCCTGTGGGACCTGACAGGGAACACACCCATCTGGCGGTGATCCCTTGTTTGGAGTTATGCTGTGAGTCCTACGTTAGCCAGTTTTTAATCCCTTTAATGTGTGCCATGTTGGGTACTCCAGTTTCTTAATCAAAATATCATACAGTACCCAGGCAGTTGCCTTGAGGAAAATCTAAGTAAAATTACATCAGCACTCTTCCCCTTATTAACCACGCTTGTGCTGTTATCAGAAAATACATCAAATTAATTTGACAAGATCTATTTTTCATAAACCCAAGTTGATTGGCAGCAATTATATTACCTTCCTTTGATTCCATAATAAACAAATCTCATATGAGCTATTCCATTATTTTTTTCCTTGGGATTAATGGCAGGCTGGCAGTCTAGAACCCATGCTGTCCTGCCTCCTCTTTTAAAACACTGGCAGAACTTTCATTTTCCTCTGGTCCTCTAGAACTTCCCTGGGGTTCAAAGCCTTTGGAATGGGCTCCAACCCCTTCTTGGCCAACTCTTTTAACAACTCCTGGATGTAAATGATCTGAATCGGCAGATTTATTAATGGCTAGCTGTGGGAGATGCTGATTACCATCTCCCTTGCTTATGGTTAGAGCCCTGAGTGTGATCAGCAGCAGTGTGTGGTAGAAGTAGCTTGTGCAGCTTTTTCTCAGAATGCAGAACTGAAGCCTTTACTGAACGTGCAGGGCTTCTCATGGTTATTATCCCTGGTTCCACCATGCCCCTAGAGTAACAAATTAATGCTCTCGTCAGGGTTTCTTTTGTTGCCTGTACAAGAAAAGCACCTTCTCTTCAGCCTTGACTCTGCTGACTATAAATATTTCTTCCAGTCCTTTCTTTCCCTTATTGATTTTCTCCACTCCTGAGCTCTAGTTACAGCAAAAATGTTCTTTCTTTCTCCACATATTACACTGGGGGTTTGTTTTTTTTTTTTAATACAACAACTCGCTTGTTTTATTCCTTATCTTAAATACCTACTTTTACTTTCCTTCTTAATCTAGCTTAAAGAAAAACCAGAATGGTCTCTCTCCTTGTTGATAAGGGTTGTAGATTTTAAATCAGTAAGTAGAAACACTCTTGAATAGTTCACATATTGACTCATGCAAAGTCTCTCCTGCTGAAGCTACTGTTATTTGACCATTTGGATCTGTTCCTCCTTTGTTGTAAGATGAGGCCCGTCAGGAATTCCTCACCCTGGGATGCAACACGTGCTCTGCAGACTTACCATCCTTAATTTTCAGAAATGCTGAAGGTCCTTCTCTGGTGTGCACCCAAGCCTGCATTACTCAGGTCACAGCTTCCACGTGCAAGCCTCCAGTCTCCCTTACAGAGCAGAAAGGTACTTGATGAGGTGGTTGTCCTGCTCTTTGTTTAAACCTTGTGGTCATTAGTTCACACCAAGTTCTGGGCTTCAATTCCTTCTTGTGTGGTTCCAAAGGTTTCCTGATCCCTTCCTTCTCGTGTCTCACCAGTAGAAAATTGTCATTGTGGTTACAGACTCTTATCTGCTGTTGATATTGTGTGTAAATTCAGAGCTCCCCTGTACATCTGGATGAAGAATTTGGCAGAGACCTCAGCAATGAAACCAGGCTTCTTAGCACTGGACCACGTTTTGTAATTTTATAGCTAAAGGTTTTGTGATTATGAAGATAAAGCAATCTGCTCTGACCTCATAGCTGGCCTTGCTTTGAGCAGGAGGTTGGTGGAGAGGTCTGAAGTCCCTTCCAGACAAATCTGTGAGCAACAGGTCCACCCTTAGATAGGCAGGGGACCACTCAGAGGTGCACCCAGCATTCCTGTGTGATAGCTGTGGATGCTGGGGCAACGTGAGGGCAATGGCTGCAGAAAATGGTCTCCCTGGAGAGCATCTCCTGTTGCTGTGGTCACAGACAGGTTACTGAGCTACACTAACTGCTGGTCTCAGTCAGTGAAGCATTTCTTGCTCTTTCATTTTCTTATGACATCATCTGAAACTGCAGTTTTTTGTTTAGATTACTTTGCCATTGCTTTACCTATCTCTCTGAACTGCTCTGCAGGTGCCTGCAGGACCCCAAGCCCACTATGAACATCTCCTCAGCTCTCCTTGATTTGAAGCCTTGCTATGTTACAGACTCCCCCCCAGGCACCCAGTTCATTTGGGGGTCCAAAGCTGTGGCTGGTTTAATGGTCCTTCTCTGTGGGAGGTTACTGGCTCTGCAGAGGGACTCCTTACCAGGACTCTGATCTTGCTCCTGAGCCAACACATTTTGTAACCCGTTTTTCTTAGAGTAAACTGACATTGGCAGCAGTTTGTGTCAATATGTTGGGCCAATCCCCCAAGACTCCAGATAAGAGGCAAACACTACACTCTTCTGCTGCCTACAGCAGCGAGAGAGAGGCCAGACTTGATCTAATCTTTCTGTTTGCATTATAAGCATGCCTAGAGGCCTTGCTGTGCTAGGTCCTACATGTCGACCCAACGAGAGACAGGTTCCTGCTCTTGAATACCTGGCAGCTAAAACAGGAGAGGGAGATGGAAAATGTGAATGGAGGGGAAAAAAGCACAGAGAACATCTCACCCAGGGTCACTTGGCGGTGGTCAGCAGAAAACTTATGTCCCCTGCTGACCTGTTAGGGGTCCAGGACTCTGTTATATGTGTGTCGAAGGGAGAAAGCTGGGGAAGAGGAGGTGTTCAGGTGGATTTGCACTTGGTCAAGCAGTGTGTCCTCACAGCATCTGACAGACCACCCTGGTCCAGGGACTCCCCACCTAGGGAACCCCAGTGTTCTCTTAGCAAGCTCTTGTGGCTTAGCATTCTGAATTATGAATGGTCAGCATGGACCATTATGAATGGTCAGCAGCAAATTTGACCTTGACTCTGCTCTGGAGGGCACTGGAGACACCTCAGGGGAATGCAGGGCTTACTTAATTAGCTAAATAAGGCCCTGGGAGCTGGGTGTTGAAAGCTCTGCTATTTAATTGCACCCATTACTCTCACATCATATCTCCTCACCGTGCATGCCCCACCTGCTTTAGTCATCGTGAGCTAACCAGTGAAGATGGACATTTCCCAGTCACCAAGGCGAGTTGGTGGGAATGGGATAGGAAAAGGCAATGAGCTCTTTGGAGTTGAGCCCACATTTCAAGTCTAACCAAGCCACGGTGACACGGGGTGTAACTTAACAGATGTTGTGTTTCGTGTCTTTTGTTGGTTTGGGGTTTTTTTTTTTCCTGAGTAATTGCTCTGACTGAGAAATCTAATGGGAGGTGACTGCTGGAAAGGGCACTGGGCTGGAAGTCACGCTGGAAGGATGCTGTGCTGCACCCAGCCTTGCAGGGAAGAAGTTTGCAGGCTGGATGCAGAAGGTGTGATCCCAAAGTGCCCAAAGTCCAGCAGAGGGCACTTGCTGAATGCAGCAGAGCTGGTTCTTGGGCCACAGTTTAATTACAAACCTCGGTGTATAAACGATCTTCTTGTCTCCAGTCAGTGGTTACTCAGTGTAGCACTTTCATAAGCTTGCCTGCCTGCCCTCGGTGACTCAGTTAATAATAATTAAATGATTCTTTAACAATGCTGGGTAGATTTCCAGCTATTTTTCAATATGCATTAATAATCCTTCACGCTGGTGAACTTCCAAAATTCCTGGGGTCTGGATTGCTGAATTATACCCACACTGATGGGTCTGATTCTCTGTTCCCTTGGGCAGTCATTTACTGGTGTTTCAAATGCAAAGTAGGTGTAAGTGAGTGGAGAAATGCTGATATTGGTAGTATTTTCTCTTAATGGTGCTCGGGTTTGTGAATCTGGTCCAACACCCCTTGGTGCTTCAGGAGGCTTTGGAGGGGACCAGGCGTGGCTGTGCAAGGTGAGAGGCAACGAGGCACGAGATGTTATCCAGAACTGCTCCAGAGGCCTCAACTCGCTGACTTTGTGCAATTAAAGCATCTCCTGAGGACCAGCTTCTCTCTCTAGTGCTCTGTCCTGTCATCAGGGGAAAGGTTCAGGTCCAAAACTTCTTGCAGTAGCTGGGTCCATCCATCTCCTCTCCTATCCAGAACCTAAAAGCATAAATATGAAGAACAAGATTTACCTTCAGATGATCTTTGCAAATCCAGCAACACTTGGTTGCACATTTGTAGGCAAATGCAGGCTCTGAGTTGTAAAATTCAAGAATAAAATAATAATAATAAAAAAGAGTAAATTCCTAGACTTCTAAAAGTGGGAGGTAACAACACAAATCATCATCTGGTCGGATCCCACAGAACAGAGGACCCCATCCAGTGATTCCAGAGGCATGTTTTAAATACTAAGCTAAAACATCTTTTTGAGGAAAAAAAAGAATGGCCTTCATTCATTTAATGAGTTTATCTCGTTAGTGAGTATATTAATTCCATCCCAGCTTGAAAGTGGATGTTTTATTCCTATCCCTGGCTGATCTGATGAATCATCTGCTTTATTTTAGACACCTGCTTTAGGATGCAGTGAATGCATCCCATAGCTCCAAAGACTTGGATTAAGGACAGGTCTGCTGTTAGAGACCCTTGCCCTATACTGCAACAGAGCATTTTAGAAGGAGTCTACAGGTCCCTGGGGAAGTTTGATTCCCACACAAAAGCTGGCTACATACGTGCCTTAGTCATCCATCTGTGCCCATCTATGGGCACCAAGGCTCAGATCCTCAAAGGAGAAGATGCATCCAACTTTTTCACCAAAAGATATGGAGAACTTGCTATTTGGTTTAAGTCTGTAGGTGTTGGTTCTCGAATTGTAGCTAAGGCATCTTTGAAGCCCTTGTTGACTCACTTGCTATACTGATGAGCAACACTGCAACGTCTTAATGGACTCAGCAGTTATCTTCCTTGCCAAGAAAGTTGCAGCTCTCAGTTGGCAGGGTTCTTGTAATCTGCTTCTTCAGCAGAGGAGGGCTATCAGCCACTGACAGAATTATGAAGAAGTCCTTATGTTTTGGGGCCACCATTATCAAAACACTTTGTAATTCATGTTTAGTTTGCTCTTTGCAGGACAATTTACCCTTCAAAGATTTTCAGATCCTCAAAGCCAGTGGGATGGCTGATGGTACTAGCAGATCTCCATGGCCTATAGAAGTCCAGATGTCTCAGAACCAGATGGCTTCATTTCATGTGTTTGCACTTGGCTGGATGATGCCTCTATGAAGTCTTCTCCATCTTCTACATGAAAAGTCTTTTCTAAATCTGTGAATCCTCTATTAAAGATGAAATTCTCCTCAAGTGAAGGAGTACTCCCTTCCACTTTCTCCAAGGATGGAAATTATCCAAGAGACCGGGATGAAAAAAACCCTTTCTCCTTTTGGGAAATGATAGTTTAGTGCTGAAAGGTCTCATCAGACTCTGCCTGGGGACTAGCAACCTTATGCTTGACACTGATTTTTCTGCTGATGTTGTGAACAGGCAGCTCGGAATTCTCCACACCATGATGACAGCTTGCCCTCAGTTCAAATTTCCTGATGTTGTGTATGGTCCACGTGCTAACTGCTGGCTTGAACCTGCATCTCTCTTCCTGAACTTCAGGTGAAAGGAGGAACTTGGATCTGCAAGGAACAAGCACTACTTGCCATCTCTTGAAATAATTTTTAATGGTGATTGGCCAAAATTTGATAGAAAACAGAGAGCTTTTCCATGAAAATGAGTGGGCTTTGGAGCAGGTCCAGAGGGATGGCTCTGTTGGGTATATGTGCAGCTCTTTTTATAGAAAATGTGTGATTCTGCTTCTGATACCATAGAAACAGAGAATGCTCTGGGTTGGAAGGGACCTTTAAAGGTCAGCTAGTCCACCTGTGTTTGGTAGCAGGCTGATACTGGGGCTTGGAGGCCAGGCTGCTCATGTGACTCCACTTGGAGACTGCCTCCAAAGATGTGGACGTACATCACCCCTAACTTGTGTATTTCTATCCTTTGTTTGCTGTGCTTTGAAGCTGCACCTCAGCGCTCTGGGATCCAGCCAGACCTTGGGAGGTGATGAATCAGCACCCAAATGAAAAATCCAAGAGGCCAGCTGCTCAGCTGGTGTGAAATGGCAGCTTCCTACTGAAGCTGGTGGAAATTGGATGAGTTCTATCAGCTGAGGGATTGGCTGTAGGGCTTTTCGGTGAATTATCCTCTACTTTCTCAAGACATGAACAGGCTGAAGCAGGCAAATGATCCTTGGTATATGGTGCCTGGCTGCAGAGAACACCTTTCGCCTTGATGTTAGCTTTTTAATTCACCCAAGCCTTGGCTTTGCAGGCTAACACACTAACGGGGATCTAAGGGAATCATCCTTCATTATCAGAGTCATCCCATTATTGAAATAGCTCCAGTGATCCTTCACAATTACAATGCCTAATTTGCCCTCTGAGCAAAAATGATATTAACACCAATGACGTGCTCAGCCCTTTTTCCACCTGCAAATGTTTTGGGTAATCACTGCAGGTGCCTCTTTATAAAATGAAGCAACTGCCTTTAAATATTTCAATTATTTTTATTAGATTCCACTGTTTTGCAAACCTCATTGGCTGCTGGCCAGTCCTCAACCTATTCCCCTGCCTTTTAGTGGCTTAATATTGGAAAGGATTCACTTTGCCCTTAGACTGGATGTGTTTGTACAAGTGAACTGCCTGCTGATAAAAACAGATGTGCAAACCCCAGGGTTCTTGCACGTTTGGTCCACGTGAGTCCTGAAGAAAGACACCTACTCCCCAGATGCCAGCCTTATACGAGGGCTATGATGTAGGTGTGATGCTGTTTGGAATGGAGCACACTGAGTTTGGTGGCTTCTGCAGCAGGTTTGATTCAAGTTTGATTCGATGGATGTCCTGGGGTTGTCCTGTTGGCTTGACACTGACTTCATCAGAAGGTGGGATCGGATGGAGGCAACTGGGCCAGCCCCTGAAGGGTGTGTTGCTTAGGGTCTGTCACCAAGTCTGTAGTAAAACTGCTACAGCTTCCAGTAAAAACTCTGTGTGGATCAGTTTTGGAGGATTAGACACCAGAAACTATGTTACAGAGTGTTAGGACTCTTCCTTTTTCTTACCCTCCTCCCCTCTTCTTTGCAAAGAAGCATCACTACCTGGGGAAATCGCTTGGAAGATCTTTAACAAAGCACCACTTGCATGTCCTTTCTACTCACAGCAGTTGCATTTCTTCCTTGTGCAAGTAACTCCCCCCTCCATTTATGAAGCAGAGCTATTTTCTTCCACAGACATCCTTTGGAGACAATGGAGCCATCAAGAAAGGCCTGGAGCTCCAGGTCTTGCTGCCTATGACCCATGCCTCCCTGTTTAGTTGCTGGAGATGAAGTGAGATGGGTTTAGGGCTGGTGGCACAGCCATTCTTATGTAAAACAGAGCTCAGGAGGCTGAAGAAGATGATAGTGGCTCCATTTTCTAAGGCAGACCAAATATCTCCCTTGATGGACTCTCTGCCAGCAGGTCCTATTCCCTGTCTGTCACCTGACTCTCTTCAAGTGTCACCAGCAGGATGAGATATGGCATCTTTAGGGCTCCAGTGGCCTGGAGCTGGCCTGCCAGACTGTCTCCAGCCCTGGTGTTGGGGCTCATGCCTGTCCCATCTGGCCCATCCCAAGTGAGGTGAGACAGCCGTCGCCTGCCCTTGTTCTGCCAACACTTCCCACCCTTCACCCAGCTGCTAATTGCAGTTCACAAGGAGATGCTTGCTAACACCTTTCACCACCTTTACCTCCTTGCTGGGAAACTGAAGGACTTTATTGGCCCAGGAACAGACAGTCAGACTTCAAAAGAGATCCTGTTTGTGTGGGGAGGAGGGGGACCTTGACTGGGGCTTGGAAAGCTCATGCAGCACATTGCTTGCAGAGCCTGCACAGGTCCACCAGGACGTGGAGGGACTTGGATCAATAGAACTTCCAACTTGTTGGAGGATTTAGCTGAAAGTGGCCAATGAGCTTAAAAAGTTAATGGGAGGAAGGAGAGTGTGGCTTAGGAGGTTGAAAATCACAGGTAGTGGCCTGCTGACAGGCAACGTGTTTGGATGTGTCCATCCAGGGAGGTAGAACCAGAGCTTCTATCAGCAGGTTTCTCAGGCATGGGTGTTTGTGCTGGGCAGGTGGAGGGTGGTGCACACAACTGCTCTTCTTGGTTCGCTGGCTTCCCAAATTGTTCAGAGAACCAAAAAACCCCACGTCAAAACCATTTTGCTTTGAGATGAATGGAATGCTGCACTGGACTCCACAATGATCCGTTCTGTGTTGTATCTAAGCTCTTCCTGGATGATTTTAATTAAACCATTTTAATTGAAGCCATGCCCCTCAGCACCACATCTCCACAGCTTTGAATCCCCTCCCGGGATCATGGGGACCCCACCACTGCCTTGGGCAGCCTGGGCCAGTCTTTGGCAACTGTTTTGGTGAAGAAATTTATCCTAATGTCCAACCTAAACCTCCCCTAGTGCAACTTGAGTCTCTTTCCTCTTGTCCTGTCACTTGGATGCTTTCTCCTCAATACCCTGGATGTTATCTACAAAGGGGCAGAATTTTCTTGGGGGGTGAAATGTCTGGTGGGGATGAAGATTGCCTTGGGCTGAGCTCTGTACAGACTCATTGAAATGAAGATTGCACTTTCACCTGGCAAGTGGGGAGTAGAGATGGGCCCTGGTGAATATGGGGTGTCTCTGAGGCTGTGTGTTGAGGGGGCTGAGCTGTGGGCACAGCCCCAGAGCTGTTCCCATTGGATCTCATCAGAGCACCCATCTTTGAAGAGCCAGGGCAGCCTCCCTCCAGCTGAGGGACTCTGTTTGCCACACTGCAGGGTTTTCTGGGTACAACCCAGGTCTCTGATTTTCTACAGGAGCTACATCAAAGGCATTTGGGCATCTGAAGTCCAGCTTTGTTTTTTTCTGAGTAGTACCTCATGGTGAATGAAGTGCAAATCGTAGTGCTTAGCTGTTCTCTGATGTGACTCAGATAATGTCCAATCCCTGGACCCAGGTAAGGGAGGTCTCATCCCCACCTCCTGCTCACCCTGTGGAATCACAGCAGCGTGGTTCATGCCTTCACATCAACTTGGGAACCACCTCATCCTCACAGTCCAGAGCAAAGTCCCACAGCTCTCCTGCCACCAGCCTCCCTTCCCACCTTTCAAGAGAGCATTTAGAGCATCAGCACATGAGTCCAGTAAATAACCCTCATCATGGAAACGGGGAAAACACACAGGCACAAAGCAGGGACATGATGTTCCTTGTGTTTTCCTGAGTGCAAGACCACACCTATGACCCCAAACTCTCTGTGGCCGTTGAGAGTGACAGACTGTGTCACAGGATGCCCACAACACCTGTGTGATGCAACACCCAGAGACACCCTTGCTGCAGGAAATGGATAAACTTTGTACTCAAAATACGATGGATGCAACTGGTTGACCAAAGCTCCAAACCCCTTCTCAAGAAACTATCACAGCTTTTCATCCTTGCTGAAGAGTGGAGAGCGTTAGTGACTGGTCAAATACCTGAACTGCAGCTTGCTGCTTCTGCCTGGGTCAACCCAACAGCTGGAAATGCAGCTTTCTTCCCTGCTTTACAGGCACAATTTATGCAATTCAAAGTCAGGCCCTGATTTAAACCCTATTTTTATTATTTGATTTTTTTTTTCCATCACGAGATCAAAATGCCCATCCAGAATTTCCATTTCAATCTCATCAGTTGCTATATGGGCCCATCATTTTTGCTTGGAAATGCAGAGGACATGTCCATACAGCTCTAACAGCACTACACTCCTCCCTACACCCTCTCCACCCCC
>VWZY01001532.1:63481-108843 GCA_013399075.1 Chloroceryle aenea | reverse complement strand
ATTTGTATAGGACTGGTTTTATGGGCTGTGAACTGCCAGACCCCAAAACCTGAATTGCTCCAGGAAAGCCTTCACAGAATCTTTATTTCATCCCATTTGGGAAGAAAAAGCTCATAGGCTTCTCCAGTTCCCTTCATCCCATTTATGAGGTGAGTGGAAGGTTCTCAGAGGTTGGCACTGCAGCACTATCTGCTCCGAGGATGGATATGATCCGTAGACAGAGTGATGTCACAGAAGCAAAAAGTTTCTGAGAAAGGTGATTCATGACACAAATCTATAATTCATCACAGTGAATCATATTTCTTCTCTGACATGATTCTTGCTGCACTGCAGCAGCTCAATGACTGTGATAAGAACAAGCCAATTAAGGAACCTCATTGAAGGGATGTGATAGCGGAGGCAGAGTCTATTTTGCTCAGGGCAGAGAGATGGAGTAGATTTCTCACAGTGCCTTCAAGCGGGGTTATCTGTGCCTCTATAAATATTTAGAGCTCCAAGAAGATTATCTCTGGATTATTTAGGTCAGGAATCACGATATATGCTTCTCATTGAAGGTAGCTCTAGGATGTAGGTTTTTTTTCATGGTCAAATGCTGACTTGCAGCCTGTTAAACAAGATCCCAGAGCTTAATTTGCTGGTCACTCCATTGGTGTCATGCTTGTGTCAAGACAAAGCTTTCATTTCACTCAAGTTTCTCTAAGCCATCTCCTTAAAAGAGCTATAGGGGAGAGAGTGGTGACATTTCTTTCAGTTCTGTGCTTGGTTTCCCCATCTTTTGCTCACCTCTGAAACCCCAAAATGAGAAATATTGAAGAGAAATATTGTGTTGATGTTGGAACACGAGCAAGCAAGCAGGTGATGGACAGAGGTACCACCACTGGCTAAGAGGTCCATGAAACAGGTGGCATGAAGCTGAGAGGTCACACTGTTATGTTGCCATTTAAATCTCTCTTTTGTAGTAGCATTTTGGTCCTTAAGGAAATGAAGTCTCCACTGTACTCAGTTCACTGGCAAGATCATAAACTCTGCATTTCAGAGTCACAGAACACAGAATGGTGGGGGTTGGAAGGGACCTTTGGAGATCATCTAGTCCAACACCCCTCCTAAAATGTGGTCACCCAGAGAAAGTTGCCCAGGATCCCACACATGGGAGTCCTGGTGGACAAGAGGTAAACGATGATCCCGTCGGTGTGCTCTTCTGGCCAAGAAGGCAAATGGTGTCTTGGGGCACATTCAGAAGAGTGTGGACAGGAGATCAAGGAAGGTTCTTCTCCTTCTACCCTGCCCTAGTGAGGGTACATCTGGAGTATTGTGTTTGGTTCTGGCCTGCCCAGTTCAAGAGAGACCAGGAGCTACTGGAGAGAATCCAGAGAGGCTGCAAAGATGCTGAGGGGCTGGAGCATCTCCATGCCCAGGACAGACTGAGAGCCCTGGGGCTGTGCAGCTGGAGAAGAGCAGCCTGAGAGGGGAGCTGAGCAATGCTGAGCAAGAGCTCAAGGGTCCCCAGGGGGCAAGAGGATGGGGCCAGACTCTGGTCAGTGGTGCCCAGGGACAGGACAAGGGGCAATGGGTGCAGACTGGAATTCAGGAGGTGCCATCTGAACATGAGGAGAAACTTGTGTGGTGTGAGGGTGTGAGAGCCTGTCCCAGGCTGCCCAGAGATGTTGTGGAGTCTCCTTTCCTGGAGAGATTCGAGACCCACCTGGACACAACCCTGGGCAACCCTGCTTTGGCAGGGGCATTGGACCAGATGATCTCCAGCGGTCTTTTCCAACCCGTGCCATGCTGAGATTCTGTTGTTTACCTGCCCAAGCATAACCATCTAAAAGAAACCAGATAAACTCCTGTCTAATGGTGCTTATTTCTCCCTGTTGACCTTGGGAGGATTCCATATGAGTAGCTCACATCTGAAACGAGCTGAGCTGAATCCCATCCACGCTGCCTGCACTCTGCTGGCTTGTGCTAGCTTGAACATCAGACTTGTTCACAAAAGTTGCCTTACTTCCAAACACCTGGAATCCACAGATCATCCCAGACCTAGAAAATGAAAGATGTAAGAAATCAGAGTCTAGTGTGTAGGCACAGAGTGTTCTCCCTTGGATTATGCCATGTGAGAGCTGGTGGCACCAGTGTCCCTTGTGCACGTGCAGCAGATCAGCAGATGCAGCTGAGAAATTACCTTCTCTTTTCTTTGGTTTTTTGGCTGAGAAGGCAGTTTTGCTTCAGGATTACTTATGCAAACATCTCGCTCTCTGCATGGCTATAAACACTCATTTGGAGATCCACACCAAGCCAAATAGTTGTTTATGAGATGTTTATGAGGTGGAGGCCAAATAGGTGTTTATGAAGGCAGTGGTAGTGCCAAAGTCAAACAGCACCTTGAAGCGATGACTGGCACGGTACCATCTCTTCAGGCTCAGCTGCAGAGAAGAGCTGATTGAATTTGCTGATGTTTCTGATCAAGTGATCTCTGCAATTAATCCAGTGCTGGAATGGACGTGGAAGAAATGAACCCTCCTTAGCTTCTGGCAGCTGGGAGCAAGTGACTCCTTGATAGAAGAGAGGAAAACTGGTGTGAGAAGAAGAGCCCTATAGAGACTCAATGTCCAGGGTGTCCTTTCCTTCACTGACTCAATGTCCATGGTGTCCCTTCCTTCAGTGGTGCCCAGCAACAGGTCAAGGGGCAATGGGCATAAACTGGACCCCAGGAGGTTCCATCTGAACATGAGGAAAAATTCTTTGGTGGGAGGGTGTGGGAGCCTGTCTCAGGCTGCCCAGAGAGGTTGTGGAGTCTCCTGCTCTGGAGAGATTCCAGACTCACCTGAACACTGTGATGCTGGTGCTGGTGACCTAACAGGTTCACAATCCCACCAAAATAAAATACCCCAGCAGACACACACATCTTTAGAGCAAAGAACAGAGCCTGGGTAAGCCCCATCATGTAATTCTTGAAGGGAGGTAGATATTATGAGAAGAATGTGATAAAAATAAGAATATTTACAAAACCCAACAGTTTAAAAATGAGCATAGGAAAAAAGAGACCCTGGCTGCTACCCTGCAATAAGACTGCAGCAATAAGAAACTTCCTTTATATGAACTGAAGATGCAGATGTCAGCAGCATCTCCTCACCTGTAGCTATTTAGATGCTGGCTGTTTATTTACACAGCACAAAGCCACGTGGGAAGGTGTTTTGTCTGTAGTGAGTGAAACCGTGTGGCCTTATTTAGAAGAAAGACGTTACCAAGATAAACACAGCTGGTGTTGTGGCACAAGAACACGGGACTGGGGGAAAATAAACAGCAAAGATGACGAGCCAGCATCTTCTCAACCCTTGGTTAGAGGTTGTTGGAGTCCTAATTCACCTCAAAGACACAAGAACAAAAGCCTAATCGTTCCCTCCCACCACGCTAAGATCTGAAAGCTTAGGGACTGTGGTGGACAGAGCAGGAAATCCTCTGTCAGGTGGTGGGATGGAGCTTCTGTTGGGCTGCAGGTATGTGGAAGAGGTGCCCTCCATCACTGCCTGCTGAGCTGCAGCTCATCTGCAATGACAGGCTCGGTGTGCCCTTAATAAAACAGAGGTTGGCTCATTATTCACATAATCACCTGGAAAATGTATTTCTCAGGCTTGTTCTTTGCTGTATCAAAGCCTTGCTTCTGTATCTCTCCCTTTTTATCTGCCCCCCCCTCCCCTCTTGTCCCTGTGAAGCAACCAGGGTTGGCTTGCACTGTAGCCCTTGCCTGTGATTAACGTGCTGACCTAGCAATTATTCACATCTGGATGGGTCTTTGTTCCACTTTGAAGTCTCTCAATGACTTCTCTTTCCCCCCACCTGTCTCAATTTTCTCCTCTGCGCCCCCCATCCCACCTCCTCCCTCTCCACCTTGTCTATTACTCCTCAGAAGTGCCAGTGGGCCCAAAATGAAATACAGGACGGACCAGAAATTCCTCCTTAATGGGCCCAGGTGAGCTTGGAGTGGGAAAGGGAAGGTTCAGACCTTGAAGATGACCTTTCCAAAGTGCTTAAGTCAATAACAGTGTGCAACCCTCCTTAGCCCCTTGTTTATAATTGACAAGGTGGAGATGGACTGGAGGCTCTTTCTTCTCTCCAAGCAAGGGAGATCTTTTAATCTTAACTAAAAAAAAAAAGAAGAAAAGAAAGAGAGGGAAAAAGATGGAGCAAAGCACTGGATGATGGAAGAGATAAGGTAATTGGATCACCACAGAGCAAGGCTGGGGAGCTGTGACTCCTTCTGAGGTCCTTCTGTGGTGGGAGAAGTGCCAGTTGAGCAGCATCTCCTCTCACAAGTCTTCTTTTGTACGGCAGCAGAGGAGAGGAGGAGGAGGGGACGCCTCCCTCTTCCACATTCTTCCATCCAGCTACCGAGGCACATTCGCCAGCAACTGGTTAAGAAGAAAGATTAAGGGTGGGAGTGGGAAGTCCCTTTGCTTTGAGGAGATTAACTTTTGAGACCAAGTGAAACACAAGGCGATAGGCTTTCAAAATTGCCTTCCAGCTGTGACAGGCAATGGTTAGATTAATTAGATTACGAATGCTCTTTTATATCTGGCAGATGGGTTGGGACAAGGTGGGGTGGGGGACTGGGAGAGAAATACTTTTTTTTTAAATTATTATTATTTTCCTCTTTTTTTTTCCCCCCAGTACTGCTATTTTATTTTTTCTCTGATGCAACACAGGTGTTCCCAGCATGCTGCAAAGCCCAGTGGTCAGAAAAAGTCTTCCCAAGGGTCTGCATGGACTTTGGAAAGCAAGACTGGAGCAACAACTGCTGTGGGAGGTCGTGGAGAAAAACTGTCCATGGTCTTGAGAGAAGCAGAAACAGCTGATGTGAGTTTTAACGTGACTAACATTTGATTTGGCTGTAGAAAGTGCAAGTGAAATGATTATGGGATGATTTCCTCAGCTCTAGAGATATCCTAAACACCACGGGGTTGATAAACTGAACATCATCTTCTTTCCAGCTCCATTTCCCTGTCATTTTGCCTGTTCTCATTGTCGAGTGTCACCATGGATGGGCCTAGAAAGCTTTTCCCAGTGATGATGATACAACCCACTCTGATGACTTTATCTCTTAATTACTCCAGAATAATTGCAGAATTAAAGGTGCATTTATAAGGCTTTTAGAAGCAGAACATGCCCTGCCACTGGCCCTGGAGATGAACCAGTCTAGGGACTTTTATCTCCCTTCTAACCAATTCAAAAAGCCCCTTTTCTCTTCAGTTTCCAAACCGGCTTGTAAATAACCTGCCTTGAAACAACCCCCCTGACCCTCCCTCCTGCTCTCCACACTCCTTCCCCTCGGTTTTCTTCCTGTAATAGGTCTAAAGAGGTTGAAAGGTGCTGAACTCTTGTGTGGGGAATTTGGCTTTAAAGACCCTGAACTTTTAGATTCCCTGAGGGCTGAGGAGTAGGGGAGGAGGAGGAGGAGGAGGAGAAGAAGTAGAAGAAGGAGGAGGAGGAAGGGGGAGAGTCTTGTGCTTTAGCACAGTGACCTAAATGATACATCTCATGTACATGTCATGTCAAATGTCATCTCTAGGGCTGGAATTGCTCCGGATAACCTGTCCGGTCAGTAGAGGTGACTGAAAATACTTAGCTGCAAGCCATTGCTTTGAGGAAGCCTTGCCTTTTCTGCTTCCTTCTTTATTTATTTATGGGCTGGGGATTTATTGTTTTTTTTCCCTCCTTGTGTACAATCCACCAACTGGCCTGTGCTCCAGCAGACTGCAGAACTGTTTGATGAGCTGCAAACAGCAGCTGAAAAACAGGAAGGAAAAAGCAAGACACACACAAAAATAAAAAGACAAGGAAAAAAAAGACCAACAAATCCCCTCTCCCCTGCATTAAAAACCCTAACCTCAGAAGGGTTTGAGGACAGGAACAGAGAGAAAAGGATGAGAGTGAAGCTGGTGATGCAGTCACTTGACAGGTCTTTCCAAAGCCCCAGTGATCTCTGGGACTTTTTAGGGGAGGCCAGATCATCAAGGACAGCCCTGACCTCTCCCTGGAAGAGAAAACCAGAGGTGCATTGGTGTACTTAAGACTCTCAGGCAAATCTTATGCTAAAGGCCATTCAGTTTTGAAGCAAAGTTCGAGGTTCAGCCTAAATTTGGGGGACAAAGGATGGGGAAAGGGAAGGAAGAAGCAGGGTCTAACTCACTTGGGATGACTGGGTCATCTCACTGAGCACACAGAGAGCCTAAGTGGATCCAGGAGGTTGGATTTCAGATGGCTGATGCTAGATCTGACCTCCTACACTCTATGCAAATGGGAGTGATCCAGTGGCAAAGCTGATGCCTTGTGGTGAAAACATAGAGGATTTTCTTCAGCAAAATCCCACCCACAAAACAAATAAAACCAAAAAGGGCTGTGGCACTGTGAAAACCAAAAGTGATGTTCTTAATCAGCTGAGTGGAAAGAAAATGGCTTTGAACTGATGGAGAGAAAGTCAGTTCCAGGTTTTGGTTTTTTTTTTTCACTCATTTTAAACCTCTTGAAAAAAAAAAATAAATCTTTATTTATTTTTATATATATATAAAAAAAATGGCATTAGGTCATGTTGATCAGAAATCCTACATCTTCCTTTAGAAGTGCTGAAATGAAACATTTCTATTTTCCTCTGACCATCCACAGACAGATTTTTCTCTTTATCTTTTTTTTCCCTGCAAAACAAAATGAAAGAAAACCAAACCAAGCACTTAAACTGTCACAACCTTGCAAAGCATTTCAGGACCAGGGATATGGGGTGAAAAAAAAATGATGGCTGAAGAAAAATAACATTGCCAGGCTCTTGTTTTCACTTTGAGAATTACCTGAGCCTGTCTGCAGGAAAATGAGAGTGATTTTGCTACGAAACCTGTGGGTTTGCTCTATCTGGGGACACAACATCTGGGCTGCTGCAGCCAGCTGCTGCCCAAACAACCCCCTGCACCATGTGATGCTCACCAACATCAAAGGCCAAATTATTCGACCTGGAGTGTGACACGTCCCCCAGCTTGGGAAAACAGCTGAAATAGTCCCCACCACAGCGGTAGGGACGTATAGATATGCAGGAACTCCATCCCTCTGGGCTGTTCCCCTTGGAAGGGGGAGAGCGTGTTATGGCTGTGGGGTTTTGTGCGCTGGATGGGTTGGAGGGAGCTGATTGCCCTCAAAGTCGGCCCCCAACCCTTTTATATGGTCATTAGGAGACCTGAATGGGGGAGGCTGGGGGGGCTTCTCACGCCTCCAGCCCAATGCAGCCCCTCTCTCAAGTACCTGCTAACAGGTCCCCTGGCCTTTGGTCTCAGTCAGGTCCCAGCGGAGACCGGGCACCATTTCCTAGGCTAATAGGTGTGAGGAGAGCCAAGAATTTCACTCTTTTTTTTTTCTTTTTTAGGTCTTTTCAAGACAGGCTGTAAACCTCTTATTTTCCTCCTCCTTCTCTGGATTTGTTTCTCTGCTTCCTTTCTTTTTCTTTCTTTTTTTTTTTTCCCCCCCTCCAGGTGGTGTTAAAAGTCAACAAGCCCCTTTATCTCAGGGCTGGCCTTTTTCCCCGGGATGCTGGAGCAAATCCACATTGCTGAGGAGGTGGCAGTCCCACATCCTTTCAGTCTTTCCAGGTCCTCACAGGGACTTTCCCTACCTTTTGCTGTGTCCCCCAGGCTTGGGGAAGTGTCCCTTTTAGGCAGATTGCGGACAGATGGGGCTGAAAAATCACCGTTTTCCTTCAGTTTGCAGGGGTGCAGCTCAAAATTCCCCTCTGTGGTGCTCAGAAAACACATCAAATTGTCTTCCCGAGGGACTCCTGGAGGCATTTCCTACAGAAAGCCTTAGACCTTGTAAAAAAGAGGGTGTCCAACAGTGGTGGAGGGCTAAAAAAAAATCTTATTATCAGAGAAACCTGAAGGAGTCTCTTTCTGACCTCAGTGAGGCAGGTTGTAAGTTAACAAGAGATAGTCTGGGTTTAGACAAAGCTTGGCAGTCTCAACTCCTTCTCTACCTGGATTGTCTTCTCCAGAAGAGAAATAGGCACTTTACTCACCCCCCTTTAGATGTCTCCTGTTGAGGGTAAGACAAGATAGTACCTGTGGACATGAAGCTGGAGATACTGTCACTTAAAAACCTTGGTAAAAAAATGAGGATGAACTCCTAAGAGGGTCTCTAAATTTCCATGTGCAGCAGACATGAATGGTCCTTCTCAGATCCCTCTCAAACATTTTTTGGGTCCGTGGATCAGATTTTGGTCACTGCTGTGGAGGTGATGAAGATGGATGGAGCCTGCGGGGTTCTTTGGGAAGTGGAGCCTGAGAGGTGGTATGCAGGGGGTTAATTGTATTGCAGCGAATACCTGAGGAATTAATAATGATTTGCTGCTCATCAGGCAGCCTTCCTTGAGAAATGTAACACAAGAAAAAACACGTCAGGAAACGCCAGAAAAAAATGCAGTGAAAACAAGAAAATGTGAGTGTGTGGGGGTGGTGGCGAGAAGAACCAAGTCTTGGGACCTCAGCAGGGCTCAGTCCAGGAGTCACCCAAGAAGCATCCATTGCCTCCTGGATGGGGCCACCCACCTCAGGGTTTGACTCTGCCCTTTGCTCAACACCACCAGCCTCCTGGAGACTAAAGGGTTGTGGAGGTTTCCATGCAGGGCACGACCTGGTTTGCTGTGGTGCTGCAGCTCCATAAAAGGATCTGGAGGAAAGCATCCATTCCACGAAGGAAGAAACTGTGGTATGACAAGCATTCATGCTGAACATGGATGGATGGATGGGTGGATGGATGAATGGATCACCTGGATCCCCATCAGAATGAAAGCAAGGGTTGCAAGCCCAATGCAAGCCATGCACAGCCATCATGTAATGTCCTCATCCTTGCTGCACGATGCTGTTGGGCTATCAGTAAAGAAGAGAAAAAATCCTAAGAAATAAAATTATTTAGAAGAGAGATAAAAGCATCTGGAAGTCTGCTTGGACTTCTGAGGGCTTAAAAATACTCCAGGTATATCGAGGTGAAGCAGGAGTGTTTAACAAGTAACCCTAATTTTGCACATCAAGGGTGTATTGTAGAATCCTCGGATCATTTAGGTTGGAAAAGACCTTTAAGATTGTCAAGTCCAGCCATTAACCCATCACTGCCAAGTTCACCTCTAAACTTTCTCCCTGAAATGTAGACAGCCACCTTGTCCTGTGAACATCTCTGGGGTTTGAATGTCCCTATCAATGTAGGGATGTCCTTGGAGGCACGGCTGTGCTGAGCACCCCATTGCATGGAGAAAGGAGCTGAGATACTGGGAGGTGGCTGAGCCATTTGGCATGACAGAGGCAGATATTCCACACCCACCCCAGGCCTCAACCACATCTCCACAATAGCCCCCTCTGCCATCTCAGGGATCATCCAACTTGCTGTGACAATGCCCGGCCAAGAAAGTTGGGATTGGGCAAAGTGAGATGTTCATGCTCAGCATTTCATCCCCCAAGGGAGCTGTCTGGAGCCCCCCATTGCTTTTCTTTGGACATTGAAAGCCTTGGGCTTACATCAGCTCCACGTTGTTCTCCTCATGATGGTTGGTTCCCATTGCTGCCTTTCCCTAAGGTGGGGCTGGTGTTACCTTGGGACCTGCTTGCTAATGGGCATTTTGTCAGCAAAAGACAAGAGACTTGTCATGAAATTCCCAATGTAACGACAAGGATGTCCAGAAATCATGAGGGGCCTTTTTTCCTTCCCTTTTAGGAATGTTTTGGGGGGCCCTACCTTAATTATTAGACAAACCAGCAACACCAGCACTCTGCTGCCTGCCTCCTGCTCTCTCTTCCCCCTTGACGTGCACAACCCATCCTTGGTGGGTTGGAACCAGCCCAGGCTGGATGTCAACTCTGCTATCAGAGACCTGACGCAGCCGTTCTGGGTGTCGAGGTACATTTTCTGATAGCCAAGGCACTGCTCTCAGCTTCCTTGTCTGTCACCCACTCAGAGGAGGAAGCCTCCTCGTGTGTTTGATCCAGAGCCAGCCCGCTGATGGAGCGATGCTGCTGGAAGCTCACACGGCTGCCAAACAGCTGATGAGCTGCTTCTCAGCCATCTCTTTCTCTTACCTTTTGCTAGGAGTGATTTTTGCCTCGATACCAGAGAGCTACTGGAGGTTGGGGGCGGGATCTGAATTTGAGAAAACATTTGCAATTGTGCTGTGTCCAAAAAACATGCAATAGAAAGAGGATACCTGGTTCCTTCCCAGGTCATCAGTCCTGGTGAATCAGAATTAATTAGCACCCAAGAACCTGCCTTCGAATGCAGAGATTGGACCCTGGCTGTTAGATTCTCAGGGCTGTTATAATGCTTCCTATGTGCCTTTGCCCAAAACTACCATCCCTGTCAGGAAAAGAAACGAAGAAATAAATAAATAAACCCGGACAATTTGTGTCCATTTACAGATCTGTGGCTCAACACCCCAGCTCATTCTCTCCTTTCTAATTGCTGCTTTCTTCTCTTCTCGGGCTCCTTTGTTTCTCTCTGCAAGCAGCCCCAGCTTTCAGATGTTTTGGGGTCATTCCTCCATGCGCTGCGACGCTAATTATTCCTTCTGCCCTAATTCAGTTTTTACATATCACTCCCGGCCACACAGGCCACGTAGAGAGCACAAAAACGCTCGCTGCATTCACATGATAAAACCTCCCCAGCAGACACACGCGGGACGACACAAAGCCCTGGGATCCCAGCACTGGAGAGAGCAAACCGCAGTTTCTGTCGCGCTGCCGTCGCTTCGTAATCGTGCCATCTTAATTAGAGGGGTTTCGGAGCTGGGAATCTGGTAGTGAGTTTTCCCCACTGATTTGAAATGATGAAGATGGAATGGATAATAATTACCAAGACTCCCTTTATTATGCCTTATCTGCAGCATCCAGAATACTTGATGTGAAAACTACTCAAAAGACTTTCTGGTTAATGAATGATGAGTGAAAAAGTCTCTCCTCCAGAAGTGACCGATACTAGAAGCAGTTCTGATGTCATGTAACAGCTCCCATTCAGAAAAAAAACCTATTGAAAACAGTCCAAATTCCACAGAACTGTTAAATCTCTTTTAATTTCTCCTCTTTGTGTATATATAAGCTGTGGGGGTTTTGTTTGTTTGTTTATTTCCCTCTTGCGGGGAGTAAGTTTTAATTTAATTTGCATGTTGGGTTGCTGCTCTTTTTGTGTTGCTTTTAATGTATTCAGAGCATTTGGGGAGCCTGAGGTTTTGGAGAGAGATTGTTTCCATTGATGAATGTGGCTTTCAGAAAAGAAATGAAAAAGTTGGGGAAAATAAATTCCACAAGTGCCAGGATGGGCAAGGAAATGGAGAATTCTTTTCCTTGCAATTTTTCCTAGGAAAAATGAACAAAAAGCTTATCCTCCCTCCTTTTGTTTGTTGATTTAATTTTGGTTTGCTTTTTTTTTTCCTTAATGACATCTACTTTAATAAAAATAATTGCAGTGATGGCAAGAAAAAAACCAACAACCTAGGCTGTGATGAAGGTAAAAAGGTCCCAGGGAAAGATTAATCAGAAGAATGCATGGAGATGCGTAGCTCCCATCCAAAAAATACAGGGAAATTAATATAGAGAGGCTCATGCAGAGCTCTCCAGGCACAACGCTGGGTGTTGTATCTTTGGATGGTGTTTTGCAACCTGAGGGCTGTCTATGAGGATGAGGGGGTGTGGGATGGGGATGCACTGAGTAGCATGCTTCATGATATATAAACCACTCTTTCTTCCAGATTGCTTCTCCCCTTTCCTATCCCCTCCTCAAATTTTCTTCTTTTCCAACTGATGTTTCTAATTTCATGTTTTAGAGTGTGAAATGAGCAATGTGTTAGGAGGAGGAGGCTTTCTCCTGGCGGAAGAAGGAGCTTTTAACACTTAGGACACCTTGCTAGGGACAGGACACCTTGCTAGGGACCCTTACCTCTCCTAGAGAAGGATTTGGTAGTTTTCCAAGGGGTAAAAAAAATAAAAAGGCACCTGTAGGAAGGTTTGTCCCTGGGCAGAACAGGGCTGTGTGATCTAATCAGTTGTTGTCATCCTGAGCCACTGAGGTTTGGTGTGGTACCCAGAGTCAACCTTGTGAACTCTCTCCTGGGAGCCTTTGCAGTGGTCTCTGGGGACTTGGGGCCAAATCCAGATTTGCCTGTTAAAATGAAAGAGGAGGGTCCCTAAAAGGGACCTTGAGGATGTTTCTTTTTCTCTTCTCTCCCCATCCCAAAAAAACAGACATTTAGAAAGCGCATCTGTCACCCACCCAAGGGGTGCATCTGGGGGATGCTAGGACCTGGAAGAGATGATGCTTGGGGATGCTCAGACGAGGGTCAAACGTCTGCCTTTCCCACTTCATGCCAGAGACCTGTCACTACTCCAACGTGAATTCCTGGAGACAATGCAAGCCTCCCCCAGCCGATGAAAAGCTCCCGTCCTGCTGGGTCTTCGGGGAGATAACCCCAACAAACCCCCCCACAAAGCCTCTGCCCAGCGCCTCCATCCCTTCCCCCCTGCCCTGGGGAAGCCGGAGGATTTGTGTCCTCCCCCTCGTGTGCAATTTGTGTGTGTGGCACCATTAAGAATTGATATGCTCGATATGAATGGCGATACTTCAAAACGCCTGAATAGACCCTGAGCTTCTCCCCCTACCCCCCACCCCTAAAAAAAAACCCCAAAAACCCCAACAAAACCTAAACCAAAAAAAAAACCCACAAAACATTGTTGAAAAAGTCCCCTACTCAGCCTGGGAGGGAAAGTTTGTGTATCAATCTAGTTTTATAATAGTGTAATTTAGTGTCTAGGCCCGGGCTCTGGTGGTGATATTGTACTGGAATGAATGAAACAGAGGACTCCAGGCTGAGCAAGAGCTCGAGGACCCGGCTGGCTCTATTCAGGCCAAACTAATCGGCTTCAGCTCAGCTCTCCGCCAAAGCTCCCCTCTCAGTAGTGGGTTTTTCTCTAGGTTTTTGTTACTGTTTCTTAAAGAGCTCAGCTGGCTGCTGAGGCTGAAAAGAATCAAATTATTAAAGATTTTGTGGAAAATCCAGTGAGAATGGGCCCATGCAAGAATAATAGCATTGTGCCACCGTGGGCCATTCCCAGCTTCCAGTCGGGAGAAATTGTCAACTCCGTCTTTGTTTTCTTAACCCTTTCAATGGAAACAAAATAATATTTAGCTCAGCACAAAATACCTTCTTTTTCATTTCTAATCCTTTCAGGTTCTTTTTTATTTTTTTTTTCCCCCCTCGTCCTCCTCCTCCTCTTCCTCCCTCCCTCTCTCTCTCTTTCTCTCTCCCCCTCTCCCACTTTTTTGTTGGCTATCCTCTGAAATACATTTATATACCTCATACATTCCCCTTTTCCTTGCCAGTTGGCCAGAGGGGCATCTGTTATCAGGAAAGCCCCTTCTTTTTTGAACAGGATGTAAAATGGGTGATTAAACCCTTTATTAACAGTCACCGCCAGGAAAGGGAAGAGGAAAGGGAAACGTTTTCTTTCAAGCTTCTATTTTTAACATTTAGTGGCGGTTAATAAATGTTGTTCAACAGGCTGGCTATAGAACCTGTCATGTTGCTAAACGTCTACACATTTTGAATTTAGAAAAGTATTCAATTGGGGCGTTGTAATGTCATTAAAGAACAAAAAGGAAAGGGCCGCCTGTCTGTCTGTCCATCCTCAATCCATCAGGGTGGATGCAGACAAGCAATCTAATCACTCTCCTCCTCTTTTATTTAGGGACTAAATAGCTTTCCAGTTGTGAGCTCTGCCTTTCCTCATCTTTCTCTGCTGCATGCACTGATCCTAAACACTTCCAGAAGCCACAGTGTCTTGGTGATGGGAGGAAAAGGTCCCCAGCCACAGTGTGGATGTCAAACCCAGCTGGGCTGCGGGTCTCTACAGGTTGCAGAGCAACAACCAAGTGGCATCAGGGGGGAGGTGACAAAGTGTTGATGCTGGATCTGCTCTGGGTGTAAACTTGATGCCTGCAGAGTTAGGAGGAGGCAAACTGGACGAGTCCATAACCTGCTGAGTTAGAATGTTGATAGCAAGCCCAGTATTAGGGCATGAGGGTGAAAATGAAGGGACAAAGGGGTGCTCACTGTCCCACTGTAGGAGACCCCTCTAATCAGGATATTCTCCCTCAACTTTGCTCCGCTCTAACCTATTGACAACAGAACTAGGTCATCTTGGTGAATAGGGTAGATTTTCTGCTGCCTCAGAGTCTTTGAGGCTGGAAGGGATGGTGTGTTCAGTGTTACAAACAGACCTTCTGTCTTTATTTCCCGACCAGCAGCGCGCCGCTTGACAAGGAGAACTGGACCGGCCATTCTTCCCGGAACAAACGGAGGGTCCCATCCAAGCCATCCTTGCCAGTTGGCTTTCAGACAGGGGAAGCTTATTCATGTTTTTAGACCTCAGCCAAGTTCAGTCAGGAAGCCTGAGATGTTTTAAACGAGGGGAAAGGCAGGGGGGATCCAGGGCTCCCTTGCCAGCTAGGAGGAAGAGGAGGGAGGTGTTGAATTATTGTGGTGTTTTCTTCAGTTGGGTCCTTTTGTTTTGTGTGTGTTCTCCCAGGGATTGAGTTGTCTCTCTGTATTCCTGGCATAATGCTGGCTTGGGAGGGAGGACAACAAGGATTTTTTTGGCCTCCTTTGTCCTCCTGAGGACAAGTCCACCCCTGCTTGCTTGAATCACCTCCAGTGGTAGGAGGAGAGCAGAGGATGTACACTGAGGTTGTGAGTGGTGAGGGATCTCACAGGTGAGTCACTGCCAGTGTAGGTGGATATTACACTAGACACTAAAATGTCTTGTGATGAGCCAGACACAGAGAAGCTGTTCCTTACTTTCCTCTGGAGAAGATGTTTATTTCCCACCTGAGGATATTTCCTCTTCATCTCTCTGCTTTGGGGAAGGACAGAGCAGCATCATGCTTTCCATCAGAGATCATGGTGCTGTGTCTCAGGAAAACAACTTGTACCATCTTTGTGTAATGTTGCTCCTGGCCCTTTTTCTAGTGTAAGAACTTGCAAAAGCTTTCCTTCTAAGGAAAAGCATTACTCTGCACTAGAGATCCCACAGGCATCAGCTCATGGATTTACACCCACTTCCCCAGTTAGCTGAACCACTTCTCCATTGCTATGAATGACTGGCTGGTGCCGTGGATCCTTCTCTGCCTGTCTTCAGGCATCACCCAGAAATGCCACCTGTACTTCACTGAGCAGTGATACCCAGGAGGGAAGACCCTGCATGGTCCATCAGGTGCCCTGTGACTGTCCCCACTATGATCCCCACTCCCCACCTCACAACCACTCCTCAGCACCCAGTTTGGGGACATCAGAGATCAGGATGAAAGAGGAACACCACGATGGGGCTAAGCAAGGATGATAGACACAGCAGTATCTGGTGGAGCAAAACCTTCCCAAGGATATGGCTCATCCTCCAAGCTCACAAGCTTGGAGACTGGAAGAAGAGGGTCAACAGGAAAAGGGATCCTTCTCAGGGTGTCCCATTTCTTGTGGTCATCTCTAGTTATCCTTCTTTGTCTGGGCAAATTTTGTCTGGATTTTTGTCTGGATAAATTTTGGGGCTCACCAGATGTTTGATCTGATCCTTTAGAGCTGTTCTTGAGCTGTAGGATGCTCATATAACTGCTGCAGCCTGTGCTGAAGATATTGTAATATAGGAGACAATGTGTCCTAAACTTGGCTATATGCCTGGATTAGAAATTAAAGGCAAGTAAGGCAACCTAAACTCTGGAACTGCATCAAAGGCAAATCCAGGCTAAATGGAAAGGATCCAATTTCACAGTTAAGTTTGTTAAATAGGTGGGTGGTGGTTGCTGGTGGTGCACACGTCCCTTTATTAACAATTTAAAACTTAAAGGTCCCCGCCTGGAGATAACTGGAGGCTCAGACCTTTCCCTGGCTGCCTTGCCACAAGTAATCCTTATTCCTGCAAGGTTCCTGCTAAATTCAGCAGAGCCACTGGCCTGCCCAAGGATAGTCCTGGGTAAATAGAATACAATGAACAACAAAGATGATGATTATGGGACTAATAAAAGCTGCCTCCTCTACCTACATCAATATCAGGCTGAACAAATAGAATTAGAAATAAGCCACTTTTACCACCTTTTTGTTTTTTTCAGATATCTTTGGGTGAGATGTTGAATTATTGCTACCTTTTGGCTGATTTTTTTTTTGCTTATGGTAATTTATGATTACACAGCAGACCTTTGATCTCTAGCCACATGATAAATCAGCTGAAAAGAAACAAAACCCCTTCCCTGGATTTTTAGTCCTCAGAACTATGGTTGAGGAAAATCCCCACACTGAGTCAGGATTCAGAAAAAGAAATAACATGAATCCAACACAAACTATTTCTAAGATATCATGATTTTTGAACAGATCTCATCGTTTCAGCAGGGAGATGACCAGAGAGGTTGGGCTGCTTGGCAAGGGCAGTGCCATGGCATGTTACACGAAATGCTCCTGTAAACAAAAGGAGGTGATTAAAATAAGTTCGCCAGAAAAGAGCCCAAATTTCCCATGCAACGTGCAACGCTCTCTACCCAGCAGAGCTTTTCCTTTCTGCTCTCCCCTCAGCTCCTTGGTTTTATCATCTCTCAGTCAGAGGCAAGCAAGACAATAGACATTCTTTGAGAAATTCACTACAGGGGATACGAAACGAAGGTCTGTGGTGCCAGTTTTACATCTCCTTAGGACTTGTCTTCGTGGCAAATGTGACCAGAATAGCTATTTTAGAATGAGCTTTCTGTGGTGTTGCTATTCCAGAGGAAAGAGATTTTATTCCAGAGGAAAGAGATTTTATTCCAGATGAATTACCCTGTTTAGGAAAGCACTTGTTACTTTGCAGCTAGGACAGAACATGGTGATGTCCAGAGATACTTGATATAAGGAGGGTCAGAAGCAACATGGCCATATTAATGCTGTGCTCAGCTCATGCTCTTTTCTGCAGCATCACAGAGTTCCATGCAGCCAGCAAAAATGGGATATTCCTCATTAAGTTGCTTAAAATAGAGTGTCCAATGTGAGCTGGCCACCTTGTCTCTCTCTCCAGCTAATGGGGTCTGGCATCTCTGAGCCACAGGACCTCCATGCCAGCTACCCCAGAGGAGAGATGCCTGCAATGTTTCTCCCCCTGATGGAAAATGGGAAATCTTAGCAGCTTTGGGGGGAGAGAAGAGAGTGAGATGTTCTCCACTCATCAAGTATTGCTGGGGAAATCAGTCAGGTCCTCGATCTCGTGTGGAAAGGTGCTCTGTAAAGGCAGGGGAAGATCAAAGCTAGAATGGCTGTAGGCCACTTGGAGTTTATGGGGAGGGGGAATATCTTTCATTAGGCCATCTGATCCAGCTGGGATGTGCTTCTGGGTACACAAGATCTTCTTCTCATCTAGATCAGTCAAAATTAGGAGAGATCAGACAAATGAAGTAGGTAGATTAGATTGTGCCCTGTGGTGGTAAATGTTTTTCAGCCTTCTAGCTGTGACGTAGGCTGAGTCTTATCTCATCAAGCTATGCTCAGAATGAACCTCAGGGGCCTCTTCCAGCGATGATCCTTTGTACAGCTTGGCCTTCTGCGAGAGACAGTTCCTAAAGATGTCAGTGAACAGCTCTGGAGAGCAAGGGCTGCAAGGTCAGTGTGTTGCAAGACTGATTCCCATCTCAGTATGTGGATCAAATGGTTTTCCTTCTTGCTGAAAGGCATCTTACAAGGGTTAGGCTGAAAGACCTTGGTGAATCCCATGGCAAAATAGGGATAGTGGGAGTCAAACAGATCTGTGCGATCCTTCAGTTCCTGGGCTGCCAAGAACCATGGGAAAACAATGTGCTGTGGGGCATCAGAGCAGAATGAAGCCCATTTTAGTCATCTTTTTCTTACCTTGTATTTTTTTTTTCATCCCAGGAGTAGACAATTCCAGAACAAATTCCTGTGGTGGTGACTCCAGGTTTAGAGTCTAGAGGGACTAACAATCAGGGAAGGTGTGTCCTCTCCATCAGTGCCTAAGGTCTAACAGCTGAAGATCTTGAGAAGGTTCTACACTAGTCATGCAGTGGGGGATTAGGAGGTGTTATTCACAGGGACTCTGCAGGATTATTTTCCATCTGCTGGTGTAAATGCTGTAACTGCTCCATCAGCTTTGGCTTTGGAAGACTACAGGGATCAGCCAACCCTCTGCTCCTCCTGAACCTCTGCTGCTGAGTGCAGAAGAGCTTCCTATGAAGCCAGGTGGGAGAAAAACTTCTTTTTTGCAGATAATTTGTTTAGAATAGGAGAAATCAAGAGCTGGCTGATGACCAGTCTTTGGATGCCCTCTGAGGTGAAATGGGAGAGTGATGGGATGAGAGATACAGGTTTGACTACAGGGCTGGAATTCATTGGAATTTATTTGTATCCCTTGTTTCTCTGCAAATCCCCCTCTGAGATAATGTTATTCTTCTGGAAATAGGTTTCACATTATTTATCCTTCATACCTATTTTTAACATCTATGGGGCACAAAATGCCCATCATCTTATACACACAACAGCCAACCTTTGGCTGTGCCATAGTAGACATGAAAATAAAGAATTATCTCAAGACTCTTCTGTCAGGAGGACATCTTCTCACCAACTACAGTGAAAAGTTTTGCTGCTCCAAGGCTGTGCTTGAGATTTGAGCCTGTTTGTGTTTGTACAGCCCCCAGCACAATGGAGATAGGATAAATGTGGAGCTCAGGCTCTCTTTGGACACAATAGCTGAACACTGTGACAGTGGCATTGCGGTGTAGGGGACAATATGGACCTGCTGGCCATTGCCCTCTACCAGGACAATGCTCATGCAGCTGCTCGCTTGCCTTCCCTGGGGTCTTGATGGTTGAGGTCAAATGGTTGGCAGTAGAATTTTTGGAGCAAAAGGAGTTGCATGTGCTGGCTACAAGAGGCTGCTTAGACACTTGCTGTAGACTTAGGCTTTGTCCTGTTCAACTTTACAGTCATCCTACCATTGTCCCAGTGGAGTCAGAGGTGAGCACTGTCTCCAGTTCACTGCAGTTCCAGGGAGATCTGGTGTTTGAAGCATGGATAAGAGATCTGCTGTCTGGTCAAGCAGATTTTACTGCCCCAATGAACAGATGGCAGATTTGTTACTGAGCTGGAGATGTGGTGGTGTGTGGCATGTGGCATGTCACCTCGTTCAAGGGAATGGAAGGGCGTGGTGACTCTGAAGAGATGCATTCTTCTTGAGACACCCCCCTCCCAAAGACACGTGCCGGGAGGATGTGTTTGCTTGCAGAGAAGGATTCAGCCACCAGATGTCCCTCCATGCCCCCCTGGTGAACAAGGAAGACAAAACCAGAACTCGAGTCCTCTGGAAAAATGCTCATTTACAGGCTCTAGCTTTTGCTTTCATTAAATATCTGCCTAGAGTTGGCTTTACACCATCTCAAGAGATGCCCTGCTTCTGGGGTGGATTTTGAGGCACCTCCTTGGGTTGAGGAGACTCGAGTAAATATTCTTTGGATGTTTGTAAATCAAAGGGGTTTGTCTGCTGATGGCTGCACGTGACAGTGCTGTTGGAAGGGAAGAACTAAGAAGGTAATTTAGGAGGTCAGAGGAGCTTTATGGAAGAGCTCCACCATACATTCATATCCATCTTTAAAAACTGCAGTATGAGTTGAGTTCATGGCACTTGAGGAGTTGCAGCCCCTTAAATTCAGTCATCAAAGTCCCCCCCAGTTCAGCTCGTGAATCTGACAGAAAGCCTTTCTCTAGTGGAAGAGGGAAGGCAACAGCTCTTATGACTCTGGGTCTGAAAGAAGAGTGCACTCAGCATCACTGGCATACTCAGAAAGACTCCATCCTGGAGTCCTTGTAACCACAGAGCCAAAATCCAGCTGACTCAACTCAAACCCTTTGTGCTTCTGATGAATCTGTTCAGGTTACTGCCATTAAGGATATATTTTTGCCATGGTCTGGACAGATATGAAGGCCATTTTTTGGTCAAAAAAGAAATTTGGCTCAGTGTCTTCAGCTACAGGTTTCTCCCTGGTTAGGAGCAACCTTCACTCTTCATCTCATGGGATTATCAAGAGCTTTTCCTTTTTATGGGAAGCATTGTAGACTCCTCAGGAAGAGCTACTGTTGGGACAGGAGTTGGCATGTGAACCTGAGGGGTTCAGAGGAAGTTTTGGTACTAAAATTTAGCTAGCCCATGCAAAATAAGTTGGACCTATATGTTCATTTTCTTTGGTGTTTAATTCCATTTTGGGTACTTTTTCTACGTTCTGCCTCCCAGTTGAGATTCCTGCAAACTTGAGGTGAGGCTTGCAGCTTTGGGAGGGTTTCGTCAGCCATAATTTACACCTCTAAATGTTAGATGCCCAGGTCCAAGTTAGTCAGCCCAGGCTTGCTTTGTAGTCAAGGGAGAGGAGAGTCAGCCCTAGGGTGAGATTCATCTCTTAAAACAGACACCCAAGGAAAGCCATGCAAATCACATGCTGGACATGTCCCATTCTCTCTCTTGGCTGTAAAGATTTGTCAGACTTTTAATCTTTTTAAAGTTAACTGAAATGACAACTGCCTTCAGGTTTTTTTTAGCTTCATTCCACCCTGAAGTGCAGAAAGAAATATTGGTCTGTCCCAAGTTTGTTTCACCCACATTTACATGGTGATGAGTATACCATCAGCTGTGCTGGATCAGACAGCAGGTCGTGCTGGCCCTGCCTCCTGCCTCTGACAGAGGCCCAGAGTAGGTGCCTGGGAAGAGCAGAAGAACAGGACAAACGCAGGGTGATACTTCCCCTGGCATGTGCCCAGCTCCCAGCAACCCCTGTCTGGGCTTTCTGATCAAGGAGTTCTATCTCTGAGTGTGAAGACTCCTTGTGCATTTTTCTTCAGTTAATTTTGTCTAGTTGTTTTAATTTAATGTAATTTAAATATCTACCTCTCCCCGTGGCAGAGATTCCTACTGTCCAACTACATCCCATGAGAAGAAACAATCTTTTCTCTTGTTTTCAACCTGCTAATTACCATGGATGTCTCCTGCTTTTAATATGATGAGAAATGGAGGAGATTTGTTCTATATTCACTCTCAACCCTCTTGTCTCCCCAGGCCTGGCTGCTCCAAGGATTTCTTTTGCAGATCATGCCAGCTTGCACCCTGTGGCCTCTGCTTACAGAGCAATTCCCATCTTCTTTGTGCCAGCGAGGTGTAACCACATGCTTGGTGAGCTAGCAGAACTGTAACTTTTTTATTGCCTTGTACTAATTCCAAGCCACGAGTGAACAAAAGTCACTTCCTTGACGTGACCTGTTTGATAAATGATGCTAGAAGGTGGACCTCACTTTCCTCTAGTCAAGCCAGACATTGTTACTGGGACTTGATGTTAATTTTGCCTTCAGATGTCTTGCAAGAGATCTGCATGATAGCTACAACTTCATGGCCTCCGTGGGTATGGTGGTTGTGTCTACAGGCAGACTGGCTCTGGCAGCCTACAGCAATGGCCAGGAGCTGTTCTTCTTCAGCAGCATCACTGGTGGGTGTAAACAAGGTTAGGTAGAAACAGAACACTTGGGCTGGAAGTTCTTTAGGTGGCTCCACCACCTTGTGCTGTGCTTGCACATCACCTGGCACTTGGGGTGGTCTTCAGCTGTGATGAGCATCAGAGACACTGTCATAAATGAGTATGATTGTGACTGAGACTATCATAGTAACAATGACACTTGGATCTCATGTGTTCTTCAGATACTGAAACATCCTAATTAAAGGGAGGAAAGAAAATAACTCAAGAAAGCTGTGCAGCCAGCCTTTTGGTTGTGTTTTATTCCATATGAATTTGGAGTGTCTGCTGCCTTTTAATGTGTAACCTTCCTTGTCCCTGCAAGAACAACATCTGCTGCTAAGGTAAGGTGTGTCCAGCAGTCCCTGCCAGCCTGCAGCAGCAGCTGGGCAGCCAGGGAACTTATCCAGAGCTCTTGAGGCCCACTCGATTGTCATTCATTAACAAGTCTAAAGGTTAGCTCCTTGCCAGACCTCCATGTGCCAAACTCCTTCCTGGTGACTGCTGTGCTTCGACACTCCAGAGTTGAACCAGTAACAAGTGTGACTATTGATTTAGCTGTTAATATCACCCAAAGTCCTTCCCTTACCTGCTTCAGGGCTATTTACTTGCCCTGCCCTCTCTACTTCCTTGAGACAACCCAACGGACAGTGCAGAAAGCATGCCTGAGAGAAATGTCCTGCAAAGCCCAGTCTGCTAGGAAGGTGGAAGATAAAACCACCTGCCAGGTGTTTGAAGAGGCTGTGTCTCATCACAGCCTACGTGCAAAGGGATAAGTCTTGGTCAAACACCTCACCCATCTTCTTACACGGTGATTAACCGAAGGCTGCTGTGCAGCCTCCACTGTCAACCTGGGTCTAAAGAGTGGGTGGGACCCAAGTTACTTCTCTGTCTTTTGAGAGCACTTGGAATTCATGTGTGCTGCTTGTGAGGGAGTGGTATGAAGAAGAGAGAGGGAGCAGCCATTTCAGAGGAAGCATTTTTCCTCTGGAAAGCAGCAGGTTGTTGAAAACAATTCCGGTGAGGTCGCTCCAGACGAGACAGGAGCTATCAGTCACTCAGAAACATCTTGTGACTCAGCCAGGATATTGGCTGTAGGTTCAGGTCTCTGTCTGACAGGGAGATGAGGCTTGCCCTTGGATTTCCATATGCTGCCACTTGTCCTTGCTGTGTGGCTGCTGTGAGATACTTTTCTCACTGTCCCATTTTGCATAAAGACCCTGATATTCCTGGGATGAAAGACACTGCCTGCAGAACCCAACAGCATTGATTAGGGCAGAAAAAACAGGTTCAAGACACTCCTGGGATGCTTGCATCAAAGCAANATGCTCAGCACAGCCTTCCTGCACCTCCTCCTTGACCAAAAAGCAGGTGCAATTTAGGGTGTTGGGGTGTGCACGGACCAGAGGGGGTAGAACAAGGTTTCGAAGGGTCAGGTGCAGAGCACAGATCCATTTCAGGCTCACTCTTCAGCTCTATTTAACCTCTTGCATGAAAGCAGCTTGCAGAGAAACTGAGCTGACCTCATCTTAACACTACCACCAAGTTCATTAGTGAACACTTCACCTGTTGACACTCGCAGGCAAATCCCAGACCGGATTGTAGCCCAGTGGAATGCAAATCTGGCTATGTGCCTCCAACTGCCTGGATGATGGGGGGGGGGAAAATCCACACCTGCAAATAAAAGAGATCAGTAAGCAAATTCCAAAGCCAGGCTGGGTAGCAATGAGATGGCAAAGCTTTTAAATTAGATTGGGTCACAGCTTCTTTCTTTATGGCCTGGTTAGGAATTGCTTTCAGCTGGTTTTCACAGCTTCAAAGGATGCTGTATTGGACTGGTTGCTCAAGCGGGATGCAACTTGCAGATGAAGGCATCTAAATTTAGGCAGCAATATGTAATGTGCTGCCTGCATCTGCTTGGAGAGTCTAAGCTCCCCTTACAACCAGTGGAGATGGAATTTTCAACCTGCTTGCCCAAACCCAGGTGTCTGGTACCGTTTATGGTGTCTCCTTGGAATTCCTCTGGGTATCCCCCTGCAGATCCAGAAGGGCAAAGATGTCCTAAAGGCTCTGTAGCATTATCCATGCCAAGCCCATATGATACTGCAGATGCCCTAAGGGATCTCAGGCAGGACTCAGAGTGAAGCAGATCTCTCCTTAGACTTTGCTAACAACTGGAACTTGAAAAGAAGACCTCAAATTCAGGCAGATTGGGCTGAGTTCACTGGACTAAAGTGCCTAGTGCCTTTTAATGTGCCTTGGGGGATCTGAGACATCTTCTTGGAGTTGCCAGACATGACACAGGCCCTCAGAGGACCCACAGAGGTGCTGGGACATCACCTGAAGGACAGGCAGATACTCCAGACCAAAATGCCTGGAGGGCACTGATATGCCTTGTCTGTGGTTCTGTGGGCACCTACATCTGTGTGCTTGAATCTGTGAGTTGAATCCCACTCCTTGTAATCAGTCAAGCCTGTGTGGCAAGCCTGCAGGTTTGTGGAGGCTTTGGATGCATATTTGTCTGACTATGGCTGGTTTCTTTCCACCAAACTGGTGCACGAGGCTTCTGGGGGCTCTCAGAAGCCTTGGGCTCACTCTGCATGCACAGACCAATTTGCATCCACACTGTGGGGCTGGCACATCCTAGTTGGGTTTGAGTTATGCGACTGTTGGCCTCGGTTTTGCTTAGGAGAGGTGTAGTCAGTACTGATTCCTTTGCTGGGAACCAAACCTTTGGACAAGTTCTGTGCAAAGAAACGTGGAGCCCTCATCTCTGCTGGTCACAGGGGCTTGATGTGCCTAATTTCCTCTCTGCATCAAGACCTGTGTGCACATCAGTCCTTTGGTTATGCTTGGGGATGAGGTTAGACCCTTGGCTCTGCATTTCAGATAGCTGCTGCTTGGTAGTGGAACAGTTTTAGGTGATTTCTATCACCTAGCCACAGCTACAAGTGACCACAGGTAGGCTGTGCTGCCAACCCATAGAGGGGAAAAGGACTGTTCTACAAAAGAGAGGGCTTCTACCATTTCTCTAATAATGAAAAGTCCAGGTTGTGTGGCAGCAATGAGTTATCAGCACCAGATTCCCTTTTATTTTTCATTCATAAAATGGGTTAATAGCATTTTGAAGGTAAGAGCGACTGAGACATCCACTCATTTCTTATTTTTTCCTCTTTAAACCAGTAGAAAAAAAAAAGAAAAATGGCTCTTGCTCAAATCAGGTGAAGCAGGCAACACAGCTTAACAAATAAGCTTATCTCAAGGGCTCTTTAATAAGAATGTTTATCATTTATTTCAGGAAAATATGTCGAGCCCGGTATGCTGAAAGCTCTCTGTGGTGTTTGACTTGTGTCATTCCAAGTGAGGTGTGGGTGTCTGTTGGCAGGGATATTTTGTCTGAGGCATCACACTGTGCTGCTTGCCTCCCAGTCCCTCCTCATAGGAAAGGTGGGGGGGTTTTGTTTGTTTATAGATGGATTTGTTTAGAGTTTCTATAGAAAACCAGACGTCTCTGGAAGGTAATTTATAGCAGCTAAGGTCTGTGCTTTGAATAAGTGGGAAAAATCTCTGGATGTGCACAGATCCTTACATAAGAGAGTCATTAAGGAGGAGCTTAGAGAAGTCACTTGGTCTATGATGGATAAAGCTGGGTGGCTTGAACCTCTCCTAAGTGAATGGTGAAGGCCAGAAGAAGGCCTGTGGGATCTGATCTGTTTCTGTTGCTATGAGTGGGGTTGGAGTTGAACAGGCACAGCCCCCTTGGAAATGCTGCCCTGTGCCAAGTGATATTTTGCCTCCATGAGGTTTTTCTTGCTCTGGAGAAAGAATATTTCTATCAGCCACAGGCTGGGGTGGTAGCATCTCACCACTGTCAGCTCTCAGCCACCAGCAGCCATGTGATTGGTCTTTGTCCTCCTGAAGTTTGAAGCACCATGTGTGTCTTTTGCCACCTTTCTTCACATTGCAGCTGGGCTCTTGGAGGGAAACTGGTTCCCTCTCCTAGTGATTTTCAGCTAGGAAATGGGCTTGTGGCAGTTCAGGGTCCTCACCTACCACAGCACCTGGGAATGGCTTAAAGGGTGCCAGCTCAGGTGGCATCACTCCTTCCAAAGCCCACAACTCCTGTCCTAAAGGAGAAAGCCATAGTTCTTCCCCACTTCCCCCTGCTGTCCTGAGATGTGAAAATCAGAACGGTGGCAAAAACACCCGAACACGGGTTAAAATTAATGACTTTTTTTTTGTTTTTTTTTTTTAATTTTCATTATAAAGTTAACACATCTATCCAACTTAACTGGTAACAAAAAACAGTTCCAAGACATCTCTAGTGTGCTGTCAGTAGAAAACAGGGTAAAAGCCAATGAGGTCACAAGCACAACAACAGAGCAACGACACGGTCCCGATGAGTTATTTCCGCAAATATATACTCTTCCTAATATATACATTTATTCATCAAATAAATAATCATAAAAAAATCATCAGACTTAACAAAATACTGAGAAGAAAAAAAAACAAAACCAACAGGTGACAATCCTACTTTGTACAATAGCTTTGGAATTTCAGGTTGTATCATACATGCAGTCTGTACAAAGGGGCGCTCAGGTGGGGTGAGGTCAGGGGCGGGCTGGGGAAGGGTTACAGACACTGATGGAGCTTTGAAGAAGGTGATGTAATCAGGCAGACAGTCTGTGGGAAGGGAAAGCAATAGTGAAAAAAAAACCCACCCACATGATGATACTTGTCCTCGCTGCTGGACAAGCATGTTTTGTCCCATGGGGGGAATCCCCTGGGGTGCTGCAGGGCTGGGTTTTATGTCTTCCACACTGCTGGTGGGCTTGTCAGAGAGGCCAAAGCTACGACAGGTCTTGTTTGGGCAGGTTTTGTCCTGGGAGTGACAGAAAGTGATGCCATAAGAGATAGATTGAGTGGCTCTCCACTGAGATTAAGATGAGTAAGGCTGAGCTGCAGTCAGGCAGGGACAGGCGGGTCGTGGGGCAACCAGGTCTGGAGGAACGCACACCAGTGGGAACCAGGGTTTTAGGAGGGAGGATTTCATCATATACAGGAGGATTTGGGAGGTTTGGGGAGCCTGTCTTGGGAAGACTCAGGTCTCTAATGCTTTCCAAGTGGTAGCTGTGGGGGCAAGTGTGTGTTGGGAAGGAGCTCTGAAAAGATGGTGCCTTCCCTCAAAGACCCTGGGTGATACTCATCTGCTTGCTAGCCTGTGTCTGTAGGAGACATGCCTTCAGGATTTGTGGTGGAGTGGAATGAATGCTGAGAAATAAATAAATACTAATAAATAAGAAGAAGAAACTTGGAAAATAAAGGAAAAGGAGGAAAGCATTTCCTCACACCTTCCCCACTCTCCACTTCCACACAGAGCTTTCTAAGACCTCCCTTGGTCCACAGAACATGTGTAAGAAAAGCAAGGTCTAGAGAGACAGAGGAGGAGACCAAGCCATGTGGAGAAGGCTTCTGTGACTGTTGTGCTTCAGGAGTTTTCTCTATCTGGATGGTATTCACACAACACCAGGATTTAGTGGAACTTGTCCATTTTCAGCATGTGCTCACCAACAGGGAGAGCAGAGAATGCTCCCTTGGGGTCAAACCCATTCCATACCCGTGGGTAAAGTGGATTCAAATAATTATTCTTACAGAATAGGTCCACCCTCTGCTGCCTTTGATACTCTTGTAATTCTGGTGTTATGGAAATGATGCCTCCTGATCTACATCAGTTTAAGGGAGAGCAGAATCGAGCCCATACACTGTGAGATTTAATGGAAGCCCATACTCTTCCAGAGTACCTTCTAGAAGGCAGTGGGGCACCCTGGAACATCCCAAATGGCTCTAGGCACCTATCTTCAATAATTCTGTTCAGCCCCAGATGCTATGTTTAGGCAAATGGACCCATCATTGGGCTTCTTTGGGGGGTTAAGCTCCTGTAGGTACTTGCATTTAAGCATTTCACTTTATATTCTGAATCTCTAAGCAGCCCTTTCTCAAAAGAGGGGACACAGGACCCTCCATTTCCCAGCAAATGGAAGTATCTGCACCCCACAGCAGTTAACAAGATCTGAGGCAGGAGGGGCCTGTCCTCTGGGTGAATAGTGATGAACTACAGATCGATAGCTTTTCTGGAGCACACAAGAGAGGGCAGGAAAAGTGAGCATGGAGGGGTTAAGCTGTGAAGAAAAGAAGTCAGCCAAAAGCCATCCAGATCCCACTGCTGCTGCCCAGTGAGAGAGGGGGGATCTAGAAGAGAGATTTCCCCATGCTAAGAAATTCCTCCCATAACTACCAAGATTTAGCATGGAGAGAAGCAGACAATAGGAGACATAAAGCTAAAGGAGAGATGGGATCTCCTTCCTGCCCAGCTCACTCATCATCTAATGGTCTTTCTACAGCTTCCCATCCAGAAAACCACTTGGGCACAACTGGCAGATCTGAGCAAACACCCCACTCACCCCTGAGGTCAGAGCATTGCCTTCTCAGCAGCCCCAGCTTTGGAGCAGGTTTCTGGAAGAGCTGGGAGTCATCTTCCCACGGGTGGCCTTTTCAACCTGGTGGTGTCTGCAGGGTGGTTTGATTCGGTGCCTTTTCGTGGCCCTGTTTTATCTTCCCAAAGCAATGTCATCAAGGCATCATTACTCCAATTACTATGGAGTCATTTCCATAGTGCAGAACCTAGGACTGGAATCACAACTCCTAGCTCCTGCAGAGTGCTCATGCTGTAACCCTGAATATCCCCAGGAGCATCAAACCCCAGATTTGCAGCACTGAAACCTCTCTTTGAAGCTAGAAAAGTGACCCAAAGCTCACAGTGTTTCTCCTGCATTTGAATTTAAGGATGGGGGAGCATGACAAGTGTATGAACACTCATGACCATATACTTTCTAATCCATGGGTATCTCTGTGGCAATATATCTGAATGCACAGAAAACACCAAAAATATTTCAGATTGAATGGCAGAAGAGATTGCTCTTTGAGGTTTGATGATACAGAAATCCTCCCAAGCTCATCTAAGACCATGGCATTTCTGTCTGCAGGGCTGATGTGGTTGGTGCTGACTTGGAGATCTCCCTGCCATGTTTACAGATGTTCTGTAGTGTGGTTGCCTCTGCAGTCCCCTCCCAAGAGTACATCCTGACTGCTTTAGTTCTGCACATGAAGCCCCTCGTGAGGAGTGGAAACAGTTCTGGAGACTTCAAAATGTTGTCAGTTCTGAGCATGACACTTGGCCAAAAGAATTACATCAGGGGTCAAGGCATAGCAAATGGCACGCATTTCCCTGCCCGTGTTTTAATTTTCTCTAAGAAAGAGAAGCCCCCAAAACTCTAAAACTAAACCAAACCAAGAAAAAAAACTCCTAAACTTTCTGTTTCTTTCATAGAAAGAAAAGAGATGAAGCCAACTTCACCCCTCGCAGGTAACTCCACTGTCTTTTTGAGGCTGGATCTGGAAGGGATGGAGCCCGTCAAACCCCTCAGGTCAGCTAAAGGAAAGGTTGGATAGCAGCATGTAAAAAGATGGAATTACATTCCTTGTTTATTTTAAGTTTTTTACACCTGTGTTTCTTGGTTGGATGTTATCTTCTCCCTTTCCCCTGGTCCTGCCAGACACATCCCTGATCCAAACCTCCCGCCCCATTGTTTTCACCCAGTGGGAGAACCTGAGGCAGAAGAAGGTTCTGGGTTGTATTTAGACCATCTCCTAGATGAGGCACGACAATGGATAGGAAGGGATGGCACCTCACACATCATGGACTCAACCTTTCCTATCCAGATGATGCCAACCCTGCCTTGAGACCTCTAGTGTAGGCAGTGGGATGGGATGTTTGTTTTCCAAAGATGCTTCCCAAATTGATGTGTGTTAAGGAGCAATAGGCCAAGTCCCTTCTCCAAAGCTATGGGGTCAGATGCAGGCCTAGCATGTGCACTCAGCACGCTCCCAAGAGCCCTAGCAGGCCCCCCTCTCTTCCCCCCTCACGGGTGGGCAGAGTCAGACCAGGACTGGGACCTTCAGATGCACTTGGGGTGATTAACAGAATTCACGCAGGCATTTTTCAATGACTTTAGTAGCAGCTGCTCAACCCCTTACATTGCATCACCACAGAGGATGACTAACTACAAAATAAAACCAAACACGTTTGCATAGGCTTCCTCAAAAATCCCTCTGAGAAGGTGGAAGTGCCCAGCCACTGAGCTGTTTCAAGCCTGACCCCAGCTTTGAATGCTGGAGTCCAAATTCCAGCCCATCTCAGCTGATGATCAGATTGTAGCTTCACCTCCTTGACTCATGGTGGACTTCACATCATCAGACTGTACCCACCTAAGAGCTCATCAGCTAGAATGAGCTCATTAGCTAAAGTCAGAGGAAAGACAGAGGTACACCCAGAGGGCAATTTACCAAACATAGCTTAGATACCATTCTAGGCTATAATGAATCACCTTCTGGACTTGTTTGTTTCTTGCCATTGATCCTAGGAGAAAACTAGATAAATAGCTTAGACTAGATGGCTGTCCAGATGCAACAAATTCCACTGCTGCAGTCAACATCTGTTTGTTCACCTTAAGAGGCAATTGCTCAGCAAATGCCTCCTTTGGAGGGTTTCCCCCCCTCCATGAGTCCCAAAGAGCTTTGCCTACGAGAGCTGAGCTTGGTAGTGGTGCAAAAGCAGAAATGGTGGATGCCAGCGTGCTCTGGATGGGCTGGGGTCAGAGTCCAGCTCCCAGGCGTGGATGCCAAATCCTTCAACCCATTTCTTCACTGGTATGGTATCAAAGAAGGACTTTGAAACCACCATGCTCAAAAAGATGAGGGTAGAATTAGTTACGGGTGTCACCCTGCTGAAGTCAATGGATTGACAGGATCTGTGACCTGCAGTGATTTGCATCTTCGCTGCCAGGGCACCATTTGCTGAGAGAAGTGACTGGTGGGACATGTCCAACCTCTCTGGCTGTGACTGCTAGCACTGCATCATAGTAAGGAAATCAGAGGTGTCTTCTCTTGCCCCATCTTTTCCAAGTCATTGGTGTGCTTATGTGGTTTTCTTCAGCCTTTCCTTTCGCGGCAGCTTCTGTTTGACTATTACTTATTGTGGCAAATTCCCCCTGCAGTGGCTTCTTTCTCTATTTGCTGTAGTGATTTGATTTGCCTTTCCTCCCAGACTGAATTACAAAAATCAGTCATATATCAATTACTTGGTTCATCATTCTCTCAGTTTTTAGTGATCTGTTGCTTTCTACCAGTTGGTTCTGGCCATCCACTGGGTGTGATGTTTACAAGTCCTGGTTTCCCCCCATTTTTTTTCCTTTGTCCTCTCTCCCTTCTTCCCTTCTGTGTCTCTGCTCTCATTTCACTGAAGCTTTATTTCGAAGAGAGTTGGTAGAGGTGCCTCCATCAATAAGCAAAGCTTGCTCATGGCCTTGGGCACAGCCCTGAGACAAATGGGTGATGCATAAACTACACCAGCCTAGGAGTAGTCCCAGGAGACGCTATGACTCAGAGTCAACCCTTGGAGGCATCATTTCCTCCTGTTTTCTCCCTGATGGGATTAAGCTCTATTTGTTCCTTGCCTCTTCTGCATACTCCCTCCTTTGGTTCCCAGGAATAATCTGATATGAAGGGAGAGAAGAGCACTCTGTTTTCTCCACATAGATGTCCAGGTGTGAACGAGCCAGCAGCCGTGATGACATTGCCATGAAAAGACTCTTCTGGGTGACTGGGAGTTAGGTCGTGCCTCATTTCCCTTGTTGTACTGAAGAGGAAGGAAAAAAAAGCCAATCCATTGTCCTTTTCCCAAGATAGGAACCCAAAAGTATGGGTAAGACAAAGAGGACACAGGACAAGTGCATCTGAGGCTAAATAGACTACGACTTCACTCGATTCACTGCTCAGTGATGCCAGTACCAACCAGGAGTAACTCAAGCAGGGTTACAGTGCTGCAAATCCCAAGGTGATGGGCTGAGATTCACTCCTGATGCCCATGTGGCTGAAGGAAGCCCTGATGCCCAGGGAGGAGGTGAGAGCCGTTTCTGCAAACCAGCAATCCTGATCTGAAATCAAAAGTAGAGCAGCATGTGAAGGTGAGGAGTCAGAGATGGGCCAGCACTGCAAAGTTGGGATTTGGCTCTGTGTCCAAACTTGCCCAAACTCTGTGCTGGTTCAGAGTTTGGGGTTTGTGCATTTGAACCTGTGCCACTTCTAGAGATGGGAACGGTTGTAGAAATGAGGTGTGGAGCAAAATTTGGCTTGAGTCTGAAACTGTTCCAGCTTGTGGGGGGTGGTGGTGGGTTGGTTCACCATCGTGGAAATTAATGGGTGACGAGCAGTCCTTCAGAGTCAGCTTCCCAACAGACTTGTGGGCTAAGGCTTTTGCTAAGTGCCCAGGGGGAAGCCTGCATGAGGTGCAGATTGCAGGTGGACTAAGTGCACTTTCCACTGCTGGTGACGGCGTTCTCTCATGACGTGGGAGGGGTAAACACTTTCCCTTTCCTCCTCTAGGGAAACGAGCTGGGATGCTGAGGAGCTGGATGTCCTACACCCAACAGCAAGTGTCCAACTCCAGGAGAATCACTCTGCACCACGTTTCCAAGGAAGACTTGTTGTCTGAGCCACAGCTGGAGGAACATCTCTGTTCATGGGACTGGCTCCTTCTTAATGCACACACCAAATCCTCTTCACGTATCAGGCACCGAGTGTTTCCCTACCATGCACATCACCTGTGTGCCTGCAGGGTGTCTGCAGGAAGCCATCAGCAGTTCTTGCTCTCCCTCTCCTTACCCCTCTCTACAGGGGTCACTGAATCCTGTGTCAAATCTAGCAGAAGCCACTATGATAAATAGTTCACATGAAGAGCCTGCCCACTCTACGGCTCTGTTATGTGTTTGGAGACTTCTCTGGTTACAGGGCAAAAGCAAAGGAGTATTTGCATTATTATTTTTTTAATTATATATATTTATATAAATCCTTAATTTATCTGGGTTTATGTCTTTTGCTGTGGTTGTTCCTGCTCACATTAGACACAGAGCCTGGCCAGTTGGGTATGTAGATCTCAGGAAGCTTGGCACTGCTGTCCAGCCTCTGCCTGGTTGAGGGAAAAGGAGATACTTAGGAAGATGCAAGTCTTTCCAAGGACACTTAATCACACGAGTCACTTCAGGTGGGTGAGAGCAGAGCAAATCCATGCTTTTGCTAATGCTCTTCTTTCTAATGCTCTGTGGTTCCAGCAGTTGAAAAACCACCATCTCCTACAGGAGGCATCGTTGGGGCCTAACTTGTGTGACTGCCAGATGTACCTCGGGATAGCCCAGAAGTCCTTAGACCTATTCTATCCAACCAGTTTTAGCCTTTTTTAAAGTTTTTATTCTTTTAATATCAAAAAAGTAGACTTCTCTCATGTCTGCAACCTCAGAGGAAGTAGGCTCTAATCCATTTCTCCACTTGGAGCCCAGAGAAGGGTGTTGCCTGCTTTATTTGCACGTGTGGACATCGTAGACTCGTATGCACTCCTGGCAGCGGACGTAGCAGCACCAGTGGAAGATACAGTGGCACTTCTCTTTCCGTTTCTCAGTCCTCGTGTTGTGTCCGCGGCCGCAGCACAAAAGGTCACAGCCATCAATCCCATGGGAAGTGACATTACAGATCCTGTCACGGGTTCCAAAGGAACCTGTCTCAGGGTTGGGCTCGCAAAAGTTCGGTGAGTTCTCGTAGTAAACTAAGTCCTTCTCAGTTGGGGCCTTGAAGAAGTTGTATTTGGGCCTGAGGGTCTCAACCCAACCGCGGGATTCCCGATGTTTTTCCACCACCATTTCAGAAGCGCTGTCATACTTGTCCTTGAGGTAGTCACCGATGACCCTGAAGTCTGGCTGAGACCACCAGCAGGTCTTTACTTCGCAGCTGCCGGAGAGGCCGTGGCATTTGCACTTAAGATGCATGAGTTCGATAATAGACTGAAAGAGAGCAGAGGAAAGGCAAAGAAGAATGAAGACATCAGCCTGTAATCAAAACTCCCGTGGCGTTCTGCTCTTCAGCCAGGATTCCCTAAGGATTTGCAGTTTTCATAGATATATTTACACACTTGTGAGCAAAATCCACCTTAGCCTCCAGCCAACAGCTGCTGGGTCTAAGGTAGATAAAACCTCTGCAACTTTATTGTTTTCAGCTACTATCTTTGATTCCCACCCCGAATTAAGCATCTACCAAGTGCTTTCACTAAGAGCTGAAGAGAGTTTGGGGCATACTAACTTCTGCCTTATCAACGTGGGGGTGTGAATACTGCAGGACTGTCACCCAAGAACATTGTTCAGACATATCTAGGTGGAGAAGCAAAGAACAAACCTGCTGAAACATTGTCTTTGGAAATGAATTATACAGCTGCTCCATTGGAAATTAAATAGGAAACATCCTAAACATCTAGCACAGAATTCCATTGTTTACATATGTTTCATGTTTACTTAAGCAAATGAGGTTCTAGCCTTGCTGGTCCTGTTCAGAAACCTGAATCATTGAATCATGGAATGGTTTGGGTTGGAAGGGACCTTTAAGATCATCTCATTCCAGCCCCCTGCCATGGGAAGTGACACTTTTCACTGGATCATGTTGCCCAGAGATCCATCCAGCCTGGCTTTGAACACCTCCAGGAATGGGGCATCCACGACATTCCTGGGCAACCTGTTCTGGTGTCTCACCATCCTCAGAGTGAAGAATTTATTCCTTACACCTCCTAGAAATCCACCCTCTTTCAATTTGACACCATTGCCCCTTGTCCTGTCACTACACACCCTGATATACAGTTGGGGTGTAATATATTTTTATTTTTAAGCCAGACTTACAATCTTTCTAAAATCATTTCAAAGAAAAAAAAAAATCCAATAAAAAATAGGAACCCAACTTTTGATTTGGAAAGGCTCAGACTCCAACATAAACCACTATCCTGGAATAAATGGAAAGGTGATTATTGATCCCAGAAGTTTGCTATTTGTTTTTACCTCTTATGAAATGAATCTAGAGATGCTGCCCTCCAGTATTCTGAGGTGGGAGACTGCCTTATGCAACTTGCTTGATAATCTGCATTTTCAGACTGATCAGCAAATTTCTGGGTACGTGAACAGACTCGTGCCAGCCTGAGTCCAAAAGATTTGCCATGAATCAGCACCTCCATGCTCACCAGGTGCTTTCCTGGGTTATTTACGGAGTATCACCCTCCGTAAAGGAGGTTGTAATTAGCAGTGTGAGGGAACCACAAAGTTCATATAATCATGCTGAACTTAATCAAAGCTTCTGGCATAGTGGTAGAGCTGGAGTTCGTATGGGAATTAATCTGAAATACTGCCTATGGCTCAGGTTTAGCTGGAAACCTTTGAGTATGGAGGCCTGGAAACCCTTGAGTATGGAGGCCTGAAAACCCTTGAGTATGCAGGCCTGGAAACCCTTGAGTATGGAGGCCTGAAAACCCTTGAGTATGGAGGCCTGAAAACCCTTGAGTATGGAGGCCTGGAAACCCTTGAGTATGGAGGCCTGGAAACCCTTGAGTATGGAGGCCTGGAAGAGCTACCCCATGAGTGCTGGCATGGTGGGAATGGAAAGGATTCAGATTTAGGGAAAGGATTTCAGATAATAGTATGACATTTGCTCTCTAACCTCTGACATCTGTACAATGTCTTTAAAAACTCGTTGTCAGGTAACAAGACTTACAGCAAAAGGTCTGGGCTTTACAAGGATTCTCACTTTAAGGCAAATCTCTCCTTTCCACCCTGCTCAGCTTCTTCACTGTCTTATTTGTCTTATTATCTATCCCAGCAACTGCCATTAGCAATGCACCTTGGGGTGCCAGGGATAATCTGGGTCACTGCTGGAGGAAACCACATTATCAGAATCCTAGAATCCTTTAGGTTGGAAAAGACCTTTAAGATCATCGAGTCCAACCATTAGCCCTTCACTGCCAAGTCCACCACTAAACCATGTCCCTCCACACCTCATCTATGTGGCTTTGAAACCCCTCCAGGGATGGGGACTCCATCAATGCCCTGGGCATCCTGGGTCAAGCCTTGTTCCTAATATTGTTATCATTGCAGACAATTTTTGTTTCTGGTGGTGTTTAATTTTGAAAGGCTGTGTTCTCTATCTCAGGAGCAGCCTGAAGACAGGCTGGATACTTCAGGGTATCTCAGTTTATACTAAAATGCATTTACTTAAGCAGATGAATCCTCCCCATAAACCCTGGTCCTTCTCTCCTAATTCAGATGTCTACAGCACACACATCTCAGGCTCTACAGCTCTTCTCCCTACAGCCAGTGGAGGGGAACAGGCACAGTTAGGGCTTTATTGACTGAGCTATTTCCCACATCTCCTTCAAGCTGGGCTGCAATCTCACCCTGACCTGTCAGTCAGGTATCAGCATTTCAGGATGTAAACCTGACCAGGTTTCTGTTTGGTTGCTCCCCTCAGTTCCCTCCCACTGCTCATTACATCAGGTAAGAAAAGATTTAAAGGGAGATGGAGAAAGGTGAAACTAAACATCCTTACGGTCCTTCCAGCTTCATTGTTGTGCCTGTTCATGGCTGACCGAGCGTCTGGTCTGTTCTCCCGGGCATCCGCAAACTCCCGGGACACCATGCTCCCAAACTCCACGTCCTCGCTGCAGCCCCCCCATTTCCAGCCTTCCCCAGGAGAGCCCTTGTGGCGGGTGTCACAGCCGCAGATGGTGGCCGAGCCCTCGGCGCAGGATCTGGTCACTGCGAAGGCCACTCCGGCAGAGGCAATGGCATGGACAAAGGCTGATTCCCTGGTAGCTGTGAAAGAGAGAAATCAATCAGTAGTGGCCAGTGAAGGGACCAGCCGTGTGAACAGCTCCTCTCAAGGGCATGGCAGAAGACCAGAAAACTCTTCCCTGTGGTCCTGCTTGGACCTACTCCAAAGATGTTTTCTTACACTAGGAAATAAGCTTCTGAGCAGACAGGACCAGGCTTGATTCAAGGCCACGGAGATCAGTCAAGAAGTTTTGACTAAGTTCATCCTAAGGTCTTAGGGTAGGGCTATGTCAAAACAAAAAGCAGTGCAAACCTGAGTTTCGGGGGGCTTATAGACCATACCATATGGTACTTTGCACCACATAGACATACCTTGAGCTGCAGTCTTGCCTTCAGGTGCACAGAATTTGGGCTATGTGGAAAATGAGGGTCTGCATTTAATGACAGCCTCCACCCTTAGTGGTGGGACCAGCACCAGGTAAAACATCTCCTTCTCCTCTACTGGGAGAGCTGCTGATGGCCAGAAGGTCAGAAAATGTCAGGATGGCCAGTTACTCCCTGACCTCCCTATGGAAACTAGGGGTGATGAGGTGCCTCCTCAAAACCACTCAAACCTTCTCAGCACCATATTTTGCTGATCTGAGGTTTCCCTGGGCATTTTGGCTTCATCTCTACCTTCTGGATGCTTCCAGGCTTTACTAACGCAGAGAGAGCTTAATATGCCAAGGGAAAAAGCCAACATGTTCTGGGTGCTTGCAGAGCAGTCCCGGCTGGATTGGAGGCTTAAGCAAGAACTTGTGCAGCACTGCTTTGCTTTGGGAAGACTACCAAATACAACAGTATGCAAATCCAACAATGTGCATGAATTTACAAGCAGAAGGTATGAGCAATGTCCTGGAACACGTTGTCAATGCGCATCGTGAGGTTAGTAAGTCACCGAGGGCTAGAACCAAGAAGGGAAAATGAGGGAAAACCCTCAGTTCCACAAAAAAGGGATTCTGAAAAATCCTTGTTCAGCATCTGTCCAGCCTGGAGGATCCCAGCTTCCTGCAAATGGTGACCATGCAGTTCCTGAGCTGTGAAAGCTCAGCTTTTGGGCATGAACAGACCGAGTCCAGTTCTAACAGGACCGGGGACTTGGCATCTTACACTTGCCTGTGCTCAGGTGGGATCCAGAAACCAAATCTTGTGGGTGAGGAGCTTCACATGACTTCTCCAAGGACATTGATGACCACCCTGAGGTCTGTGAAAGGCAAAGGCTTCTTGCAGAAGCCAGTCAGATAACTTGGTGAGATGAATTCTGGTGGGGAGGTAGAGGGTATAGTGCCTGACCAGAGAATAGCTGACACACTTGCCACCTCCTCCCACTGTGGACAAAATAATCTTGGAACCTTTTCAGAGAATCACAGACTGGTTTGGCTTGGAAGGGACCTTAAAGATCATCTGGTTCCAACTCCCCTGCCATGGGCAAGGACACCTCCCCCTAGAGCAGGTTGCTCAAAGCCCCATCCAACCTGGGGCTTCCAGGGATGGGACATCCACAACACTTACACAACACACCCTACCAGTGGTACCCAGAGACAGGACAAGGGGCAGCAGATATGAACTGGAACCCAGAAGGTTCCATCTGAACAGGAAGAGAATCTTTTTTGGTGTGAGGGGGTGGAAGCCTGTGCCAGGCTGCCCAGAGAGGCTGTGGAGTCTCCTGCTCTGGAGAGATTCCCACCCCGCCTGGACCCTGCGCTGTTGGGCCCCCTGCTCTGGGTGCCCCTGCTCGGTGGAGCAGGGGGGTGGCCCCAGAGCATCTCCAGAGGTCCCTTCCAACCCCTACCATTCTGTGATTTTGTGACTTGGTCACAGCTGAACAAGGAGCTACAGGAGGACAGCTTTGGTCGTAGATAGAACCACAGAATGGTTTAGGCACCTCTAGAGGTCATCTGGTCCAACCCCCCTACACATCTCTACCTCGGGCAGGTTGCTCAGACCCCAACCCTACATCCCAGCTCCCTTACCTGAACTCTCCCCACTGTCCCAAGCCCCTCCTGAAAGCCTCCATCTCCAGGAGGGTATTGAAAAAGCTTCTCCTTAGGCAGCCCCGATTACACCCAACCCTCCCATTCCCAGCAAGAGCCCAGTGCCTTTTACAGCCGGTACACTCCATAATCACTGCCCTGCTTTTGAAATGCAGCCGCCCCTGGGGTGGAGTGCAGCCACCACTTAACAGCACCCAACAGGAAGCAACCAGCATTGTATCTGATGGTAACTACCTGGGGAATGTAGGCAGGCAGAGCAAAGCAGCTGAGATCTGGCCCCGGGGCGCTGAGGTTAGGAGTTTGCCTCTTGAGAAAGTTGCAGCCTCTCTCTTTAATGACTCCCTGAGATTAGGGCACTGGGTTTACATCTCCTGCCCCTAACTTCAGGCACCGAGTTCAGTCTTGACGTAGATGGAGAAGAGCCACCTCGTGAATCACATCCTGCCACCTCCTAAGTTATGGGACTGTCCTTCTCTTACTAAGCAGCCCTGACCCGGTTGAGCTCTGGAGAGCTCCCCAGGTTGTAGCCGGAGGCGGTGGTGGCTGCAGGAATGGAGGAGTGGATGGAGATACAGATAAGCAGAAGGAAAGCATGCACTTGTAATGGAAATGAGGGGTTATTAAGGTGCCATATAAAAATGCAAGAGACTTAGAGAAGATAACAGGAAAGTGGAGTCTATTTGTCAGGTCCCCTCATTCCTCTCTGGGTGGTTCTGGTAGCAGGAGACAAGCAGCTCGTTGTGACTGGAAGAGAGCTTCTGGAAAGTCATCTGGCAAAGGAAGGTTAATAGGGACTAATACCTCATGGGGATGTTGCCTAAAGAGAATTTTAACCACTTTGTTTTCAGTGCAGCACAAGGTCACCAAAGCTCTGGCTTCAGCTTGTCTAATTCCTGCCTGCTCCCAAGTTTCCCTGCAGGGCTTAGAGACTTGGATGGCTGGTGCTTCAAGGTACCCTGTTCTGGACCCTTTCTGGGGGCTGGCTATCAGTGGAAAAGGTGCTGATATTTACAGAGGGCCTTTAGGGATGCTTTGTGGCTGTCCTCTAATGCAGAGGTCTCCAAGTCACTGGGCACTTCTGGAAATTGTTCCCTAAGGAGCCCAGTCTGTGAAGCTGAGAGCCTGAATGTTTCATGGGGAGCACCTCTGGCCACCCTGTCTCAGCAACAGAAACATCTTGGGAGGGAAAACCCCCCAGCTGAGAGGTACCAACAGCAGCCAGCAATGCTAAATTCCCTGGTGTCTGCAGAATCGTGGGCAGGAGCTGAACAGAGGGTGTTCAAGTCATGCAGTGAGGAAGGGAAATGAATAACCACATAAATATCTCAGCTGTCCAGTTTATGAAACCTGCTTTCATGTGCATCTCTCTCATGACCAGACAGTGACTTATGTTTGCTAAAGCTTTCTCTGAATGACTTCTTAACCCCAGGTGAGGTAGATATCCCAGATATGTGAGGGGAGGAAATACAATGATCTAGAAGGATGAATACCATGGTTTATTTTGGTCTTTAAAAGCTATGGTCCCTTTTTACCACCCTATACCATAATACAGAGCCCTGTTGGCCCCACTCTAAATCTTTCCTTCTTCCCTGCACCGTAGCCTGGTGGTAACAGCAGGTTCCTGGGACAGGGCAATGCATCCAAACCTCAGATGTGTCTGGAGCTGAAGTTGGAGGTCTTGTGTCCTGAATCACAACGGGGAGAAAGCAGTGAGCTCTGTGCAGAGAAAGAGAGAGAGGAGGGAAGCAAGTGAGAAAGCAAGCAAAGAAAGAAAAGAAATAAAAGCAAGAAGAGAAAGAAAATCGAGGAAGTGAGGAAGGAAGGAAGGAAGGAGAAGGAAGGAAGGAAGGAAGGAAGGAAGGTCTGTCTTCCTTGAGGAGGCTCTGGGCTGTACATCTTGTGAGGAAGGAAGCAGACCTCAGGAGATGGAGGACAGATAACAAAGCAGTAGAGATGGACCCTGCTCTAAGGGGTTTACACTGAACGTGCCACTTTCCTAGATGGTCCTCCTGGAGGTGTGGACCTTTGCCAAGAGAACCTTGATGTCTCCAGGACAGCTACTGACTCTGCTCTGTGGAGACAAACCTCCCATGCCAACATAGGACAGTGAAGGAAAGAATTCCCACATCTTAGCCACTTCTCCCAGCCATCGTTAGCTTGTCTTCTGGAAAAGAGGATCCTACTTCCTGTTCCACGCTGGGAAAGACACTGCAATGGCCTGAATTTCTGACACTGCAGACTTCTGGAGTGCTCTTGGGAGAGCCACTTAGCTAAAAAAGGGGTAAAATGGAGGAAATACCCTATCTGCTTAGGAGGGCTGTGGGGAGGAGACATCCTGTTTTCTCTGAGCTTTGTTTTTCAAAGCTAGAAGACAAGAAAAAAACCCTATCTGTTGTGTCAGATACTTCAGACACACAGACACCCATCTCAGAGGGGTGGAAGATGTCAAGTCTTTCCAACATTTTTCTGGTAGGTCATGTACCCAGGGAGTGTGAGAAAGGGTTTCCATTCCCTCCTTGGCTCGAGGGGATACAAACCCACAGCTGTCATGTTGGGATTTGCACAACAGTTGACACTGCATTGACTCTGGATTAAAAAAAAAATAATCTAAATAAACCCCAGGAACTCAGAAACTAGAAATAAAACTGGGGGGGCAGAGTGGTGCTCCTGGTGTCTGAAGCCAGCACAACCCTGCCTCTTACACTGGGGGCAATTTCCCCCTGATTACTGTGGTCTTGCAAGTTAGACAGCATGGGGATTGCAGGGGAAAGAAGGAGTTGTCCAGTGAAGGAAGGTGGTGAGGAGTTTGTGAAGTGAGCTTTGGAAGCCCAGGCTTTGGCTCAGGTGAGATGACTTTTGGTTTTGACTGTAGCAGAAAGAGGACTTCTAAGCTGCTATCAGCAAACTGTGGTTTTCTCCTTGAACCCACCAAGAGAGCCACCTTACTTAGATGTGGGGTGAGAGCTGTGCTGTTTTCTTGTGGGAAGAGTCACCCATAAACACCTCCATGGTGAAAGCTCAGTGAATGAAAGCCCACATTGCTCCACTTTGGATGAAAAAGAAGGATGCCAGAAAAGGGTAGTACCAAGTGCTCCTCACCATAGGTGAAGGAGCTGAAGCACTGGTGGTGTAAAATCAGTGCCTGCTCCTTATTTGCAACTACACTGAAGCCAAGGCTGGAGGAAGACCTCAGCTCTGAAGGGTACCCCACAGAGCTACCTTGAGCTGAAGCCTCATCAGTTATTAAGTAGATGCTGACCCCCAGGAGAAGTGGGTTTCTTTAGGCTCACTCTTACAGCCTTCCAGGCACAGCTACTTTCTGAATAGCAGAAGAGAAATCCAGTGGGACTGGTGAGTCAGAGCTCACAGGAGCTGTGAAAATGTATGCAGCCATCAGTGGTGGCTTCTACAGTCACAAACAGCGTTGCCTGCTGGCTCTGGAATCTGTGTGCAGGATAAGCAAGGCCTGCCTGTACCAAGGAAGCCTTCCTTGTCCCAGATACCAGCAGAAGACACTCCAGTCCCTCAGCCCAGCTGACCTCTGTGCTAAACTTGCCAACCAGCAGATCCCTCAGAACCAAGAAATGAGGGTTCAGGATGTGGGGATGATGTCCTCTACCTTAGGTGCTTTGTGCACTACAGAGGGCTTACAAGAAAGATGGGGACAGACATTTCTACCAGGGCCTGTTGTGACAGAAAGAGGGATGATGGTTTTAAATTAAAAGAGGGGAGATTTAGATTAGATAGAAGGAAGAAAATTTTTACATTCAGGGTGGTGAGACCCTAGCCTGGGTTGCTCAGAGAGGTGGTTGATGCCCCATCCCTGGAACCATTCCAGGTGAGGTTGGCCAGGGCTCTGAGCACCCTGCTCTAGGTGCAGATGTCCCTGCTCCCTGCAGGGGGTTGGACTTGATGACTCTGAAAGCTCCCTTCCAACCCAAACCATTCCATGTTTCTATGGTTATAAGAAATGCAGGGTGACATCTCTGAGCCCAGGACATACTTCTCCCCGGGGAAAGGAGGAGTGAAGGCAGGAAAAAAACCAAACACCATGTTTAGAAGCTGTTTGCTTTCTTTTCTGGTCACAAAGAAGGAAATAGTTTGCCAATCAGAACTATTAAATATTGGCACAGCACCAGGTGAAGACAGAGAACAGGGAACCCCTTGGCACACGCAGGCTGACGTATCCATCCACGCTGCAGAGCCAGTGCCCAAGTGCTGGAGGGAAACAAGTGTTGTTCCCATCGTAGAGGAGGAGGAGGAGGAGGATCACAGAGATGTCATGGCTGCTGTGAGCCTGACATTGCTTGTGGCAAAAATATTGGGAACGTTGGAAACAAAATATTGGCTCTCACAGCCTTGGAGGCAGGTGAGCTTCAGCTTCACCACATTCCTCTCGATGGTAGCAATAGAGGATCCCATCTCAGATAAACCAAGTGAAAGGTTTTTACATAAGCTATCTGGCTCAGCCTCAAGCTTCCTTCAGCTCCTCTTTGGAGAGGCTGCTGTTTCCAGTGTTCGTATTTCCCCTGACCCATTCTTGCCAACCTCAGCATGTCTGTCTCTTGCAACAGCATCTCCTGGTCTGGCACTAAAGGCTCTTTAGTTACCTTCTTATCCCTTCAAATGGAACCTTGTACCATGCCTGATATTTGCTTTCAAAGATGCACCTTCCACACATTAGGAAAGGTCAAAAGGAGCAGTCAGGAAATCCTTGTTGTTACTCTAAGAAGACTCTGGAAGCCTCAGGATGAACAGAGCCTGGTGACTGCCTCACCCAGTGGACTACAAATGCTCCACAGAGTCCCTCTGAAACTATGCCTTGGTTTCCCCATCTGCAAAAATTCCTTCAGATGGTGATGACTATTGGCTGACCCCACAGACTACATCTGACCGTATGGGACACAGACAGAAAGTGCAACTTCCAATTGGACACGAGAGGAAGACTTTTCCAACTGAGAACAACCAGCCACTGGAACAGTCTCCCCAGGGAAGTGGTGGAGTCCCCAAAAGTGGATGCTGCTGGACAGGGTGCTGGGCCATCTGGTCTAGACAAGGCTTTTGCCAAGAAAGCCTGGACCAAAGGATCCTCGAGGTCACTTCCAACCCTGTGTTCTATGATTCCATAGCCTGAACCTTGAGCATCCTTTCAGCCTGCAACTTTGCAGAGGTGCAACAGGGAGGACTTTTCTCCTCACCCAGTACTGCATGATGCTTTATTACCCTAGGAGTGGTGCTTATGCTTGGATCACTCTTTCCAAAGGGCCTTCCATGAGAACATCAGTACCTTGAACCATCTCTGTGCTGAGCTGTGCAGACATGACTACATTCTTACCAGCACCTCATCTGGGCTTGTAGCCATTACAGGTCTTGGCAGTAGCTCCAGGACTTTCCAGAACAGCTCTGCATTGCACAGAGAAAATGTGTCCAGAGCTATATAAACCTCCATCAATCTTGTCCAGAAGAGCATCCTTTGGACAAGGACGGAGCCTAAAGGATTGCCTGGGACCCCTTGGGTGCAGAAGGATCACTGCATCCCTTCCTCAAAGATCTGTTTGCAGGACATCTCAGAGTAGATGACCTGAATGATTTAGCACCATGGACCAGTGAAACCCAAACACCTGCTGCTGCTGTCTGGTGTGTAGCCTTGTCTCAGGCCCCTTTCTTCAGCAGCATCTTCCAGGTGGGTTCACCTCCAAGTCTGGGGAAGCCAACTTTGCAAAACCAGCAGTCCTGGGGAGTTGCAAGTCATCAAGGCTTCCAAGTCTAACCCTGAAATGGGGTGAGGGTGGCTCCAAGAGCAGATGCAGCAGTGAGAGAAAAGCAGTTTTGGAGCACCCACACTGCAGCAAGTGATGGCAGCTAGAAGCTGCCCCACAGCTTCATGCTGGGCTCTGCACGATGCCCCAGCCTATGCCCTTCTTCATGGAGAGCTGTGCCAACACCATGCCCAGCTGATTCTGCACTGTTTCTCACCAAAATCCAGCTCTAGGGTTTGTTTGGCTTTTTTATCCATTTAAAAATCAGGTCCCTAAATGCAAAGACTTATGCAAATGTGAAGCATAATAACAAGACTCTAACCACACTTTTGCATATCTTAAAGGAAAGGTTAGGTTTGGGTCCCATCTGTGTTTTGAACCAAGTTCTGATTGAGTTCTTGTTTCCTCTGAACCAGTGTGCTAGTGTCAACACATCCCTGGGAAGATGAAAGGCCCTAAAAAGACATTTGATCAGATTAGCTGTGATTCAGATCATTGGAGGGAAATTATTAAATGGGCAATTCCTGCCAGGGAACATGAAGGTGATAGAGATAAGAGGGAAAGTTGGATTGAAGGAGGTTGGATTAACACAGTTTGTAAAATCTTGAAGGCCAAGTTCCCCCAAAACATCTTAGTGATGGTTTTGTTTGGTTGTTATTTTATTTTGTGGGTTTTTTTTTTATTATTATTATTTTTTCTTTATTTTTTTTCTTTGCTGGTTGCTTACAGTTGCATCCAGCACAACAGAGCTGCAGCCTCCAGCACGGCGCTCACCCTTCCAAACCTTTCCAGCTTTACCTGAAACAGGTAGATCCAGATTGTCAAACACTGGAGCAGCCCAGGAATCTGGTGCTGGGAGTGAGGCTGGTGCTCCCTGCCGCCCCCCAAGCCCTCGGTGTGAGCAGAGGGTGGGCAGAAGGGCTGGAATGCTCTCACTAATTAGCTACTGTCAAAATAACCCCAGGTGATCCCAGGTAACCAGACCCCCAAGATAGGCAAAACAGCAGGAGAGTCTGGTATCAGTAACCCCAGTCTGATACCTGCAAAGCAAACATCCCTCTATCTCTCTCTCCATCACCTATCTCTCTGTCCATCTAATCGTTCCCATGTATGTCTCCCTACCTACCCTGCTTAATGAAGGCACGTTTGTTTCATCTGGCTTTCTCTTGGCTTGGTCATGTGTGAAACACTCAGCATCTGATCCCCCTTTCTCCCCCCCCCCCCTAAATGCTGCCTTCTGAATATTTCAT
>VWZY01001532.1:0-57209 GCA_013399075.1 Chloroceryle aenea | reverse complement strand
TCAGATTCCTCCCCCCCCCTCCACTCCATCTCTAATCAAAGCAGCAGGTTTTGATATTATAAAGAAAAAGCCACCAAAACCACAACAATATTTACAGGAATTCGCTGTGCAGGTGCAGAAATCAATCCTGAGAGAAGCTGAGAACTTCCAGCTCTCAGTGGAAAGCAGTGGAAGTTACTCTGAGGAAAAGCCAACTACGTACCCAGAGCCAGCTCCTTACCTAGTGGATCTGTGCTAATGCTCTGATTGGAGAACTTGCTGAATCTTTCTAATCAGCTTGGTCCTGCAAACCTTTAATCATGCAAATGGCTCACATCTTCAGGGCAGTTCCAGACTTGCCAGCAAAAGGCTTGCAGGACTGAGTATGGCAACGGGAATCGGGACTTGTGCTGGCACAACAAAGTTTCTGACGGTTATAGGCCTGAAAATCCATCTCTCCAAATAGATGCTTCTCCCAGGTTAGCTGGGAGGAGTAAAAACTCTTGGGCTTGCACATTACATGACCCAACAAGCCTCTTAGTGGACAATCTCATCCAGAAGCTTAGTGGATATATTAGTATTTCCTGCTTCCAGATAGTCAGGGCCTACCAAAATGAAGGCCTGAGATGGAAACCATGCCCCCAGAAAACACAACAAACATCTGAATTTGTTTATCTTGAGATGACCAACTTGGTTTAGGCGTTGGGAAAAGGTTGACACCAAATCACCCAGGCTTCAGTTCAGCATTGGCTAGACCTGATTCACAACCTTGGTCAGAAAGTCTGGTCTCCAGCAAGTTCAGGTAAACTGTGTAATAATGGCTCAGTTCAAAAGGCTGCCCAGGACAACTCCCCACAACAGGGCAGGGTGCGTCAGGCGAGCTGCACAGTGGGGAGCGTAATAGTGAGGACACAGAAGTCTGGTGTGACTCAGAATGAGGTGCTGATGGTGGTCCTTGCCCTCCCTACTCCTTCCCAGCCTCCTGTCATCCGCCACAAGCCACACAAACTCGTGTCCCACAACACTCCCAGTGCTCCCTAACAAGCCTCAGACTTTCAGCATGAAACGGCAACGCCTCGAGAGCATCAGTGACCGAAAGGCGTCAGTCACTCACATCCCAGGTGGACACCTTCAGCTTTTCAAGACCTTTTCAAGACCTGTGTGAGTCTTGAAAGGCTTCACTGTCATTCCAGTGCAAAGGAGCTTCAGAAATGTCAGAATTTTCCTCAAACTGGAGTGTCTACACCAGGGAAGTCGCCGTTGTTATCCCAAAACTGAAGCCCATGGAAAAGCTGTGCCTCACACGTAAGGAGCAGTCCCCAGCAAGCTGTGGATGAGTCACAAGGTTCATTCTTCAGGAAGATCTCCAAGCCTATTTAACCCAAGTCTTCATTTCAGGCATTTTTATGAGGTCATTGCAAAGGTTTGGTCACTTCTGTCTTCAGAGGGAGATAGCAGGGAACCTGAAGTCAGTCCATGATTTACCTCCAAGGAGCAGCAGCCTCGCAGTGCACACGTAGGAGCTGTTAGATATGCTAATGTGTGAGCACAGGCCTCATCTTGAAATCTTAAGAAGGGATTAGAGCAGATGAGTCCTCATTTAGTTTTCCAGAACAGCAGCAAAGATAAATGTGGTTGCTCCTTTGCAGGGTGTTAAAGGGGGATTTCCTGGTGGGTGGGTCTCCTCAGTGGGGTATTATTGTATTGACAGTGGGGTGGGAAGGAATGGATTAAGCAACTGGTAAGGGGATATTGGAGTTTTTGCATGTGCTGACAATGGGTATAAGATGGGGAGGGTGGAAAGCTGTCAGTGGGCTGTAGGAAATCCGGTTTGGTTCCTGGCTTATTCCTGGAGACCACGCTGTTGCTCTTGAGCTGAGCATTAATCTTTAGAAATTTAGATGCAGCTCCCATGCTGAGTATGTCACTGGTGACCAGGGGTAGGGTTCAGGTGGTGTGGACACTGCTGGACCTCCTGTTGGTGGAGCTGCTGAAGTTGGGTCACCCATACACTGCCCCATCCTATTCTACGGTGCAGCAATGCCAATGCTGGTAAGAAATGTTATCTCCTGACCATAAATTGCCTGAGGATCCATCATCCTCTTGGCTTCCTTGGATATGTGCAACCTTTCTGCTATGTTTCTTGACTATCACATAGATTTTGGCATGCTCTTCTTTTAATCTGCATGCCTGGTCTTCTGTGCTGGATAGACATAAGAGCTATGGGCATCTCAACCAACAGAGCTGAGAACAGCTTTCCACTTCACCCTGGAGAGGTGATCTCATTTAAAGAGGAGAGATTCTGAGGAGGAACTGCAAGGATTCTCCAAATTTAATTGCCTGTCTTTGCCCTTATTTTAATCCTAAGTGCATGCAACATGCCCAAATTCCATTTAACTTAAGAAGCAAAATGCCCATCATCCACAGACTCCTACAGTCTCATCAAGCTGCTTACAGCTCCAGCACAGAAGTTGGGAGCTCCCAGCTCCTAAGCCCTACACAAAGAAGACACTTCATGCAGTCTGGTTAACCTCAGTTAATGTTTTTTTTAAGGCATGGCAGTTTGTGTATTAGTTCAGGTGAGCAGCTTGAGTTCAAGGCAGGTTTGGGTATTATCTTAGCTGAGTAGCTTAAGTTCAAGCTCTTAGGGCAAGAGTGGCTCCCCAGCAGCTGCTGAATCACATCCAGTTCCTTGCCCTGGCTATGGCATGTGGTTAGTTAGCAGCAGGGCTGTGCTGGGTGGGGGCTAAAATCCCAGTACCACTGGGCTGTATCACTCTAGGATGTGGCTGGCTTACCCAGGCTGGCTCCAGAGGAACCATCACCCTCTGTGGTCACCCTGGGACACTGCTACCCCAGACTTTCTGATGTGGCTCATAGAGTGAAGAAGGTCAACCATCCCACACTGAGGTTCATCTCAAGCTGTCTGATCCCAATCAGTACCAAGCTTAGCTCTTCATTTTAGCCCTGGCTAAATGGCTCAGCTGCCAGTCTGAATTCAGAACACTCTTCTTCTAGCAGTGCTGATGGAACCAAAGAAAATCTGAAACATCAGGAGGAACAAACCTTACAAAAGAAGGTGCAGCCAGGGCTTAACAGACCAGCACTTAGCTCCAAGCCTCTCAAATAGCAGAATACCAGCCCTGGCTAGAAAAACCTAATATACTTCCAGCTTCTAGTCAACCACATTAGTGGTCAACTCCATAAAATAGGCCAATATGTGTAGTTAATAGCTCAGAGTGCTTGACGCAGTGACCTCACTGGGTTGCAACACTGGTGATTACAGCCTCTCTTCCACTGGAGCTGTAATGCTGATACATATAGTTTTAAATTGCATCTTTCCAGCTCCTCAGATCTTGAATAACTATTCTTCAGGAGCCAGCACCAGTGTATGAGGCTTGTGTCAGAGCAGTAATTGTGAGTATGGCTGTTCCAGGAGAGTATCATCTGCTTATAAAGTATCTATGGGAAAATCAAACTTAAATGTTGAGATATGTTTGGATTCCTTAAAGAAATCCCAACAACCAAGGCCATAAAAAAGACACCTTTTCCACTTTTCCTTCTCTGTTCTTTTTGAAGGAAAAAACACAACCAAACCAAAACTGATATGTCAGATTGAGTTAAAGGTTTCAGGGAAGTCACAGGAGCCTCAACACCAGTGACAAACAAAAGCATCACTGACTGATGGGACAAGAATATTCTGAAGGTTAGTGGGTGGCCTTGGTTGAAGTGGGGAGGTGTTAGGGAGCGTTTTTAACTCTTAGATTTGCTTATTCTTACATTCTGGTTATTGATTATTTGATATAGCCACTGGACAAACAATGGAAACGTGGAACTGAAAAACACAGTGGTGCTTTTCTGCTGGCTGAGAAGTTCAAAGGCTTCAGTGTCCACCTAGCCTCTTGAGAACCAACTTAAGAAGGCAAGACTTCATTGCCTTGCTCAGTGGAAAGTTATACTTCCATTTTATGACAAGACATTTGTGTCCTTTTCAACTCCTTCCTGGTTCACAGGGATCAATGACATGGTTTGGGGATGTATTCCATGACCAGAAACACCTTTCTCCAACAAAACCAACAGCACTGAACCACTTTTCCACCTCTTATTTCTTCTTTAAGAAGAACCTGTGCAATTTTCTGTTGGAGCATCATCATGACAGGACTCAGGGTTTATAAAGGGTGGGGGGAACAAATCATGGATTTGGGGCTTATCTGTTGCAGCTCTCATTTTATAGAGCTGTAAGGCTGCTCTCTGAATTTAGAGAGGTCCTTAGGAGAGCTCTGCTAATACTTTGCTCTCAGTTAATCTGGATTTGGGCAGCCTGTCAGAATGAAGGAGTTTGGAGAGTATGTCATGCCTAAGGCTAATGAGGAGGGGCAAAGAATTATCATATTGTGGGAAATTCTGGTTGGTTTTATTTTTGAGAGTTGAAAATTGGATGCAAAAAGGTCAGATTTTTTGTTTGACGAGACAAAATCATTCAGCTTCAATAATATCACTCCATCAAATATGAAAGGTGCAGCAGTGTGCCTCTTTGATGCTTTCATTGCTTTCTATTTGGACGTAAGGTCACGTTCAGATTAAAAAGAAGTAAAATGGTTCCTTTGCAAGAGCTCAAATGAAGCTGTCTGAAATGTGCAAAACCAAAACTAGAAAGCCAAAGCTGTGCATTTCTGCCTTGAAACTGAGTACTACAGAAGCTCTCCAACTTGATGCAGCTGCCTGTTCTGATGGAAAGCTGGCCCAGCAAAATAAATAAACCCATTTCTGATAAGATGTAATATCTCCTAGGCTGGATTCTATGTGCTTAGCCTAAGGGGTCTCCAACTTTTCTATGGCTCCGGGTGAGCAGAAGTAGCTCCTTGTACCCTCCCCACCCATTCACACTCCCACAACATCCCTGTGGCAACAGCTTCCCTGGGAAAGCAGCCTGATTAGGAAAGGAGAAACCATAATTATTAGCTATCATTGAATGTGATTTAGCACCTGGAAATAATGGAGAAGAAATTCTGCCAGATGCTGAGTCAACAAACTGCAGCCTACCAGGAAGTGTTCCATGAAGCACTGCTGCCCTGTGGATCAAACAGGAGAGCAACAGGTATAAGTGGGATGATGAAACTACCTGTATTATGGTGGGCCCTGTATATGACCTACTTTTGAAGTCCCCAGTCATTTCTGTGGTGCTCTCCATGGGAGATGGAGATGCAGAGGAAGGAGGACTTGCTCCACTGTCTCCATCATGGCCAAAAGCAGGGACAGGATCAGAAACTCTCTTTTCTGTGTTGCCCCCTGTCACTGGTCTCCCTGGAGCCTTCTCTTCTCCAGGATGAACAAAGACAACTCTCTCAGCCTGGCCTGACAGCAGAGGTGCTCCAGCCCTCTGACAACTTTGTGTCCTCCTCTGGACCCACTCCAGCAGGTCCATGTCTTTCTTGTGCTGCAGACTCCAGAGCTGGACACAGTATTCCAGGTGGAATCTCCTATAGCCCTCTCTTACAGACCCATCTTGCAGTGATCTGCTGTAGGCAACACTCTGCAGAAGCACCTCAGTGACCCAAGAAAGCAAGCTGAAGGTGAGCAGGAGGCAGTACACCATGCATTTCCCTGCTTCAGGTCTTAGGGTCTACTTCACATGGTCCTAGCTACCTCAGCTTCATCCATCTCCTAATGTTTTTCCAGAACATTCCACTCCTGTGCAGCAGCTCTGCTTTTCTTGGAGTGTTGGAAGTCCCTACCTACTCCAGCTGGGTGCTGTTTCACATGAAGCTCTCTGATGCTCTGACTTTGCATCGCCTAAGACTTTGGAACCCCCAAAATCTGCTTTCCTCTTACTCCTGCTTTGTCCTCACAGCTCAGTCTTAAGTCAGCTGTGCCCTAAACATTCCTGTGAGCACATTGTTCACGTGCAAATCCAAACAGGGTCACAACAAGCCTTTTGGAACCATTCCCTGTCCTGGTGGCTGACCCCTTGCCTCTTTCTTAATCCTATGGATCTTCTTGGATGACCAGAGAGTCCTTCCTTTGAAGGAGGTGTTCCCTGATGAGGGTGAGCAAGGACCGAGAGAAGCTGACCCATCAAGGTGCACGATTCCTCCTGTGGGAGACCTTTGCAGGAAGCATGGTGACCTATCTCCTATGGAAAAGCACCTGCTCTGAAGGCAGCAGCCCTGCTCCCTGCTGTGCAAGCCCATAGCACAGAAAGAAACATGCAGGGTGTCTTTGTACACGCTGTTTCGCCTCTCACTGCCCTGTCATATCTGCTCAGGGAGGGATAGGAGGAAATTCTCTGCTTGCTATACAGTAATCCAGCCAGATGATCCCACAGCCCCTTCTGGCCTTAAAATCCCTGGATCTATTCAGCACTGCCAGCTCATAACGCATCTCCCGGGGAAGAAAAGCCACATTCACGGGCTTGGATCCCTCTTTGTCAGAAGACTTTGCTTGTTTTGGTACAGAGGAGCATGAGCAGACACAAGTCTAGCTCCTCAACCAGCAAAACCCAAGCTTCTGGACCCAAAGACCAACTCAGGACCCATCCCATAGCAGTGCTTAAGGGTGAAACCCACCCTGCTCCCCTTCCCCCCTCAGCACTGGGATGAAGGTGTCCAAGCCTCCGCCGTCCCCATTTCCCTCCTTGGCTCCTGTCCATGCCTCTGTGTGTGTGTGTGTGTGTGTTTGTGCCTCCTGTTGTGCGCCAAGGGCCCATTTGGGGTTGGGATTCTCCCGGGACAAAGGGATGCTAATCAGCTCCCTCTACTGTTCCCTTTTGTCTAGGACTAGCTCCCACGCTTGGACTTGGCACTCTGGTTTGCGGCAGAGGGAGCTCCTTGTTGCAACCAGCCTGAGCCCAGTTGGGGAATGCAATGTAACCCAGCAGGGAAAGGGAAGGAATGGGGAGGGGAGGGGGTAAGGAAATAAATCTATAACTCAGTGCAGCCTGCTCCCTGCCAGCCCCGTGGCATTGTGCACGATGCCCGAGGCAGAAGTTTCCAGTGCCTCCCGCCGCCGGGAGAGACGCCACCGGTTTTGTAGCCGTGGGGCTGTCTTCTTCCTTCTCCCCTCCTTTATCCGTACCCCGTTACCTCATCCAATGTTTTAGTCACTAGAAAAAAAACTTAAAATCCCCACATCAGGGTTGACAGATGAGTGTTGGTGCAGCGGGAGGTGGAGGGAGCCCAGAAAGCAAACGGGATCAGCTCCTGGCGTCGCTGCTTTTTCCTTTTCTCCATCCCTGCTCTCCTGGGTTTGCAGCCTGTGTCGGGGTGTTGGCTGTTTACGGCTGTTTACATGGGCTGTCTCATCTCCAGAGAGCTGCACAGATGCACAGGAGCCAGATCTTTATCTCGGGATCACTTTCTAGGTGGAGAGGTGATGAGGTCAAGGCTTCTCACTAAGAAACCCAGGAAAAACTTGAGCCCACCAAAGCCAGCCCATGCACATTGAGGGTGGAGAAGTTGAGCCAGATGTGATGCTAACCACAGGCTTCTGGGTGCTATCCTACTATAATAGGGTTAATGTTGGACTCGATGAGCCCAAGGGTCTTTTCCAACCTAAATGATTCTATGATCGATACCAGAAGGCTGCACAGTGCTTTCTCTTGAACACCTCTGAAGTCACAAGAGGCTGAAGTGACCCCTTCTGATGGTGAGGTGGCCTTACCAGCAGCTCCAGCAGTGAGAGAAGGAGCTCCTCTGCCACCTCGCTGCTATCCTGCTGCCAAGGCTGAGGGACTAACACGTTGGCGAGTTGCCTCAGCATCTCTGCTGCCATTGCAACCCGAGGCTCAGTGGAAGCTGCTAATCTCCTAGTACTCATGTGGGCTACAAAGCAGAGATGTGGCTACAGCTCCTCTAGATCTCCCCAAACTGCATTTCCCCACCTCGATGCCGCTGCCTGTACTGAGCTAGCCACACATTACAGGCCAGTGCAGAAAGGCTGCAACCATGAATCTGGGTTGTTCTGTAGCTATGGGCTGGAAGGTGGACTCAGCAATATGCTGGTGCCTATGATTGTCTCACCCCCTGCAGTCATCCAGCTCCGAGCTCAGCTTACACTGACACTAAACACAACTGATGCTTCTGCCTTGAGCCAGGATCTGCCAGTCTTTTTCTCGGCAGCGTTGGCAAATCTCTGGCCTACAGTATTTATGCATCTTGATGGCTGAGTGCAGCTTGCATAGTCACATTTTCAATCCTGATCCTTCCAGTTTCCTTCCCCATAGTTACAGGGTAGAGTTTGTAGATCTCCGTTGTTGATACCGGGGCAGCTGCCCAAATTGCCATTAGCGGAGAGGTAGACGGGGTGTGGTTGGAAATCAGATCCTCTTGGGAAGAGTTTCATGAGAGAGCAGAGAGTACCTCCTACATGTAACTAACCTCCTGGATGGATCAGTATCTTGTGGCTTTCTGCTCATGCCTTACTTTATTGCAGAAGTGGAGAAGTTTGATCTAGAGCAGGGAAAGAGGGGGAAGCATTTGGCAGAGAGACAAGCGAGATGCCAGAATGCCATCAGGAAAATATGATGAGGTCTGCTAAACATATTAATTTTAAATCATGCAAGACATTATGGGATGGTATTATGCCTGAAATAGCAAGGGACTGCCTGCATTGAGCTGTCCAGGAGATATTTTTCAGTGCCATGCTCTTGCATTGGTAAAATGGCCTCTCCAGCAGAGACTGGATATCAGGATGGCTTTCTAATAGGAGAAAGATGAAGTGGGAACTATTTGCCCCCAAATTGGGCCTCTAAGAAGTACACATGGAAGTCTGAGCCTGTAGCCCTAGGCTCCCTCTATAGTCAATGGAGAGAAATAAACATCTTGGTATGATTCATGTTATCCTGAGATAGGTGTCTCAGATAGGTCAGATGAATTGCTCTCTGGAGATGCCGATTGCTCTCTACTGACTACAAAGGGAGCCTGGGGTAACTAGCTCAGACTTTGACATCTAACTTTGGTAGATGAGATCAGGCCTATCAGAGAGCCTGTGGAGCTGTATCGTTACAAAACAGCAAGAACAAAATGTGCAGGAGACTTGTGTCGCCGAGGTATTTTAACTGAATTTAAAGGCCTTGTTCTGTTCTTGCTAAACCCAGGGGCAAAGCTCACATGGGTTTCACTAGACACAAGCTGAGCTTTCTCATCCACAGTAATAACAGGGACAAAAGAGTCAACCCACGAACACAGCTACGCTTTGGCTTTCTTGAGAGACAAGACATGAGGCTCATCCCCAAAAGGTCTAGAGTCCAAACTAAGCCTCCTGCAAAGCATCCCGTAGGAAACTGGATGTGATTTGAATCCCACATCTCCCATGAGCTAGACAAATGCAGGCTCTACCCTTCATGTGGTCCCTGGGAGCTCCCTGGAGTCTTCTCATCCAGAGCCACTCTCCCTGGATCCCCTCAGTGATTGATGGAAAGATGTAGAAACTTCAGAGCATGAACAGCTTAGTCCTGTCTAGAATACAGCAGAGGAACCCAGTATCAGATGGAACTCCCTCGACCTGTCTTGCTGTCTGACAATGGACCCAAACTTTTGCTGACCCACTGCTCTTCTGCAGGCCTCAATTTTAACTTCTCGTAAAATGTAGTTAGCAAAGAAAAGGTTCTGTTCTGGAAGAGTTATTCTGAATCTATCAAAGAAAAATATAGTGGCTGGTTGTCAACACCAGAGCCACATTGCTTTAGAAATGAGGAGACTTGTAAAAGGGGAGGTGGATAGATTGTCTATCTCTTGGTGTTATTTTGAGGAAAGATGTCCTTTGGGAACAGATGTCACCATCAACTCCAGATTTTTGGTTTCATTCCAGAAGTCTTGAGGTGAAATTCTCCAGTCTGCATCATGCAAGAAGTTTGCTTGGATAATCTGACAGTCCTGACAGCTTCTAAACATGCAGAGTGCGGGAAGGAAAGAGGCATCTGAGATCCTGAGATCTCATATCTCTACCAATTACACACTATTTCTGCTGCCCCTTTCTATTGCCAAGTGGCCTTTGCAGAGATTATTTGGTATCATTTTCTGAAGGACACTGTCATGTCTGTAAGACAGTGTCTTCTGCAGGTATATTATGAGTGAAGCTATTAGAAATTCTTTAGGATTCATGATCTCCCTGGATAAGATGACAGGAAGAGACCACCCCATTCTATCCCACCCCATCCTATCCCCCCTTGATTTGCATTGGACAAGACATCTACCCAGTTTAATAACAAAGCCATCAAGTGCTCTTGAATACTCCATATTTCATTCCATGCTCATTCTGGTAACCTCACATCCAGAAGCTGTCCCAAAAAGGCCATCTCTTTTCTGGAGAGGAATGGGGTTAACCCAGGGGGGCACAAACAGTGGGTCACTCCACTGCTTTTGTGATGATTTGCCTTCTAGCAGGGGTGACGGCCAACGACTATTTCCGGAATGAATTTATGCCTCCCAGCCTCCTCATCACCCATTAGGCTCTCATTTGTCCAGTGGGAAATTTGATCTATGTCCTCGGAGGGCACATCCGACGGGCGCAGCCACTTGACAAAGCAACGGGGCCGCGCGTGCACCCGCCCCGGCTCCTACAAAACCCCCTCGAGCGCCGGCAAACCCCCCGAAGGCCAAAAAAAGGGACCGTGAGGCTTCCCTAGGCCGCGCCGGTGTTAAACTCTAATAAACAACCCCCGTCGGCGAAAGCTTGAAAGAATCTGAGCCCTCCCTTACAAAGCATTTAATCCAGTTTGGCGTAACCTTTGACATTATTAGGGATCGAGGTGACCCTAATCCAATCAGATTGATTAACTAAAGAGGAGACCCCATAAGCTGACCCCCCTCTGGCCTCTGCTATTTAGGCCTGACCAAACAGTGGGAGAGACGTGCCGTATTTACACCACAATGGGGCCGCGCTGAGAACCTGGTTCATTACAGAGAGACTTAAACTCCCATTACTCCATCAATGTATCATTCTTCAATAGTTCATTAAAAGCTGCTCCTCCACAATAACTATTAACCATTTCTCAGCCCAGCTGACAGGTTTAAAGCCCCAGCCAGTCTTTAGCAGAAGGAGGAGGGAGGGGGGGAAAGAAATAGAGAGACAAGGGCTCCCTTTTTAAATTTAAACGAAGTGGGGGCTTCAAGAGTTTGAGGTAATTTACTTTTATTGAATGGGGGAAGGAGAGGGAGGAAACTTTTATTTTGACTGAGGTCCTTTAAAGAGGCAGGGACATGATAAGCTTTTATTACATTACTTCTCTTGAGATTGGTTCATATTTCTGCCCAGGGGAGTTTCAAAAAGAGCGTTGAGAGGCAATAAAATGCACCACAACTTAAACAGAGAATCATAGGACCACAGAATCATTCTGGTTGGAAGAGACCTTTAAGATCATCAAGTCCAACTGTTAACCCAGCACTGCCAGGTCATCACTAAACCATGGCCCTCAGCACCACTTTTCCACACAAACAGTATCTTCAGTCTGCAAAAGCTAGAACTGGGGTGGAAGACACAATTCCCAATATAGGGCATTTGAGTGCGAGGTGGAAAACACCTCTTTGGTTGCACTGTTCACTTTCTTTTGTCCAGTGATGGCATGTCCCTCTACTTCATCCTCCAACATTTTATCCTGTATATTTTTAAAGGCATTTCAAAAATCTTTCCTTGTCCTTTGGAAATGGAAAGATATGGCAACTGCTTTCCAAACCTCTCAGGTAAGTGCATGAGCTGAGGGTATGACCACATTCAGCTCCACTGCTTCACACAATACAGGTGAAGAAACAAATGTGAATGGATTTTTCCCTCTAGAAATTATTCCGTTAGAAAGTTCAAGTGAAGGATTCTTTCTGCTGTCCAGGAGATGAAATCTGAACTTCTAGGAGACTAGAAATTACCTGATGAACTGTAGCCTCTTACGCATGACTGACAAACAGGTGGGTTTAGGTGAAGGGCAAGAGATCACACTCACTTCTTTTCCTATACAGACACCCCGTTCTTTGCACTCCAGATAGTCTCAGGTACCCAAGACACCTACTTCCTTTGCAAGAAAGACCCAAGAGTGGCACCTACCTAAATGTTTCTCCATGGAGCTGCACAGCTCCCATTCCAGAGGGGAGAAAAACCCTCTTCCAACAACCCCATAGAAATTTCACCTCCTGCTAATGCCTGAATCATTCCCCGTGCAGGTAGCCCAGAATAGCAAGGAAAGTGACTCTGTTCTCTTTGAATAAGGAATGTTTATTCTACAGCCAAGAACCTGCAAAGCAGTGTGATCAAATAGCTGGATGAGATGGGGGATTTCTGTTCTTTGCATGTCCTAAGTGACATATGAAGGTCTAGAGGGATTTAGGGCCGAGCATGTCAAGTGTTGCCTCCAAACAGCAGCAGGTCTGGATCCTCTGAACATCACTATTCCCTTGTTGCCAAGCTCATGAATGTCATTGCTGTTTAATATGTGTTTCATTAGGCTGGGCTATGGAAATGTTAAATATATATAGGAACAAATATAGCTGTAGCTAAAAAGTGTGGCATCTCTTTACAAAAAGAGAGTCTGGTTTTAGATGAGATATTTGCCTCAACGGTGAGGCAGCCTCAGTGAGATTCAGGCCTAGAAACTATTACCTGAAGGCATTAAAATCCATCCTTTTCAATGACAAATTTCAGGTAGTTGTGTGAGGCAAAAGGGCATCACTTTAGTGACTTCCCTGGCTTGGGTGAAGGGATGATGGGGTCCCTATTGACTCAGTTAGAAGCTGCAGTTAGATCTTGGGTCACTTAAAATCTAAGCTGCAAACCAGAGTTTTCTTTGCTTGCTTTCTCTCCTTTTCTCCTCTCTTTCTGGGTAGAAGCTCAAATATGTTCCTACCCTGGGGGATCTGCCGCACAAGAATGCGACTGAGCTGTTTTTGTTCTCCCCCCTCCTGCTGTAGGTGAAGCAAAACTGAAGGGTGGTTTGATTCTCCCTCAAGGAACAACATTCTTCAGTTATGAAATCGTCCCAGCCTTCTTTCCCTCCCTGAGCCCAGCTACTGAAAGCCTGCAGTCTCAAGCAGGGACAGACCCTTCATGTCAACACTATGGGGAGATAAGAGCATTTGGCAGCTTGTGGAATTGGGGTTCCTTCGGTCAGCCAGGAGGTGAGGATATCTTTCCTCCTGTGCAGGGTACAAGTGCTACAGGACATGTAGAGTGTCTAATCCAAGGAGGTGCTCCACGTGTTCTCGAGGACATTCAGCTTTGTGACAGGGAAAAGACACGGTCCACGGGTTCCCATCCTGCCTGTGGCCAGTGAGTTATCTTGGGCAAGTCGTGTTGGGCTTGTACATAGGGGAGAAAGAACCAGTTTGGTTGTGCTGGCCAAATTCAACTGCTATAGTCACCCAGGGGCCCTGCCATGATACAAATCAAGGCTTTGCTCTTCTCTTGCCTGCCCTGTTTTCCAACATTGACACAGGAGGACATGGCCAAGTCTCTTCTGAGCAATGCAGCAGGGAAAGAACAAACAAACCCCTTATCTCCAAATGATAAGCACTGGAAGAACATGCCCCAAGGTGGCTGTAGATCAGCTATCCCAGATGCTTCTTCCTCTCTCATATGAGGTCTAATGGTGCTACTCCACTATTACAGACAAAGTAATTTCAACTCTGTTTTAACATGAAAGAAAAAAAAGAAAAAAGAAAAGAAGAAGAAAAAAAAGAAAAAAAAAAAGTAGAGAAAAAGAAGTGAAGAGAAGAGATAAAAGAAAGAAAGAAAAGAAAGATTTCCAAGCCTCTTCTGCTGGTGCTTTCCTGCACAGGACTACACAAGGCACCTGGATTTACCATCTAGGCAGGAATCAAATGCAGAATGAGTCTTCTGGAAGAACCCCTTTGTGCTAAATGGAAAGGCAGACCCTGACCCAGACTTATGGAGACCAACCTGGACTTCAAAAGGCATACTACAAGGGCAAAGAAGGATAAACCATGGGCTAAAACAGGCTCCTGCCAACTTACAGGAGGAAAGACCAGATACTCAGACTCAGCTAAGTGTTTAAATCCCATGACATTCAACAATCTAAGGCAAAGCATTTCCAGGAGCTCAGGTCAATGGGTGCTGTGTCAGAATCAGTTGTCTGAATTAGCACCCTGTCTTAACTTGTCACGTTCATAACCAGTGAAAGCAGAACCATTAACTGATGGTGATTTCCTCAAGCCTTTGATCTTCACTGTATCACATTATGGTATCAAAATGGGATGGGGTCCTGGGACAACAACATTTTCCCTGCCTGTGTCACATGTCACTTTTATCAAGCTCAAGTCCTGTCTCCAGCAGCCCATTTGCTGTCACCAAACCCGTAGCAATGCACTCACCTTTGTCTAGCACGGGCCCAAAGATGGCTAAGCTGTCATTGACGGTCGTGCAGTTCCACCTTCTCCCTCGAAATTGGTGTTGGCATTCCTGGATCCCAATCTTTACCCCTTCTGCTACACTGGGCATGATCTCTACATAGTTCCGACAGAAGCGTAGCTGCTTGGGTACCAGTCCTGGGATGCTTCCACAGAGGATGGGCTGTGTCCCCAGGGAGGAATACTGGTGACCAATTGCCAAGGACCTGAGGGAAAAAAAAATCCATAGGAAAAGAGTTAGGATGTTAGACTGGCTTTCACTTTGTACTTTGTTCACAAGAATGGGGTTGGAAAAACCAACGCTTTCAGTTCCTCTGCACACACCAGAAAATGTCTTTTCCACCATCATCCCTCCCTAAAACAACATCACCTTTCTCCTGAAGGTCCCTGCAGGCCCCAAAAGGCAAGCAACTCTACTTTAAATATCTTCTTTCTCTTTTCTTCAGCCTCTCAAAGTATTAAGCCATTATTGTAGGGCTGCTTTGCAAAGATGCTCAGCGCATACAGCTCAGTTTACTTCGTAACCAGAGGGTCAAACAGAACCACAGAATAATAGGAGTTGGAAGGGACCTCTGGAGATCATCTCATCCAACCTTGCTGCTCCAGAGCAGGGGATCCAGGATCACAGTGTCCAGGTGGGTTGGGAATCTCTCCAGAGGAGGAGACTCCACAGCCTCTCTGGGCAGCCTGGCACAGGCTCCCACCCCCTCACACCAAAGAACTGGCTCCTCCTGCTCAGGAAGGAGCTCCTGGGCTCCAGTTGGTGCCCGGTGCCCCTTGTCCTGTCCCTGGGCACCCCTGACCAGAGTCTGGCCCCAGCCTCTTTTAGCTCTTGCTCAGCATTGCTCAGCTCCCCTCTCAGGCTGCTCTTCTCCAGCTGCACAGCCCCAGGGCTCTCAGCCTTTCCTATAGAAGAGCAGGTAGGCTTTATAGGACATTTGGGCAGCTGAGGAAGCCCTGGGATTAGACAGTCAAAAGCACTTTCAGTGCTACACAAAGCACTAACACCAACAGTAGACACCATGCACCCCAACACAACTCAAGTGGAAGTCCTGAACTCAGGCAGCTGGGAGCCTGTTGAAAGGAGTGTCCACGAACCATGATGTTGGTTGAAGCCTCAGAGACAAACAAGTCAGCTATGCAGAGAGATCAGCAGATATGTAGCTAATTAGATAGATTTTTAAAGTGTTTTTTTTTTACTGGTGCTTCTAATAATAGCCTTGATTACTAAAACTGACAGGATTTTTAGAGTATGATTTCCTTTTCTTCTAATTAAATCTCTTGATTGGCTTTTCTGCTCAGAATTAATAACAAACAGAAACCTGCCTGGGCAGTGTATATTTCTGTTTACATTCGTTTTTTGCTCTGTGGTTTTCATTAGGGAACAACCTGCTGTGTTTGAATTATCAACAGGGCAGGCAGGCAATAGGGCTTCACTCTCTTTTGCTCTAAAAAAAAAGGAGAAAGAGTAGTTCAAGAATTCTATCATTGCTGGACTGATCCAGAAAATTAGCTTGACTTTAGCATTTCTCTAGGCTGGGATAAAAAATGTTTCTCTTTTAATGAGAGAAGGGCCCTTGCAGCCTCTTAGCTCCCTTTCTGGTGGGCACCTGGTCAAGAGGGGACAGAACTGGAAGAAAGACAGATATTCAGATAGTCAGGTGTCACATCTCAGTGGCTTTGCTAACTATGCATAGACTGGGCTTTACAGATTAGTCCTGTCCAGGCAAGTGAAACACAGGGACATCCATTTCTGGATCCCAAGTAACTCTTGGTAGGAGTCTAGAATTAAAATAATCATCTCAGCCAAGAATGTGCCCTCCAGTAAATAAACTTTACATGGACAAGGTAAGAGGTGGAAAAGCAAGGATTTTCAGCTGATTTCCTAAACTTAGATGCCTCTTTCCACCTCAGCTGCACTTTTGGGAGAAGATTAATCTCAACATTAGAGGACAAATCCTCCTACCCCAGGGAGGGAAGATGAGAACTGCCCTGCAGAATGGCCTCTCTCTTTCCATTGCATTAAGAGGGGGGAAGGCAGCTCACGCTGCCTAGGAACTGTGCTCATCTCACCTACCTTCTGATGTCTACAATGTGGACATCTCCAGCTGATCTACTCACCCCAGCTTGCTGTTGTAATCGGTCAGTGGAGAGAAACAGGCACTTCTAGGGCACGATTCATCTGCTTTGGGATGAAGTGAATCATGGCCTTGCCTCCACTGACCCTATTGGCTAGACTACCAAGACAGCCTGGGTGACTGGTTGAGTGGGGTATGTCTGCACTGTAAAAGTCTCCAGATGAATCACTCCATGATACCTAACAACTGAGATGGCTAAATTCCTTGAAATAGTCCCACCCAGGAAAGCCAAGTGCTGTGTTGAAGCCCATGCAAAGAGCTCAGCTGTAGGAAGGGGGCAAGTTCCTGCAGGAGCCTGCAGAAACCGACAGGAGAAGACCAAGGAAAGGACCCAGCTAACTTATTTTCCATATCTAAGTAGCTTGATGTGGGTTGTCTTGAGCTTTAGATTAATTCAGGGAACAACTAGTGGCAGAAAAGCACCTGTGAATTGGAGCCCATGCCAAACCAAAGGGTGTTTTCACTTTGGCTGCACAGTGTACGCTTTTATTTCATTGTTAAGTTGTATTCAAAACACTGGATCACAGCTTTGGGACTAATGACACCTTCTAAACCACTTTCAGGCTTCAGAGGACTTGTTGAATGTGTTGCCCTTGTGGCCTTGTTGGGAATGCAGAGTCTGAGGGTGCTGCATCTCCAGATCTCAACCCCCTGAGGACTGGGATCTAGGAGGTGTTCACAGATGTTAACTTCAGTCTAAACAATGGGTAGAAATAGACCTGTTCTTTGAAGCCACCAGCAAAGAGCTCTAAGTTAATTGTTCTGACTTGTCTTTCAGAGAACAGTTCAGTCACTCACTCTTCTAGGAGTCCAGGATGGCTACTTGCAGTGTCTAAAGTTAACTTTGGTGGAAACATCTGTGGAGCTTCTCCCACATCAACTGGAGTCACCAGCATCCTTCTCCAAGCGATGAAAAGTCCACCATCTAGTTGCCATCGTAGACAAAGTATTTACTGAGATAGAATCAAACTGCTGTAGCCTTCACCTAGCATTTTGTGAAGCCAAGAGGAGTTTCTTGAGCTACTTCAATAGGACCTGGACAAACCTTTAGGATTTCAACCTCGTAAAATGTAATTCATGTGAACAGCCAAACTCATGCCTGTCTCTATGGTTTTTGGTGGTTACTACAGTAGTAGAGTGAAAACACCAGCCACAGGAAGAGGAGCTTATAGATTGGTGCCCTCAACGATTCGTTTCCGTTGCTGGGAAGATCATGTAAGATAAAGAAAAAAATAAAACCATGTAGAAATACTTTTAATTGCTTTTCACACTGCTCCCTTCTCAATACAGTAGGGAAACAGTCACACCTTGCTTTGATCTGTGTTACAGTCTGGAAAGTTTAATCTGCAAAAGACAATCTCCAGCAAGAGTCTTGTTCTCAAGGCGTCATCAGGCACTGAGACAATGTAATGCAAATTGGGCATTGCATGGAGGAGTGACTTTCAGCTGAAGGTAGAGGGTGGAAGCTCAAAACATGGATGGTGCCTCTGCTCTTCAACATAGCTGAGCAGAGACCTCTTCCTAGCTCACTCTGAAGTGTGAGAACATCCATCCGAGCCACCTCTTTTGGTCTCTGCTTCCAGCTTCCAGATGTAAACAATTTCCCCCCTCACTAAAGTCAGTTTATCTTTAGGAGAACCACGTTTTTTCAGCTTCCTGATATTTTTATTGATATGAACCTTATGAACCTTTCAACCCTCCCCCCCAGAAGAAAACCAGCTCAACAACAACAATCCAACAAACAAAACCTTTAGAAAACATTGGAAAAGGATTGGAATCTCATTACTCAAGTCTCTAATAGCTCCTGCCATTCATTTTTCCCACTGTTTCCAGTGATTAAACTACTTTTACATTTTCCACTCCCCTGCAGACTGCATCTGAATTGCCTTCTGCATGTGGGTGATTTTTGGTGTCAAGAAAGGGCCAACTATCATCTCTTGTGGTCTAACCAGGGATCATCTCCAAATTTCTTAAGCACCACCACTCCCTGGGTGCACTGACACCAACCTCTTCTTTTCGACTAGAGAATTTGTGAAGCACTCAAGTTCACAAATACACTCATCCCCAGAACAGGTGCAGCTCAAGTTTGAACCCAGGGGAAAGGGTCAAAGAGCTGCTCTTTTCAAACCAATCTTTTCTGCCCATTAGCTCAGGAGGAGCTGTGAAAACACTGTTCTGGGTGTCCACAGCCAAAGTTCTTGGCTTATCTTTAAGCCTTGCATGCCCTGAAGTGCTTCGTTCAACCTGCAGTGAGCATTTTTCTTTGCCAACACACCTAGAGAGCTCTTCACTTCCCTTATCTCAAACTATCTGCTCCTTCAGCAGAGCTGTTGTAAATAAGTACCTGGCCACCTTCTTAATAAATGACATGTCCTTTCCCTCTTGGAATGGACACCTGTTTATGAGGAAGAAATATGCAGGAAATAGATGCTCATGGCTTTTTCAGAAAAGGCTTCAGTTCTGGATGACCTTGCTCTACAGCACCACTCTACTGACTTTTTAAGGTCCCTGCCTTCTCAGTATGGCTGTCAAAAGTCCTTTACACATCACTAGCAGCATGTAGAGGTGCATACACCTCTTGCTTCTTCCTGAATTCTGCTCTCCTTGAACTCTACGGGAGCTGTATTATACTATTCATCTTGGAGAGGACTTGTGCTGGCTCTAAGTGTGGCTGAGAACTTCCCCTGTGGACCTCCTTCTGAGGTCTCCAACAGAGGTAAAATAACTGCATCTCACACGGCAAGAGTGTAACTTGGCTAAGGACCCAGGATAAGACCCAGAGAGCACTTAAGTCCCCACTGGATATTGAGATGTGAGCCAGAGCAGCGACTTTGCTCCCTTTGCCTTACACAGATGCAAGGTGGAAGGCAGTCCTGCTGCAGAATTCAAGTCAAAGGATGTCTATCTGCTTATAATAGAGGGGATTTATGTTTGTTTGCAGATAACCTAGGTTTTCTTCCACACTGCTCCCTTTACAGGAGGTCCCCTACCACAAGGATGTCACATCTCCTACAAATCCTTCCTCATAACCTCTTTATACACGACCAGAAGGTCTCACAGTGAAGCTGCTTGTGTGTGCAGCCCTTACTCAGATGGAATCTTCAAGTCATCCTAGATTGAGTTCCCACAGCCCCTCACCACATGACTGAAAGGCTATGGTGCCCACCATAACATGGACAAGTGGAAGTTGGGAGTGATACTTCAGAACATTTCAACCAGAGCTAGGCACCAGGCAGAGGAGATGTAGTTGAGCCTACAGTGCCTTCTTTTACACTCAGATAGCCTACATCAATTCCCAGTCTCCACAAAACTCTTCTGTAGAGCTGAAACAGCAGCCCAGAAAACAGGGGGGTGGATAAGCAGAAAAATTAATAAATCTACATGGCAATTTTTTTTCACAGGAAAACACCAATATTCTCCTATCTGTTGTGATTCTACTTCTTTTTTTCCTAAGAAGATGAAAATAAAACCTGGACAGATTTTAGAATGGAAAGCAAGCAAATGGAACTTGCCAAACCCCATCGTATCTAATGGAAAAGGAAACCATTCTGCTAACTAATGCCCCCCTTGGATAGAAGGGATTCTCTTCTATGGCATTAAAACTATCCCAAAGCCAAGCAACTACAAGATGTGGACAATAATGACATTTTAAATCCATGTTTTCCTTAAAAGTTTGAAAACAACCTTAATGGTGGTTCAGCAAAGCAGTAGGTTTAGCTCTAGAAGACATGAATCCAGTAGCTGATTACCATGCAAAACATTTTCCAGTTTGAGGGTGGTTTTATTGTTTGTGTGTTGCCCAGCAGTAATCCAACCAGAAGTGACACCTTCTAATTCAGGAATTATCAGTGTCTGTAACACTGACTGCAGTGGGCTCTTCAACTTTTAGTCTCTGAGCATCTGGCTATAGACAAATTATTCCTAAGAGGTTCCCAAAAAGAACTAAGAAGTCTAAGCCTGGTGTTATACAAATCAAATTCACTGTGCAGGTATTTGACCTTCCAGGAAAAAGAAAAAGGTTTAAACCTACTGGAATAACTGTCCATTCCACTTCTCTTGTTAGATATCTCCTCTTCCATCCTCAAGTAGAGCACAAGAGCTATACTGAAATTCTTTTTCTCTTCTAGCCCAGAAAGTTTGTACATAATTTAGTGTCTGGGTCAGATTCTGCACTCAGGCACGGAGGTAACTTTTCTCCCATGAATAATTCCCTCACCCTTGTCCTGCATTAATAATAATGCTGGTGATGATGATGCAGCATTGTATTTCTCTAACACCTTTCATCAGAGTATCTCGAAGCGTGGGACTCATCTCACCCGACTTTGACCATTTAAAAGTTAGGCATCTCAGCCAAGTTAACTCTCTACTAGAGTCCGTGGAGCAAGATCAGCATCTCCAGAGGGCAATCCAGCCCATCCTAAGATAGTTGCCTCAGATAGGTGGGCTGAATCACTGGAGATGCCCAGGAGGCTGCACTGGCTGGAGAAAAGCATTGAGCATAAACTAGACACCTTGTTTTTAGCAAGCTGAGGGTGAGGACCAGGAATCTCACGTAGTTTTGCTGAATCTCAGAAATCCCTGGAGGGCTGGTAAAAGGACACCAAGGAAAGTCTTTGCTGAGAGCTAGCCAGCAACTATCTCTACAATGGACCATGGCAGCTTATTTATAACAGCCAAGAGTAGTTTGGGTCTGGATTTGGAAAATAACATGCTTAATGGCAACTCCGAGTGGATGCTAAGAAGGTAGAGTGTAATTATCTGAGCTGAGGTTTGGCCAGGACAGTGAATTCCCACAGGAACTAAGGCACACCACAACACTCAGCACCTTCCACTCGAAGTGCAAGAGATGTTTCTTTGACTTTGTCTTCCCTTAGGATCTACAGAACAGCACAGAAGAGGAGAGAATATGAGCATTAACAACCCCGTTCCTTGCAAAAAGTCTCGGGAACACTTTAATTACCCTTGGTAATTAACACCTCTCTTTTACATGGCATCTGAAAAACAACCCAGCCAGCAGAATACTGGCCCCTCAAACCATGTTTTCAAGCCTGGCTCCAGGACACAGCGACCCTAATAGCATTTCCATAGTGCATCCTCCATCTAGGGCTTCTCCCTGGAGGTCTCTCTGCTGAGATCTGCCTCCATCCAGCTCCATTTATCTTACAAGATTTGCCAGGACCGCAGCACAGGGTATTAGAGATGGAGAAGCCTTAACATTTTAATCTGCCACCTACACTGCAGTTTATGAGAGCTGTAAATCTCGTGGTTATAATGAACTCATCTAATGATATTGCTGATGGATAAATTTACCTGGGATGAGGAACAACAGTTACTTGCAAATGAAAGAAGAGCAATTTAAAGTTTCATGTAAACACCTTTGCTGCCTTACTTCTGACTTCTCCCAGCCTAACCCCTATCAGGGTTTCATGACAAATGGAAAGTATGTAGAGATGTGTGTTTGTGATGCAACGACTGGCTGGCCTGTGAGAGAACCTGCCTCTTTCTACTTGCTATAATGCTTCTACAGCTTGGCCATTGGAACCAAATTTGAGCTGAAAACAGAGCAAATTTTCTGGGTCAGGTTTGCTAAATCAGGGGAATGGAAGGAAGAGGGAAGGCAACACATGAAGCAATGAAAAGCCTTCCAGTATTTAAAGATATTTAGACTCCTACTATGAATTTCAATAATAATTAGGAGTGTGGCTAGTCTTAAGCCTCCTCTTTCCCCCCCATTCATCCCCAAAGCATTCCAGCTTGAGCCTTTTTTAACTGATCAGCAATATAAAGTACATATTGTGGTTTCAAACCTCTCATTAATGCTCATCCCCCTGAACCGAGGGCTGTTCTGGGCTATGTCAGTGCTAAATACCTCGGAGGACTGGGCTCAAAGACCTCAGATCCTTGCAAAGATTGGATTTGGACTTCTAAATTGCTTAAGTGCTTAAGTGCTTGGGGGAATTTTATCCTGAAACGCCTTAGTGATGAAGCCAATTCTGAAATGAGAACCATGGATGGAAAGCTCTGGCATTGTGGTGTTTGGGTAACCCTGTAAGAACATCACTATTTTCACCATCCACTGTTCCAACACAGCAAGTTAATTTTGTTTCTTGCCCTTTCCTCCAAGAATGGATTCAGAATATAGATTTGGTCATGCTAACCACACACACACACATCCCCTCACTCCGCCGTGCACACGTCTGCGAGTTCCTTCCTTGGCTTTCACTGAGTCATCAGGCTCCCCAAATGTGTGAACTCACGCTATAATGTTCTCCCAGAAAAATAACAAATTGATTTCATTTTTACAGGCTACAGCATGCTATATAATTGGAGACACTGCCTTGTCAACTCAGACCGGTCTGACCCGACCAGAGACATTGCTTACAGCTGTTTACGGAGCCATAAAGTTTCCTCCTCTTTGTTTTTCCTTCCTTTTACACTCTCTCTTTTGTTGTTTTTTTTTATTTTTTTCTTCTTCTTTCCCTTCTCCCTCTGATGAATCCTATAGCTACTTTTCATTCTGGTCATAAAATGCTGTTAAGAAAAATGCAAGAAGCCTTGATTTAGGAAAGCACTTCTGTCCATGCTTCAAGTTAACGCTGTAATTAATGGGACTTAAGCACATATTTAAAACTAAGCATGTGTTTAGGGACTTTTATTGTGCCAAGACAGTCAGCAAAGAACTTTCTGTTACACTTGTGTGTGCTTTTTTCTTTTTTTTTTCTTTTTAATTATCGATACCAAATTAGTGGTTTTGATTGAGCAATCTCAGGCACTGCTTCCTTTTTAGACCCAGAGCACAGCTCCAGTTGCATCAGGCATTTTGCAGGTTTTTTACCATCACTGGGTCCAAACTGTGATCAGCTGAGGAAGAGCAAACTCCTGCCCTAGTTTATTTACTCTACTGAAGCTGCCAGCTAGGTCTGGGCACAAGTAATTTTTTTACCTGAGTCTATTTCCCATAAAAACACACATACAGCTGTAAAATCCCACCCTGAAATCTGGTGTTTGTCACCTATTAATTTGCCACATCTGCCAAGCACTGAGAATAAGTTTAACTTTTCTGACCACTTTAAAAATACCTTTTTATAAGGGGGTTATTCTGCAGACAATTTCACTTTGTGTAAAAAAAATCTTGCATGTTTATCTTAAAATACACAGAACCTACAAACTTAAGTGAGACACTTTGATTTCTGTGGGAAAATAACTTCCCCTCTAATGCTTCATTTTCCAGCCATGACAAAGATGCTGAAATAAGATGCTAAAAAACAATAAATTAATTTTAAAATCCCAAATCCAAAAGAGCTTTTCATCTAGTTACACTGTACATCAAAATCCCATTTGACTACTTTGCAATCAGTTATGAACTTGTTTCCTTTCCTATCACCCACTCAGCACCGAATCTGCCCCTCCTTTGGTTTGAAATGTCACAAAACTCATCTCATTCATCCCTCTGAAAGGCTCCAAAGACTGATCAATACCAAATCAGCCCCCCAAAGTCAGACATTAAGCTGAAGACATCTTACATCCTCTTTTGGGGACCACTTTTGTACACAGGGTGGACTTAGGACTAAGGAGAATATTTGTCTGGATCTTCATCCAAACACATATGGGAAAGGGACACAAAAGTCAGTCAAGGAAGAAAACTTCCCTCCAAAACTACACTGAAGATTTTCAGGTCTATGTTTTTATTTTTAGAAATAAGATTGATCTTTTTATAATCTAATCTAATAATATCTAAATATTTATATTTTTCTTTTTAGAAAAATATGGAAAGCAGCAGAGGGCAGAGACCTGTTGAACTTCTCCTTCCCTCTGTTTTGGAAAGGCTGCAGCAAAAGGTGACCTGTTATTAGACAACAGAGAACACACATGGAGGAAGAAGGCCGTGAGGAACATCCCAACCCAAAGGGAAGCCAATGCTTATTTAGAGCTGAGCTCTTGAAAGACTGCCAAGAGGCTAAAGCTGCTTATAAAACTATTTTGCTGCTTATAAACCTTTTTTTTTTTAATGAAATGGCAATTTCTGCTGCAACAGAACAACTGGATTTTGTCGGGTTTCTTTTTCTTTTTCTTTTTTTTTTCTTTTTGCAAAGAAACTGCTTTGCATGGGAAAAAATCCTTATGGCTCCTTGACATGTTTGAGCTAGATCTCAGTAAAATTAAGGAGGTACAGACTGATGAGTCGCTCAAAGGTACAGGAAAAATGCCAGTGTACGTCCTGGCATTTGTATACACTTTGAGAGGGAGAAAAATTCTCTCTCAGAGATCATCTCTCACGAGAGAAAGAACAACAACATCAATAAACCTGATGCAGAGAAGGGAAAAAAAAAGATTTGCTTTGCAGCACTGGGTTTTACCATTGCTGGAGGATACCTGCTGTCTGCTGAAAGGGAGATAGTGGATCTCCTTCAGCCCCAGGTTTATTCTGCTGTGAATGGAACAGGCTGGGATGTTTCAGCCACAAGGCAGCTTAATTTTCTTGGGCTGCTAAGCAGAACTTCCCAGCTTCTTACAGCTATGGCAATGACCTAACTTTAAGTCAATGTTTTATAACCTGGCTTTGAGATGGAAAGTCCTATGTATGTGTAATGTGAACCTCTTCACAAGCAGCTGCCTTTTCTTAGACATCTTCTGTGGATTCCTAAGCAACAGGCCACCCACTCCAAGGGTTTCCAGATCTCTTAGTCAAAAAAGGTGATTTGGGTGACAAGCTCTTCCAGACTTCTGAGTAACTGAGCAACAGACAGGGTCTGGTTTCCTGCAGCATGGCTGGAGAATTACTGCACCATGTGTGCATCTCTAGACCTCACAGAGAAGGACCAAGGTTTCTTCTCCAGGATCCTCTCCCTAATCTTGCTGGAGTTTGGCTTGAAGCACAGCAGGAGCTGTGGCTGGAAGTGTTTCTTCTCCAGCTGACTCAGCAGAAGCAGTGCCTTGATGTTCCTCAGAAAAACATAACTGTTCAGCAGCCTAGTAGCTTCTCAGTGCAATTGGTGACTCAGTGCCTGGCTGAAAAAAGGCTGAGAGGTGGTCAGGCTGATAAGCAGGGAAGAAAGGTGAGAGAGAGGAAGCATGTAGGAGAGGTAGGATTTGGAGGAAAGGAAGCCTTGGAGCAGAAGAAACAAACCCTAATCTCTGACATGGAGGATGAAATAAGATGTTGGGTGAAGAGCACCCAACCATATCAGTGGGTTCTCTTTCCCCTGTTGCTGATGGTAAAAGTCCCTCCGGCGCTCAGGACAAGGAGCCCCTTGCAGAAGGGAAAGGAAGGGGTGGCAGGAGCCCGGAGCCACACCTGCAGACCTCTCTGTGCAGCATCAGAGCCCTAATGATTTCTTTTCTGAAAGTGGCTGTGGCAATGCAGACAGGCTGCCAGATAGTGATCAGCTCACAGAGGGGTGATCACTATTAGGCAAAGATACCAGCTTTGACATGCAGCGAGGGAAGCGGCCAAGAATTTGGGAAAGCAATCCCAGCTTTCTGCTGCACGTTCCTCTGCCAAGATACCTCCTGTGTTTACTTTAGAAACCAGAGACGAGCCCTCCTCTTCATAATAATAATAATAAAGCTGCAGGGTCACTCAGCTTAGCAGATGGATTCCTTCCAGCTTGGATTTCTCCTGGTTTACCTGCAGAACTGATGCACTGCTGTATCTGAGGGATTAGGCAATGTTAATAATTAGGTTTCACAGGAGATCTGATCAGTAACAATGGGAGGCTGTGGGAAGGAAGCTCCACTGGAGAAAATCAAATCGACCCATGGATCTCATGTGGAAACTTCACTTGGGTCTAAGGAGCCTGAATAGCCACAGGGACCACAGAGACCTCTGCAGCAAGAGTTCACTGCTCTCAGTCATGCACCAGAAGCAGCTCTGTCTCCCCAAAGAGCTGCAGGAGCAATCAGCCAGGCTGCTCACTCCCCAGTTTTTGGCTTTCCCATGCTCATAGATCCTAAATACCTAGTGGTGCCTACAGCAGCAGGGGCAGAGGCAGAAAGGCTGCAGGAGTATTCACTTGCATTTCTATTCTAATCCAAACCTGAAGCTCTGGATGTATTTGTGCCCAAATCCTCAAAATCCTAAACACCAACCCCCCCCCAAAAAAGAAAAGCTAGTTGTGTGTTGGGTTTTTTTGCAATTTTCTTCCACAATACACAAGTAATATGCAGACCACTGAACCTACACCATTATGGGGGGAACCTGCTAGGGTTTTACTTTTTATTTTAAAAAAACCCTATGCTGTGTTGCAGTAGCTTCTTGAAACAACTTTTAGCATGATAATTTTTTCACTGCAGTCCTGCATGCAGTAGAACACTGACAAGTAGACACCTAAAGGAGATGTTTTGACTGGTTAGAAATATTTAACTGAAGAAATCACTCAGAATTCTGTGGAATTTTTTGGATTAAGAAATAAATAAGTTTCCAGCTGCCCATATTGACTGGAAAAGAGAAAGTTCAGTTGTCAAGGGTTTTTACAGGAACAACAGAATAAGTGAGGTAGAGATGTTGCAACTACTGTCTTGGGTTTTACTACAATGCTCAGCTAATTAATTAATGGAACAGAAATTATCCTTACGGTTCGGAGCCTAGTGGGAATAAGAAGGGATGGGTTATTTTACACAAAGCTGGAACATCTGGAGATCTGACAGCACAGAGAGGCACCAGGGCTTTGAAGGTTTCTAACCACTTCATCTACAGGACATTATCCCATTTGTAGCCAACAGAGAGGGCAAAGAATAAGCTTTATTTGGAAGGAACGGTCTATTCCTTAACTGCAAGGCTGAAAATGGCAACAGAAGCAACCCCATGAACACGAGAACATGTTTACCCTTGATGCCACCATCAGATGTTTTCTGCCTTCTATTCCCTTCCCTTCTTGCACCCACGCAGACACACCTATTGACACATCCCTGTTGGTGGAGGCACAATTTAAAATGTCTCTGCTCTAGTGCACACAAGCATCGCCCAGAAACATTGAGTTCCCTCAAGGAATTCTTTCTTACATCTTTTTTTCTCCTCCTAATACTCAATGATAACTTGGAAATCAAAAGCTCAGAACTAACTGGGTCAAATTTCCAAACCCTTGGGAGGGATTTTAAGACATGGGAAGGTCAGTTTGGTTGACTGCACACGGGCATCTGACACCCTTCCAGCTACCACTGGGAAACCTAGGGCACAAGTCTTCTTCCACAGGACCTGTATGGTAGCTGCCAGTCCCACTTGGGTGTCTTGAGTAACACCAGGAATCTGTGGCAGACCTGGGTGCCTTGATGTGGTCCTCTCATCTGGATGGGATTCACTACAACACAGACCTGAGCTAGCCATCCTACATTTCCCATGTGCCCAGTGGAAAGAAAAGGGAAGAATTAGGACATGAGCAATTTGGTCTTGCTTAGATATCTGCTTCAGTAGGACATTAGGTCATGTGCTGAACCCCCCTGGCTGGAAGAGCAATACCTCAGGTGTGAATTACTGATACTGTAGGTGTTCAGTGAGATGAATCACACCTCAAACTCAAGGTCCTGTGGTCAGGTGTTGAAGAGGAGATTTGTATTCACCTGTACCAAACCTTTTGTCCGAACAAAGACCTGATTCTGGAAGAGCTCTGGAGAGACTTGTTGAGGTGAGAAGGGGGGTTGTAGTGGGGTAGAAAACCCCTCAACGGGAAGTATAATAACTACAGGAACAGAGAGACAAATCCAGTGACTTCCACTGTGGCTCAAGCCAAGAGAGGGGTACTCAGTGAGACACCAATTTCTGAACTGCAGATTCATCACCATTCCCTTCACTTGCCTCCTTGTGAGATAATTTTCTTCAGCTAGGGCAGGGGAACTGGTGAGAGGCAAACTGGTGAGGGCCATCAAGAAGGCCAAGAGTATCCTGGGGTGCACTAACCAGTTCCCCTGGGGACGTGCTAACCACCTTTGCTGGTAAGAGCTGCTGGTGCTGCTGAAGCCAACGACTCGTGGCAGCCGTGCCAATCATAGACTTCAGTGCAGAGACTCGTGTAAAAGAAAGATGATTTTCCAGACATGGGACTTGCAAGTGCTAATTTCAACTACATTGAAATCAGGAAGACGTGATTCCTGTCTAGAATAGGAAACAAGAAGGGGAAGATGGGCTGTCCCCCATCATTGATAATCTGGTTTTGGTTTCCTTCCTTAAAAATAATAATTAGAGGCTTCACCCACTCCCTACAAGAGATCATTTATTTCTTCTGCTGAAAAGTAAGATTGAAAGCAAATATGCTGGATCTCTCCTGGAAGGGCATTGACTTTAATGAGGGTGATCTCACCAACTGAAGAGGGAGTTAGTGGTGGGGAGGAGGGGAAGGTTCACACTGTTTAAGGAGGCTCATGGGGGAGGACTGGGGACCTACCTCCCCTCCACCTCATGCTGCTTTCCCCTCAGCTCCCCACCACGCCAACCTCCTTTTGCTTTCTGAGCAGCGAGCTGCTGCTGCTGGTGTTATTGACACATATTTCAAACAAGCCCGTGCAAGGGACTCGAGACACATTACATTGCACATGGTGCCCCGGGCCACAGATTCGCCTCCTTACACCGACAGCACGTTTTGCTTCATAAAGAATGTGCAGGCCTTCACCTCGAGCTATTTATCTGGTGTGCTCAGAAGAAATAAGAGAGAGGGAGAAAGCCCTACATGCCCACGTTGGCTGTTAACCCCATCCTACATACCCCATAAGTGGCCAAATGTTGACCCCTCTCTGCCTGAGATTCGGGCTCCTGTCTGCTGATGAACCTGGATGGATGCCTGCGGTCCATGCCCCATCTTTCTTGTGCACCTGCATTTAGGAAAACAGCTTCTTCCACCTCTTTGTAGCTTCACCAACCCCTTTATACAGCTCCTAGCACGAGCTCAATCACAACCAGAGCTCTGTTACCATCCCTCACTGGAAGAGAAAGACCATCTGTTGAATGGAAGTTGCTGGTACACACCTCTTTCCAGGATCAGGATAATCTTACCTTGCTGTTAGCAACATTTTTTTTTCCCCTGCTTTCTCTAAATCTTTCCATCATTGTTATTGTAATGATGATAACAATAATTATTACTATTATGCCTTGAACTTGAGTCTAAGATTAGGGCTCTCATTGTGTTAAGTGCTTGATGGAGAAATGTCAAGGAATCCATTCCTGCTGTAGGAAGCTCATTGTCTGCATTCAGGCAGGACATGAAGGGGTGAACAGAATGGAGAAAAGAGGCCAGGAATGAGGTAGGATGAGAGGCAGCAGTAAGTGGGAAATGAAGAGCAGTTAGCAGAATAGCAGGAGTCAGCACTGGTGCCTTGCCTAAGCAAACCCTGCTCCTTGTCTGTGTCCACACATGTCAAATCTCAGCAGGGAGAAGGGGAACGCTCCCTTAAATTTCCCAGCTGCAAAAATGTGGATTTTTTTTACTTTTTTTGACATAATAGTGGGAGAGCCTTTAGCAGCTGCACACAGGGTTGATCGCTGCCATTGCCTCTTTCCTGATAGAGCTTTGCTCCAAGTCTATCAAATGCCCAGAAAAAAACAACCCTTCTTCTGTGGCAAAATCAGGGTGGAAAGGTTTCTACCACAGAACCCCTACGTTACTCTTACCTCAAGAAGAGTTATCTGCAGTCATGTCCCTTTTGGGGACTGGAAAGCTGCCAAGGATCTGGGGTAAGGAGTTGCTAACATCATGCCATACTAATAATTCTTCATTTCACCCACCTTTTTTTCTGTCTCTTTAGATTAGATTTTGAAGTGCTTCAGGGCAGGGACTGTCTCTTGCTATATGCACATACAGTGCTTAGGACGAGGAGCCTTTTGACTTCCTTGGAACTGGCAACTGCTAGTGTAGTGCAATTAATAAATGCTTGGAAAGATCTTAAAAGGTAAGATGTGAAATGACAACAGACCAACATAAAGAGGGGCTGGGAGGGTTCTAAAACTTTGTTTGAAAGCTGTTTGTTTCAAGAAGTAAAAGGGAAAAAAAAATAAAGACACACATTTCCTGGCTTTATATAGGAAAAAAAAGAAATTCTATGATTCTATGATTAATGACTGTGACACAGGAGCTCTGAGCTACAGTCTGGTTCAGGAAGGGTGAAAGAAAAGTCTGCCCAGATGGAGGAACATTAATAGTTTAGGTAAAGTGAATGTGAATGTAATTCCCCCTGTAAACAACTTTGCCCTTACAAAACAACAACAAAAAAAATAGACAATGTGGATGAAAACCTATGGGGTAGTTCAAAAATCATCCATCAGCTCATAGCACTGCCCCCAAATCTCCAACTCCATTTCTATGTGTGCTCAAACCCAATGTGAGAAGGGTGGGAAATTGTGAACATGGTGAATAAAAATTAGGACTAAGTAAGGAAGATAAGTGATAAGGGAAGCTCAAGCCATCAGTGAATAATCCATGACTAGTAGTGCTAAGAACATCAGGATGACCAATAAATAATTGTTTCATACATTGCAAGAGAATATACAGAGATATTCACATGCACTCGTGAACAAACACACATTTATAGTCCCTAATAAAATATTAACCATGTGCAGATAAACAAGGAGATAAAGAATGATGGGAATCCAGGATATTTCTGGATAACTACTGTTAAGGTTTGTAATAAATCATGCAGTGATGATGGAGAACACGAGAATGCCAAACAGGCCAGGAATCTACTGTGCTGTTAAAGAGCAAGTGGCTAACTGTAAATCTGTTATCTGGCCCAAAAGGGAAATGGATGATACAAGACTGAACCCATAGAGAATGAAAGAGCTGTCAGCTAATTAGTGGCAGTAACCACAGTTATATGGAAAATTAATTTCATGCAATTTTTAAAGGAGATTGTTAAATGGAAGTGATCAAAGTAATTCTGTCAGGGTGTAAAGAACGAGAGTGAATAAAGAATTCAAAGTGGTAATGTGGAGGATCAATGTAGTACACAATAAATAGAGGCTCTCAGAGCTATTTAACTTTCTTACCAACAGCCCAAAAAAACCCTCGGACACATCACTGTTGAAAAATCCTGTAGGATATTGAAGACCCAGGGGAGTGAGAGTGAAGGATATGGACAAAGCAGCAGCACAAAGTGCTAGGTCAGGATGTGTGCATCCAAAGCCACCTGCATGCCCTAGGTACCAAGTCAGGCTTGCAGGAGTGAAATAAGCTGTGTTGAGGTTTCAAGAGAATGCAGGAATTTGGGGACTGACCCCCATGATGTGAACACTGGGTACAGCAGGGCTGGATAAAAGAGTGAGGACAGAGGAGGAGCATATAACCTCTGCACATAGCACTTGTGAAGGTACCACCAAAATATCACATTCAGGTGTTCTGAAAAGCTGGAGGAGACCTTAAGAAACATAAAGACATTTAATTTGAGAGCAACATCTGCTTTGTACATCTGCAGTCCATAGCTGCTACATCAGTGAAGAAAGCAGACACAGGACTGAAGCCAATCACATACAGGAGATGCTTTGAATGTTACCAAAGCTTCTTTCTGGTGACTCAGAGAGAGCTGGAGTTTTGACCTGAGTTATTCATTACTTTCTTGATCTCTGATGCCAGAGTATGCAATGATAAGTTCCTCTAAGGTCTAAGAATAGTTGTCTGAATGAGAACCCTAGGAATTTTCAGAAATGTCACCTCAAACAGCTTTCTAAATGCTTTAGCTCAAGCACAACATATTAGACCTGACAAAGGAGTGACCACTTGTAGCTTTGAGACATCATGGTCATAATGGTCTTGAAGAAACAAAATTATACTGATTTCCTTGAAGGCTTCCCACCCAAGTAGTGACTCAACCTCCTTATTGTTTTAGGTGAGGAATCTGACATGATCAAGCCCAAGATGGAACATGGCTTCAGGCCATAAAGTCCCCTATCATCAAGTGCTATAAAATTCTCTGATCAGAGGAGCATTCACCACAAGCCCTCAAAGGGCTGAGTACCAAGATGTTCCTTAGACAATGGGAAGTAATATATCTACAACCATATAAATAGCTAGTTGGATGAGAGTTGGATAAGATCATGGCTTTACAATGCTGCCCCTCCTGCTTTTAACCCATCCCAGTGTTGGCTGAAACCAGGATGTGGCAAGCCTCAAAGGATTTCATGCCTTGAAATTACCAGCCTTCTTCAGCTTTACAGGAATAAGGATGTTGATTCTCACCAGCAAATTGCTCCCACTCAGCACCGACTTTCCTTGCTGATCCTTTTAGCACCACCTTTTTGTTTAGAGCATCTAATCACTTATCAGCAAAGGTCTTAAACTAAAAACGCTGTTTGGAAACATCTCTACTGTGGCCCTTTCATTCCATTGTCCTGCAGCATCCTGCTCAAGAAAGGGTTTTTCACCCTGGACTCTTCCTGTAAGTGATACTGCACTCAGGTTGGGTCCTCATTGTGAAAGACACCCTTGTGAGAGCAGAAGGGAAGGAATTGCCTTGCTGCAACTCCTATGTGGCTTGCTGTGACAGGACAGAAATGTCTTTTCGGTACCCAGAATTTGGTTGGCGCCAGCACGCTGGGAACAGACTAAAAGGCGTGGGTTGGTTTGGGATGAATCATGTTTTTAATCATCAAACACTGCCAATCAGGACTGCAGCAGATTTTCCCCTTTATTATTTTTCGTGTTGTTGTTGTTGTTTTACCTTAAGAATGATCATTTCACACTCAGCTCGGGATTAAGCTCAGCTAGCAACTTCCCTACCTAAAAAACCTCGCAGCCCTCTTGTTGATGATGAAGAACCTTCAACAACAAAAGATTAGGTGATTTATGAACCTGCCCTTAATCGAGCTGACATTAGATTTGAGATCATAATCCTTCCAGCATGCACATGGATCAATTATATCAGTGACTAACTTTAATGAGGAGAGAAGGTGGCATAGTTATTAAGGCACGGGTAGAGGACTGTGGGTTCAATACCTCATTGCACAAAAGATCCCCTGTGGACTTGAGGGAAATTGAGCATTTTGGTTTGCCTCAATTTCCCATCTGTGAAGTGGGAATAATATTACCACATGCAGTCATGAAAATAGCTGTGTATTTAAGGAATTAATGGCCATTTACACTTAGATGGTGGATTATTAATAAATGAGCTATATTGCAGTGGTATATTGGGTTATTCAGCCTGGAGAAGAAAAGGCTCTGAGAGGAGCTTATAGCAGCCTACCAGTATCTGAAGGGGGTCTACAAGAAAGCTGAGGAGAGGCTTTCTATTGCAGCATCTTGAATGATGACCAACAGGCCGAATTCAGCCTCCAAAGCACAAGCAGATAGGAAGCTCAGATGAACCCAGAGAACAAGCATCCCACAGTTGTCTAAGATCTGGTACTCACAGAGCTGAAGGGAAAAATCCTGATGAGACATTGACCTTCAAGACAATCCCATAAACAGAAAACAGATAAGAGACAGATAAGAGTCCTGAGCTCTCATATTCACTTTACCCACTGTGTCATGCATCCTGCATACCTTTAGCATCTTCTTGTACCAGTTCTCCTTCAAAACTAGTTGGAAGGTTCTGTTTCTATTTAGTTTAAAGGTTACATGAGAGGAAAACATCAGGGTTGTCAAGTCAAGCACCTTAATTTTTGGAGAATGTCAATCTTCACCTTGCTTATTCTGCTATTTTTTCTCTCTTTTTAGAGACAACTAAGGAATCGTGTGGTCAAGCTGTCTGCTGGGAAAAAGCCTGCATCCAGGTGGCCACAACTCTCACATACACTGTCCCAGGAGAAATAAGTCCAGACCAGACTGTCCTCATCTGACCCAGGAGCTCAGCTCCTGCAGAATGGTAAATGAAAGGCATTTCACACCTTCCTTCCACTGTATGCTCATCATTTCACTCTGCTTTGAGTGAAAGAACTATTTCCTCACAAAAGTTGGCTTCTGAGCTTTGCCAGGGCTTTGGACAAAATAAAGCAGGATCTTGCTCATCTTTTTACACCCTGAGTCCCATGAATAACTACTGCCAACTAACTGCTCTTGGGTACCCATACAGTGCAGACAAGATCAACTTAGCACGCAATCAAGATTCAGGGATTTGATCAAAGTGAGGAGATAAGAATCACAAAGGCCAACTTTATGACTCTGCTACTGATAAGATGACAGAGCAGGGACTAATCGAGATACCAGCATAATTGATAATAACCTTGGAGCTTCTCAGAGATGTTTAAAGACCCAGGAATCTGAAGAATGCTGTTGCATGGCAAAATTCCTGCCATGTGCCTAACACAGTCTCTACTGTGGGCTGTGAGAGAAGACATTAGGTCAGTTAGATAGGATTGATAGAAAATCACTGAGCAAAAGGGTTACTTCAGGCCCAAATGTTGGGTGTCTGAGGTCTTGGCTCCCAGTGCACCCGAGATCCTGGAATACAACATCACAAAGGCGAAGGAAAAGAATAAATCTGTCTTGGATAATTCAGCAGCTGGGAGACGGTCCAAGTTCACTAGGCAAATTTGTTTATATGAGTTAGGAACCTGCATGTCACACCTCAACCTGGAATCAATCATATTTCAGTAGCTATGGTAAAATATGCAAACAGTGACTTCCAGCTGAGACAAGTTCAGCACAGCTCAGCCAACGGGGTGGAGGCTCCATTTTTGACTCACCTAACAGAGTTACTGCCTAAGGACCATGAGGGTCTCTCTGCAATGTGCACATGAGCCATGAAGTCCAGCCAATGCTAGGAGAAGAAGTGGGGAGGATCTGTTTGTGTATTTGGATGCCAGCTGGATGGGAAGTGTGAGATTCTGCTCCTGAGCTTGTCTCAGCTGGATGGAGCTCACTGCAGACATAATTCACCCAGACTCTGTTTCTGCAGCTTTCTGTATAAATCTCATCCCAGGGCATTTTGGAGCAGTGCATTACGTAAGACAACAACACTGCTGAAATCCAGTGATCTCTATCAGCTCTGAGGGAAGACAGAACCTCAGGTGGTTTCAAACAGCAGCACCCCCGGACTCTCAGAGAACCAGGACTCAGGCCCTTAAAGGCATTTAGCAGCCAGTTTGTCTCTGAAGATGCTTAAGCCACTTCAACTATGAGGACAAAACCCTTCTTCCTTCCTATCAGCTGCATACCTGTGCATTTACTCAGTGATCTAAACTAAGTAAGGAAGATCACAGCTAACAGCATACTGGAGCTTCAGCACAGACTTGGGGACCTCAGAGATGAGTCTGCAAGTTATGCATCCCCTTCTTCTAACTGCATCTTGTCACATCAGTCACTAAACTCTGACTCTCAGCCCCATATTTGGAATGCCACAGGCATTACTCTGGCCATTTTGCATGTCCTGTGAGGAGCCCTGTCTTTAACACCAGCTCTTTGATTGCATGAGTATGCTGGTTGCCCAACTTTTCAGCAGGGTGCTAAAGAGAGAAGTAGCACAGTGCTTAAATAGCATTGATCCTGAGAGTCTTTTTACATCTGCTACAGGTGCAGCCCTTTCACACTCAGTAAGACCTGGAAGTTGTGAAAATTGCCATCTCACACTGAGGTTGTGTCCAAAGGAAGGGAATACCTAGGTCCTACTCTAGCAAGCAGCAGCAGATCACTCCTTCAATTATGAACATCTAAAGCAAAGCATTGACCTTGTCTTTGGCAAATTATTATTTGTTCTCGTACACTCTGGAGCTTCTCAAGTGCTCATTTGCAGCTCTGGTAGGACCCATCTCACCTAACATTAGCCATCTAAAATGTAGATGTCTAGTCTTACCTACTCACCCGTTTCCTTCTAGATTTGATGGAAGGAAAGGCACTTTGAGGTGGCAGCTCAAGCTCCCACATCTGAGTCATTATAACCTGAGAAAAACCCTATTTGTGGAATACAGTTGTTTCTTGGACGAGGAGATAAATTTCATGATTAGCACTATGAAGGCACACAAACCTGGGCATGGCAAATTACTGGAGTCAGTGGGAAACGGTGAGTTTACACACTGTTATATCTGGTACAGAAAGCCACAATTTGGCAATTTCATCTTAAATAAGTGAATGTCCAAGTCCTCGGGTTGAGTACATGGATTAATGCCTAGGGAGTCCATACTATCATATATGGAATTCCTCTTCTGGGTCTTGGGATACCTACAACAGCTTCACCAAAATCAGGGGAGCTGTAGAGATACACACCACCTGATGATGAGTCTGCACTGAATTTCATTTAAAAAATTGCTGATTTACCTTGGTTCCACCCAGCCTCTTCATCAAATAGAAAACTCCCTTCCAAATTCTCCATGGTCTTGTGTGGGATCATGTTGAGTAAGTCAAATGCTGATACTTCCACTATTTTAAAAGTCCTCCTCTATATTCTGGCATTCTAGAATGTCAGAGAAGTTGCTTTCCATGACATCTAACTGGTATCCCCCTTTTCTTTCCTCTAGTTATGCCCACTGGTACCCTGCGGAATGACTTCTCCTTGCTTTCCTTTACTATATACACCTGACAAACATTTGAGAGCTATTATCATATCACTGCTTGGCCCGGATTAGTACTTGCTAATCTTTGCTCATCAGCATCAGTCCTTCCAGCCCTCTGGCTCTTTGAATACCCTCCAATTTGTCAAAGTGTTCCTGGCATGAGCATGGGATGAAAATACAGTAGTCCAGGTGCACTCACTCTGCAGCCATATCATCGTATCAACTCAATTCAAGGGCTCAGTGCATTGGATCATGCGGGTTCTTCTCTCCTGTCACCTTGCATTTCACACTTAGGCTGAAGGATGCATGCCTGTGCATAGCTGATCTGTTCACGTGTAGCTACGTGAAGTTGTGCATGTTGACATGGCAACGCTTTTCATAAATGTGGAGGAAGGGGCTCTACCTCCCTCTGTTTACTCACCAGGGTGACGAGAAGCAAGGCATTGGCACACAGTGAATGAGATCAAGTAATTTACAAGTTCCTGCCTGCCAGCAGAGCTGCTGCAACTGTCCATGCAAGTGCTCTTAGCCTGCACTGACTGGGAGATGCTAAGTCTCTCCCTTTGGCCTTGACATTAGATTAAGCTGAGGTCATGCATAGGTGTTGCAGTGCTGCTGATGGCTGTTGAGCCACAGCGACTGTATTATATTCAGTCATTGGAAGGTGATGTGGTTTTTTTACCACAAAATAAGTTAAATGCTTTGATAACCCTCCTGTCTTTAACTTTAGTGGTAGTAAGTTCAAGATGGTCCTGTGCAACACCACAAGTTAACCTTCTAGGTAAGACTAACATCTTAATTTTCTTCTCCAACAGTTATCAGACACAGATCTAAATCGGTACTACTGGATTACTCTTGGAAGTGAAAGGTATTTAAAATTAATTTGAAATCAATGACTGGTGCTAAATTACTAGTTTCTGGAGATTGTGGTTTTCCTTCATCTCCACACCTCCACTCGTAAAGAGAATTTCTGCTTCCCTGAACGTAAGGCTAAACCTGACCCAAACTAACCAACCCAAACACAGGAAGATGATTAATTCTCGTCCCTTCTATTTCATCCCTCTGACTCCATGACCAATGACTCCTGCTAGGTCCTATAGTCAAGAGCTCCACTGCCTGGCTAGCAGACATCTCACCTATCATTCCTATTACCAGGATAAATGTTCATTGCTGCACATAATTTAGATAACGTTATTTTACATAATACTTTTTTTTATTTGGAAAACCTGAATCTACTCATCTGAAGCGAGCCTGCTAACGGCTGCTTTTGGGGAAAAAATTTATGTGCCTGCCTGAAATTATTGATAGGTGTTTTGGTTTGATTTTTTTTCCCCCATAGTTTATCACATTGAATTCTCAGGGTGGAATTCAATTGCTGGAATTCATAGGTGTGTTGAGTACCTTTTGAGGTGCTTTACGGTATCTGCCTGGCTCCAGCTTGCCTTCCTACAGCATGTGGATACCTCAGCTGACATAAAGCATCCTGAATGGCACGAAACCCTTCTGGATACATAACACTCAAACTTACACTGAATCTCCATTCATTTCTTGTGGGTACCTGGCTGCCTTGGAATTTGACCAATTCCATTTTTTTGGCTTGCACGAAGGTAGGAATTGCATGCTACAGAAAATCTCCAGTTCTCTGAGTCATCATGTACACTTATAGAACATGTATAGAAATCACTAATGATTTACCTACACGGGATATCATCGCATAGCAACCTGGATTGTAAATACATTCAGTGCTACCTGTTCCTCACAAAGCCTGAAATACAAATAGTCAACAGTACATGCATTTGAATAATCTACAGTGGAATGTCTCCACCCAGTCTGGGGGTCTCCAGCTCTGGAGCCCTCAGCACAAGAAAGACATTGACCTGCTCAAGTGAATCCAGAAGAAACCACAGAAATGATCTGGGGGCTGGAACTCCTCTGCTGGAAGGCCAGGAGAAAGAGGGGGATGTTCAGCCTGAAGAAGAGAAGGATCTGGGAAGGCCTTATTGAGGCCTTTCAGTACTTAGAGCGGCCTGTCAGAAAGATGGGGCCTTCTGGGATAGGGCAAGGGGAGATGAGTTTAAACTGAAAGAGGGGAGAATTAGACTGGAGAGAAGGAAGAAATTTTCTGCGCTGAGGGTGGGGAGAGCCTGGCCCAGGCTGCGCAAAGAGGTGGGGGCTGCCCCATCCCTGTCCCCATTTGCAGGGGAGGTGGCCGGGGCTCTGAGCACCCTGCTCTGGCTGCAGTGTCCCTGCGCAGTACAGGGGGTTGGACTGGATGACCTTAAAAATCCTTTCCCACCCAAAACATTCTGTGACTCTATATTTCTGTGTAACTCAATTCTTTCAAAGGAGGCAAGTCACTCCACATTTAGGATATAGTTTCTGAGATGTGCTTGTGGGATTGGCAAATATGACACAGGATATTTGTGAGACATGAGCCCTTTTGGAGGGGAAGGTGGAGGCCCCTTGGATGGCACTAGGCCCTTATAGCCTGCAACAGAATTGAACCCGTAGTGTGCACTAGGACCTGAGATTCATTTGTCCAGCTGATGGCATCTGCAATGTGGTAGTCTACATCTGAGAAAGTCATCCAGATGCCCTTTCCAGCCCTTAAGATGAATATGCCATTTTAAGTCATAGTTCAATGTGTTTTCATGTAAGGGATTCTTTTTAAACATCTTTAGGGTGAGGAAAATGTCTCTCTATAATCACCCATTTCTCCTCTTCATCAACTATAAAAGAGACAGAAAAAGACATTTCTGTTGCAGATGTCTGAACATAGATGTCCTCGAGTGTGACCTGAAGGAATCAGTCCACAGACATCATTGCACAATAAATTCACATCTCCGCTCAGGGCTCAATCTCATGGTCAAGCAAATGGAGCTCAAATTGCTATGTGCTAGTTGACCCACAGCAATCCTACATATGTGGATTCCTAGCCTACAGCAAATGTGAGTGAATGTGATTTAAATTAACCCTTTTTTATTGTGGGTAAGCAAAGTCTAATTACCTCACTTGCTGCAGGCTAGCAGTGAGCACACAGACAGTTACCAAGGGTCAGCTGATGTGTGGTAACTTGTTGCACCGCAGAAACTCGATCATGAGTTTAATTTGCTATAACTTCCACACACAGGCAAACCCTTAGACCTGGATTCTAATTCCTCCTAAAGCCTCAGGCAGTACAAAAGTGACTAAAAGTTGTATTAAGGAGAGGGAGAGGTCACACTGATACCCCTCTCTGCTGGGAGGTGTTATAACACAGTGGGCATCAGTCCGTAGTCCTCTAAAACCTTCCATTTTTCACAAATTAAGTTATCTAACAGTGGTAACAATAACCCAACCTGAATTCCTTAATCTTTTTCCAGCTTAAAACATTTAAAGCTACTCATTATCTACTTTTAATCTGTTTCACTAGAGGCAGCCAGCACACCTTCTAACAGAGTTGTGTCTAAAAGAAAGCAATAACCCCATTTATTTCTTTAAAATAAATTAAGTTATAAATAACTTAATAGTACTTCTGTTTCTGAGACAGGAAACAACAAATTTAGGTCACCAAAGGTCCCTAGTCATAGGTATTGTGACAGTCCAGATAGCTCTAAGTCAGAAGCACCAACCACTTTGCTGTTAGAAGACATCTCAAGACAAAAACACTGACCATTTTTTTCCCTCATCCCATCTGTGTTGCCTGCTGTCCAGGTAGAACATAGACATGTTCAGCAGTAATCCCAACCTACGGGGAGACCTGCTCACCTCACCAAGCCTAGGACAGAATACAGAAACACGTGTTTCCTTCACCTCCAGTGGCTCATAGGGCACTCCTGAAATGACTTACTCATCAAGGGACAAAATCCTAAACAGACCCTTGGATTTTATGAGGTCTTTTTTTCAGTCTAGCAGTGAAATGGGAACCAGTAATGATTCACTGAAACCAGCCAAATTCAGCTCAGATCTGAAGTTTATAAATCCCCAACTGTCCAGGTCCATCAAGAAGAAGAATGGATTCTCCCTCCCTCTTGACAGCTTCAGGATCAAAGCTGAAATCTCATCCCAAAATGCATTTCAGTCCCATACAAGCTGTTTGAACAAGTAGGGGAAAAAAGTGAAATCCTCATTGTTGTCCTAAGAAATGAGCCTTACATCCCAAACCCACTTTGAAATGGGTCTAAATATCAGTCACCTAATGCTGAAGTTTCTCAGGATAGGAATCAGCTCATGGACTGAGACACATACACGTAGATGTCTCCATATGAAAATGTCCAGTGGGGCTATTTCTGGCTTTACAGAATCCACCACACACAGCATATTTTGCAACCAAACCTTATCTATCCAGGACTGGAGGGGTTCCCAGTCACCTCTGGGACTAAGTTCTCTGTATTTCTAAGAAAGCCCTGGAAACATGGACCAGTAGTATGCTACAGAGCAGACCTTACTACTCCCACCATTCCCTCCGACTTCCTAAATAATGCATACACATAGACCTCACTGTACTGACAAATGAAAGAATTCCTTAAAACCTGGGTGAAAAACCATGTCAAGACCAGGAAAGTGAAGGGAAAGGTGTTGAGATATCACAGAGTTACAGGAAAGCAGATGAATGTTTCAGTTAAACAAGGTCAGTTTTGTTTAAATGTTGCAAAGCTGAAACTTTGCATTTACCTAGAAATTAGATTGTTATCACTTCTGCCCTAATGGTAAGAACAAGATAATCATCATTAAAAAAAAAATTGCCATAGGGCTTTGAAGGTTGGTGGAGACCAGACCCGTACTCTGCAAAGCCACAGCAGTTGCAATGAGATCTCTCATTTGCTTAGGAGGTTCTGAGGAAATCTCCCTGTTTCCAGGTTGCCTCAGCTGAATACATATCCACAGAAGCCTCAAGAAATGCTGAGGTTCATGCTTATGAAACCAGTCTGGAGACAGAGACTTTCTCACTGTAGAGGGTTGAAGCAAAGCAAGAAGGAAGCTTCCAGAGACTCATAGCTTGGTTAAAAACTTCCCTGGAGTCAGGGTTGCTATAGTGTTAGCACAATTAGACTCTGAAAAGACGTGTAGGTACTAGCAAACTTCTCAAGCCATAACACCGTGCAAACAGCTTCCGCAGCTTCCTCAGCCACAATGACCTCATATTTCATCCCTTCACTGTAATACCGTTGGTGTGATGTTTGTCAGCTGCGGTCCCCATCCTCCAGGCTATAGAGCTGTGCCAGTTCACACCATTTCAGCTTTAAATAGGTTCTCAAGGCTGCCAGACTTCTATAGGTTTGCAAAAAAAAACCCTCTTGGTTCACCAGGACTGAAACCTCACACATGGTCATGGCAGAAACCAAAGCTGGTGACCTTGAACAGAGTTCATCTCATCTCTCTGTAGCCACCTAAAAGCTAGGAATCCAGTTAGTGATGTCACCTAGGCCTCCTCTAAGCCTCATAACAGAGAGAACAGGACCTCAAAAGAACAAGTTGCTCTGTCCTAAGATAGATGTCCAGGTGAACCTGCTTGAGCAGAGGGGTTGGACTAGATGATCTCCAAAGGTCCCTTCTAGCCCTTACCATTCTGTGATTCTGTGACAGGTGAGCTGAACTGGCCTCTGGGGGAGTTAGTCCCTACATGAAAGCCATTAACTAGATGGTTTTAGATGGCAGAATCTTGCCAAGATGAATCCTACCTTTCTTCTGAGCCATGTATGCACACACAGAGAAAACTCAATGGCAAGTTTAGAGAGAGAGGTTTTCAAGTCACCTTTCAGAATGGTCAGCATGTACACCTGGCAACTCAGCCTGATATTTCTCCAAATCATTATCAAAGTTACACTGTGCTGCTGTCCACTCAGAAACAATTGGCTGCCCTCTGAAGGGTGCAATGATGAACCCCTTTCCCTGCAAAGATCTTGGTATCTCCATTGCAGCCCTAACTGGATTAGCACTTTGCACACCAGGATAGCAAAAATACCATAGAAAAATGTGAATTATCAGACTTGAGGTCAGTCACCCTTTCCTAGAGTGGTGAGAACTGTTCTAGGAGAAAATTCAAGTACCCTGCACAAGACATTTGTGGAATGTTGTTTGCTTGCATGAATCTTATTCTGGCCTTCAATAGCCAGATGCCACGTTAAGCCCAGAAACAAACCCCCCTCAAATACTTGTTGTCACTCATTATTCCAGTCCTGAATATTTGTAATATCTCTGTAAATACTGCCTTGAAAAATTCCATTGAAAAACCCTCTTGAACCTTGTTAAGTTTTTGGCCTGATCAACATCCTGTTGCTCACCCCAAAGCTAAAGACTGGTTGGTAGGTTCCACTTCTACGTCAGGACAGAATATAAAACTCACTTCCCTTGGGAAGGGAGGTCATTGCAAATCATTTCCAAGGCTTTATTGCCTTTTGGAGTAGACCTGCATTCCCATTCAGCTTTCATGTCTTAATGGCAAGTTTTTTCTTTCTCCTGAAGTAACTCTGCAAAGCAGTATCTACTTCAGCTTCTTTATGAGCTTAAATTGGAAGAGTTGTGCTCTTTGCACCAGAGAGGATTTCTCTCTTTTGCCTCTAATCTCCAGGAAAAATCACCAAGGAAGGTCAAGGACTTGACAAACACTTAGGGCTTCTCATCAGCCACTCTTAAAATAGGGCTAAAAACCTTCCAGACTCCAACTGGCATGGCATCAATGACATTTGTTGGGTGTTCAGGCACTCAGTCGTAGCTCCCAACTTTAGCTGTCTAAACGGTAGGTGTTTAGGCTGCTTCTAGAGTGGATGGAGAAAGATAGGCAGCTCCAGACAGTGAGTCATCACATCCACTAAAAAGATACCTATCTTAGGAAGGATGAATCTCCTGTAGAAGATGCCCATCTTTCTAGAGGGAGGTAAGATGATTAGCTCAGATAGTTAAGCATTACACAGCTAAAATTAAGCTAGTGAATTCCATCCAAAGGGCTGTTAGGGGAGTGTGCTGTCACCCAAGAGAGTATAGATACAGTTCCTTCTATGCCTGGAAACAGAAGTTGCCTTCAAATGTTCCCTTGTTCAGTCACTTGGCCCCATACACAGCTATGCTCAGCCTGCTCCTAGGAAAAGTTGTCTATCTCTGCAACCCTGGAAGGCTCCCAGACCAGTACACCCAGAAATTAAATCAACGTCTTCTCTTCATAGCTGCTGTCTTCCTTTATGGCCATTTCCCAGGCCTATGGGAAGGGCAGGAAAAAGTGCTGAGCACCCAGTGACCTCAAGGCAACCTGCAAGCACTGCTCATCTCACAACCACACCACCTTTTCTCCACATGGCTAAATAGTGTGTTGTGTGCCTAACTTCATATCTCCACCTATTTAAACCTCTGCAGGGCTCAGGGGCTGGCTGTGAGAAACAGTGGATATTAATGTTATGTCAATGCCCAGAAGGTCTCTGACTACGAAGCAGGTAAAGCTTGTGAGGACATTAGGAGACTACCTGCCCATGTTGGCTAAATCTGGCCACAAGGATCTCAGGTGGAGCTGTTCTTTGCCAGAACATTGGAGTCAAGCTCAACAAATCATTTCTGGCAATCTAATTATAATTGGAAATGTAGAAATGGCAGATTTGGGAGTTTTGTAAAAGAGAAGAGTTTGATTTTTTTTTTTTTAGGATGTATTCTCCAGCATATTGAGGTTAGAGGCATGGACCCAAGCTTCTGGGAGCCAAACCAGGGTGTGAGCCATGTGAACACCCATGTGAACGTTCTTACCCCCTGGTATATATGAACCATCCTGTATTTATTGCAGGGTAGGAGCATTCACACGGCCAGTTACCACAGAAAAACTGGCATCTTATTAGTTCACACCCTAACGTAGCTCGTGGTAATTTGTTCATGTGCCCATCCCCTAAGGTGCCATTCCCAAAGTGAAGTTAGAGGACGCAATGTCCCCTTTATACTCATAGTCAGCAACTTAGTGGTTAGAGCACTTACCCATGGTATGGGAAAATGAGCTTCATAAGTTTCCTCTGCTTGATTTGAAGCAGAATTTTGAGCCCAGGATTCTCAAATCTCAGCAGCACACCTTAGCCAAGACATTCTGCTGTTCCACAGAACTACCAAATCAATTCTTCACATTGATTGAGTCTTGGCCAACACTGGGGATTCAGCCAGAAACCTCTTGAGCTCAGAGCAGAAGCTCTCAACACCCATAGGAGTATCTGGGACCTGGGTGCAGATCAGGATAGGTAGCAAAAGGATGGATTTTGGAAATGCAGAAGCCCATTAGGACACACACGAAAGTTCTGCAATTCTGCCTTTGCATGCCCCAAAACCCCATCCAGCTCCTAGCCAAGTTTTGCTGCCTGTTGTCAGATATATACAAGCCTTAACTGGGTTCCTCCTCTCTCCTGCAGTGGGGTAGGAGATGGGACTGAGAGATATGCCTATAATTTACATACATTATTACTCTATGTCCCTGATAGCATGTATAACAATGTGCTATGTATCAGCCCAGCATAGGAAAGACTCTCCCTGCTCTTTGGTCTTGATCTCAACCTGTGTGACCCAGCTTGGTGCCTGTGCATCAAAAATGAACAGAACTGCCCAGATATTTAAGGATAAACACAAGGCTCAGCAGTGCTCTCCTGGCTCAGATTCAAAAGTATGAGGCAACTTGCAGGATCAAGACCTAAAGGAGCTCAGAGTCTAAAGCAGGAGTTGAAAAGATTGCTCCAAAGTTTGCTGAATTCAAGAGAAAATTTCCCTGGAGTTTGACCTGTCTTTGGAGTAGAAGCTGAAGCTAAGGAGAGGGACATATGCATGGTGCTGTCTATGCATATTCACACGTATACTTAGGCATATGTATTTTATATGTATATAACTATCTTCCTTCATAATAGCTATTTCTTTTCACCACAGAATCCTCAAAGCATTCGTTAACTGGGCTTTTGTGGGGGGTGTCAGTGGGAGCTGCCAGCACACTCCACCAGGGAAGTGGATGCATTTCTGCAGCTGTCTTGCTCTGTGCTCACAAGTCACAACGGGATCTTCTCACCAACCCTTCATCACTCCCATTCCCTCTATCTTGTGACCCTCTACCCAAAGCCTGCAATGCATGGCTTTGCTGTCAGGTGGCCTCCAAGGTGAGGGACACGCGGTGTTGTCCTGCTCTAGGAGACAAGCAGTGGCTGGAAAGAGATTGAGTAGAAGAGCAATGTATCTGAGAGCCCTTCCATGAGCCCCTCCTTGCCCCCAGCCTGCCAGATCCTTCAGGACCTTGAAGTACATACCCTAATGGGTGTCAGACTCCTTGCACAAGCTCTCCACTTACAATTAGAGGTCTACATCTTAAAAACACTTTGGTAGGGCCTGAATGTCACAGGGAAAGGGACCAACAGTGGTTGAAAATGACACAAATTACACCTGAGGTGTTTCCATCTATTTTCTCCTAATATTAATAACGAAGCCTAACTTAGCATAGTAGCACTTAAGGCTAAGTTCATGCCTGACTTAGCACCCAGAGTTTTAATAGCAAAACCTAAGCAGAGACCTGGAATTCAGGCAGTTTAGAAGGATGGTCACATCACTCCTCTCACTCTTCCATTATATTAATGCCACCATATTCTTCTAGCATCAAAGAAAATCCCAAACATCTTTCCTGACAACTTTAAGATCAAGGAAATTTAAGATGGGCCAAAGGCTTCCTCATTCACAGTAACAGAAGCAGTCTGGGAATTTGAGGACTAGACACCACAAGTGTGTGAATAAATGTGTAACAGATCTTATCAGCAGGTCAGCAGAACCATGAAAATCTCAAGCTCAGGATTAGAAAATATGAGTTGGTGACACTTGCTGCAGTGATTTCAGAATTGTGATTGGCTTTGAGAGTGGTCTCTGTCACTCTACCTCCACTCAGCAGCTCATTTCTGGCTACAAAAATCAGTCCAAATGACTCTTTCCTTAATAAATGATGCTTCTGCAAGAAAACCTGCCTTGAATCAACCTTTGCACCGTGGAAAACCAGAAAGGATAGACTTCTGCAGCAATACATATTCCTTCTCCTATGAAGCCCCACAGCTATGGGCAGGATGAACACAAGGATCGAGTTAGAGCATTTGCCCTAACCTTGTTCATCCATCTCAATTCTTTTGATCACCAGCACAGAGAAATCAGCGGCTACAGAGGGAGTCATTGCCTCCTAAGATTGACATCTAAGATAGGTCTGATGAGTCACAGTGAGGAAGTGTCAGCCTTCATTCACTGACTAGAAAGGGAGCTTAGATGACTACGTCAGATGAGATGTCCAGCTCCAAGATGGACTATGACGAATCCTGTCAGCACAGCTACAGTGTGCAAGCATTATATACGTCTCTACAACAGAGTCAGCAAGCCAAAACTCTTCCCACTTGGTCTCTGTGGTACTGACTCACATGTGTCCAGCTGCCCTGGCTGTTCTCCTGACCCAAGTGTTGGATTTTTTTTGAAACAGTGAGTCAAAGGTGACTTCAGCACAGCTTTTCCTCCTGTACCTCAGTTTCTGAGGTACAGTGTACACTGAAATGGGGTGTGTGCCACCTGTCTCTGCCAGAGCTTTGTTTTCCAGCTTTCTGACTCTCATCTGTTCAGGTCACTGAGATATTTGCTTAGGCTTGTGGAGGGTAGAGATCCCATATCACTGAATCATAGAATGGTTTGGGCTGAAGGGGACCTTTAAAGCTCATCTAGTCCAATCCCCCTGTAGTAAGAAGGGACATCATGAACCAGACCAAGTTGCTCACAGCCTCATCCAAACCAACCTGGAATGTTTCCATGGATGGGGCTTCTACGGCCTCTCTGGTCAAGCTGTGCTGTTGTTTCACCACTCATCATAAAAAATAAATAAATTATTCCTTATATCTAGTCTAGCCTCTGAGTAGTCTTTTTCCCCTGGTTTATCACAGTCTGCAATTCATTAGACAGTCAAGGTCTTGCATTTTATCCCCTGGAATTTGTACTAGAGATGGACAAAACTGGGCTCTTCCACACAAGAATCCAAACAAGAGCATTTATTGCCCAATTTCTGGAGCTTGTGTGCAGGACAGAATTTCTGTTTATTCTGAGTACCAGTGTCAGAGGCAACAGGAGCCACTGTTGCTGCTGGGAGCAGACACCACCACTGTAACTGGGGCTGTAAATATGTGCTGGACTATAGAACCCATGGATTAGTTTCTGTGCTAAAGTTTGGAGACTTTTCTGGTAAACATGACAGTTTACTTGTCATTTTAGTCGAGCTGTACTGACAACACAGTGCCTTGTATTACATCTGAGCTTGGACATCCCATTCACCAGGAGATGGAGACTACACATTGCGTCAGCAGGACAGATGGACTCAATGCTCCTTTCTATCACAGACTTCCCAATGTGCCTGTGGGCAAGTTGCACCAAGGATTTCGGTGGCCACTGAATTAGCATTTCCCTGTCTGATTCCCAATCTTCTGCTAATGTGTCTTATCTATTCTCTTTCAACTCAGTTGTTTGCCCCATCTGTCTGGACCTCATACTCTCAGGCAAAAACTGGTTCTCACTCTTCCCTTAGCCTTCTGTTGTAAGTGACTTTTAGGTGTTGCAATCTATCCACTAATATCCATGACCTGTCCTGATAGAATAAGGCTGTGATCCAGCAAGCTTCTTCCTTATCCAGCTGATATTCTCGTTAGTAATGACTCAGTGCTAACTACCTTTTACACCCATTACTTCTTCACAATTCCGAACGAGGTACATTTAATCCAGCCTGAAGCACACGAGGATGGATGAGATGATTTTGGGATCGAATGATTTAATGGTGGCAGAAGCTGTTAGACCTATTATTGCAAAACCACAGTAGGATGCATCTCAACTAACCTCAGGTGCCTAATAGTTAGACAGCTAAATCTGTGTTGCTTAACTTCGTGCTACAGCGTGCGAGGAGAAATAAGCACTTCAATAAAAGCAACAGAGCTAATCCACTTCTCCCCACATTCAGACCGAGCTAAAGATATTCAGTGCAAGCTGCTGACAAGGGGCAGCTCAATAAAGTCAGTTAATTGATCAGGCTGCAGCAATGCAGTCAATAAGTCTAAAGCAGAAAGCAAGAATTATGTGTCTAAATAGCCTTGCACTTCACTTCTTTTCCACTTAGCCTCGTGTTTTGTCTGAGCACTTCCACCAGCAAATCCCTCCAGATGGTACCCAAACCACACCTCTGCTAAGGCTGCTGCAAAGTAGCTTTCAGGCCCTGGAAGTCAGGCTGACATTTTATTTTTTTTCTGTAGATTTGCACAATCTGTAAATGCATATCCAGGCCTTGAAAAAAATTAAAAACTCATCACACTTTCTTCAAGCCAGTTGGTGAATGGGTTAGTCTGGACTGAGCTTCCCAACCCCTTCATCCCTCCCTGCCAGAAAATAGACTATATCAACACACACTTCAAAACACCTTTAGTCTCTCTCTCTAGCATCTGCATACGTTCAGAAGGGTACTGTTCTCAGAGCCTTTAGGGCAGCTCTTCACCACCATTACAAAGCCAATCCACAAGGAGAGGCAGCACTCCCATGGTACTCGAGATCAAATGAGGTACCCAGATCTGCTGGGCTGGATGGGTGAGGCAAATTATTTCACAGCAAATTCATCTAGACTGCTCTTCCCATGAAAGAATGTGCAAGGAATTGATACTTCATAAGCATTCCCTTCAAACACCCTTCTGAGATGTGGGATTATTGCTCAGGTCTTCCATACATATATGGAATGCAACACCAGGACTTCAAGTGGTGAGGTTTTAAGGGTAATCTGGTCACTAAAGATGGTAAAGCAACAGCCCCTAGGATTTTCAAAAGGGTATCCCAATGGAAGTAGCCCCTACATGTCTAGGTAGATCAGAAAATGCCTAGGTGCTCCTAACCTCAGGAGTGTATTCAGAATGAAAACTAAAAGAAGCTGGATTCATCTGTCTGAAAGGAGATTATCTTCATCTGACCTAGTCATCCCGAATCCTCTCGCAAGCAATGGTGAGAAAACTGGCACTGATGTCATATGATTCATCTCATCCAAAAGTAAATATCTCACAGACGTCAGATGAGTTGCATCTTACTTCTCGCCAGCAAGAAAACTTGGAGACAGCTAACCAAGAATGCAGAAGGGGTGGGAAGCAAAACTGGATCTCCCCAAATCCTGCATTAACCAGATTTTTATGCCTATAAAGGAACTCTGGGTCTCCCAATAAATTCTACAATTCTTATCTGATGCCCAGTGGTGTTTCTTCACTCTTCACTGGGCTTTGGATGGCTTCCTACCTGTTCAGCAAGAGCTTAGACTGTCTTTTTTCTTCCTGGCTACTGTAGGCTTGCTAAAAAAAAAATAAAATAAATAGAGAGGCTCCCTTAAGTGTGTCCCTCAGCTTGCAAAGGATTTAGAGTTGCTTTCTGTCATGCCACACAACAGTGTCTAGCAACAGGCTCTATTGTTGTTCTTCTGGGGGCAGAGGGACAAACTGAATGGTAGGCTTGGCAACTGTTCAAGGAGTTTCACTCCTGCCTTCCCACCCCTTGGTAAATATCTCTATTAGGCAAGGTGCACCCTTCTGGAAGCAGAAGAAACTCCTGCTCTGCTTAGTGCTGTTTGGCTTCATTTCACAGGCTTGGCTGTAGCCGAGATGGGCTCTGCCTCCTCCTGCTGCTCCATCCCACAACGTGAACTCTGTTGAGTAACAGCGACTTCCTTGGAAACCCAGATGTGCGTAACCTGTGCCATGAAACCACATGTTCCAAGAGAGATGGAAAGGAAATACGAACGTGGAAAGTGAAATTAAGAGCTACAGGATGGGAAAAGAGAAAAGGTTTTGATTTCAGAGAACTGAAAGCAAAACAATGTCAGAGGAACTGTCTGAACACAGCTACAACTCTTGCAACTTCTTGGAAGAAGCTGCAAACCACTCAAGCTGTTTAGGCTTTCAGCAGCTATGCTGAGACGTGACAAAATACAAGATGGTGTGAATTTCCTGAGGAAAGGGGAGGCCTAGAGGTTGTCTGGTGCCAGTTTGGATGGTAGGCATGTTCCTGCAATAGCATCCCATGGCTGCACTCATTCCAACATGCCAATGAGCACTAAAGAGAGGAAAAGAAGGGAGAAGAAGTCCATGACTTGATTTTAGCCATGTACAATTATGCCAGGGGGTGGGAATTAGATATATTTTAACAGCTACAAAATAGGCAAATGAGCAAACTCTCAATGAGGATTCCCTGTCTTGGGTATAATCTGACTAAAGCTGGTGGAGATATCTCCAAGCTGGTTGTCTCATCTCCCCCATAGCTGCAGAGGATTTAACCAGTCAAGCTCAGCTGAATGATGGAGACATGAACTGCACCATGATAAAGCTCCCACTCCTCCCCACCAGTGAAAGGAGCCAAGAGCACCTGGCTTGGATGGAGACATTGAAATTGCAGACACGGGATGGGTGAAATTAATTCTACCCCAAAGCTTTGCTCAATCGCTAGCAAGTAGGCATCAGATGCCATTGTGATGCTCTAGGGTTTTCTTGACTGGCCTCCACCTGCTGTTGAGAAAGGAGGATGTCATCAGTGGATTGGATACAATTCCTGCCAGGCATCTGAGGACAACCAGGATGCCACTGGGCATCTTCACAGGAGGCAGAACCTATGCGTGGGTATCTGATGGGAACCCAGGCATCCTCTTGTTTGGACTAGAAGTCTTTCCTAGAAGACATGTTTAAAGTGACCATTAGGACTGATGCATGGTGACCAGGAGAGTTTCCATAACCACTGTTAGACACGAGGCCAGGCTAGAAATGTGAGAGTTTAGCATAATCTGAGCTCAAGGAACCCCTGAGGCACTCTCTGAACCTTCTAGGAAAACCCCCTCCAAGACCCTTTGAGACCCCATGGAAGAGGAGCAACAGCCACCCCAAACACCTGGGATGTGAGGCTGGTGTTGTGAGAAGAGAACCAGCCCACACATTATGACTTGCCTTTGTTGATGAAGCCTCTGAGTGTGCAAAGATACAATAAGAGAGAAGCTTTTCACACCAAAGGAGAGCAGAGGAATATTCGTGTTGGGAAGAGCAAGAGCATCCCTGCTAAGAATTGTCACTATACTGACATAAAGCATAACTGCCTATTGTTTACAGCAGGACAGGAACTGGGATGAGGAGACCAAAGGCACCTTGAACTCCTTTGATGGCTCAGGCTCTACAAATGCAAAGCAGTCTCTGGGTATCAGCAACATACAAGTGGCAACACAACTGTGAATATGCAGGTGAGGCTCACAGAAAAAAAAAGAGACAAACAAGACCTTTGTGATGCATAAGGCTCTCCCCTGGTTTACAGGCTGTTTTGAAAAGCAGTGCCCTATGTTAGGAGTTCAGAACAAGGGAGTTAATGTATCGTTTCTTCTCCCCTTTCCTTGTTTTTGGCAAGCACCGGTAGAATTTGGAGTGAACTGATGAATTTTTACATGTTGTGCTAAGATGATAACAGGTCTTAAAGTGATCCTTGCCACTTTTAAAGGGACAGGAGGGTTGAAAAGCATTATGAATGGCCCAGGCTAGCTGGAAACAGTTGCCATAGACAGTGTCAGGAGTGGCTTTTCTGGAACATCAACCCTTGGCCCGATCCAGCAAAGCTGTGGTGGAAGGGCTTCTGCCCTTATGGACTTCTGAGAGCATTCCTCTCCTTTCAGTATTAATCCTCATCAGTCTGTCTCTGCTCTTCCAGACCCTGGACCTTCATCTGGCTCTTGGTGGTGTCAGCAAAGCAGAGATGGGTTTGGTGAGGCAGGATAGGAACAGCTTTTGCTGCAGCCTTGGAGCTGTGCCCCATCCAGCCGTAGCTGAGCATGTGGATAAGACATGTACTCTGTCCAATACTCTTACCCCTGTCATTTCTCCTTCTTTTCCACTATATTCCAGTGCTTTTAACTGTCACTGTCATCTCAGCATCAGCCACCACCTGACTGGGCAGAAAGCACCAAGCTTCACATCACCAGAAGACAGTGGGTACCTATTTTGAGCCTAGAAAGCCCTTCTTCTTAGCAGCAATAGTCTCCAGACCTCCTGTGTGCTCCACCTCCCCTCTTCCCAGCTGCACCCTGGCCCTACAAGGTTTCCTTTGGGATCCAGAGCAAGATCATGAGTCCAATTGTGATCTGGGAAGGAAATTTTAACATGAATATTTGTGGAAGCAGGTCTGGTCCATCCCTGCTGGCAGGAGACCCTGGGGATGAAACTATTCATCTCACTTGCACACAGCTCAGCTGTCCAAACATGGGTGACTCACAGCCTGGAGGATTCCCCCTGTGACACACTTGTGCAATGCTCCTTAAGTGCTGTCATCATGCCCAATAAAGCCCTTTGAAATGTGTCGGGGCCGTTTGAATCAGGCACTCCAGGAACACAGCACAGATGCTGGGCAAGGGGGAAGAAGATGCATCAAGCCACCGTTGTCCCATTGGGCTTTTCTTGAGATCCCAACCATGGGAAGCAAAAAATTCTGTTCCTCACAAGGTGGATCAAGAAAGAGTCTCCTTCCCTTGCTGCTTTGCAGCCCTGCTAAGCACTAGTGCTGTGGAAAGAGGTGCAGAGACTGGCAGTGCCTGTCTGGAAAAGCAGCAGCATTGCCACAGGGCTGGAGTTGAGCTGGCTCATCCCTGGTGCAGGGAGCAGGGTGCAAGCAGGAAAGGGATCCCATAGATTTGGGATGGAGACATCAGTGAGTCACCAGCCTCAGTTCCCCTGGTACAATCAGGAATCCTTGACTTTTCTTTCCTAAGAGAGACTACAGATGCACAGCAAACATCTCCTCCAGCCTGACCCTTTAGAGGGAACAGTCAAAAAGTCTTTCTGGGCCAACAGCAAGCAGGGCTGTGGCCATCCCATGGTTCCCACTATTCTACCTATAGCAGATCTACCCGTAGAACTGAGTCTGGGAAAGGAAATGCCAGGGGCACGAGTGAAATGGCTCATCTAGGTGGCACAGGAACTCGGAGACAACAGGATCCACCTACTTCATTCATGTCTGCTGCCCCTGACGCAGACACTTCTTTGCTCTGCCTTGGTGCTGTGCCCTGCAAAACCACCCAAGGACATGGAGCCTGTGCAGAAATGTCTTTAGAAAGAAGAAAAGCTTTTCTTTTCCTTGGTGAGCTGGACAACCAAGCATCTTGGTGCTACACCCAGCCCTGCTGCAGGCCCATTGAAAGGACCAGGGCAGGGCATCTAAATCCTTCTGCATCTGCCTACCCACCTGCAACACAGGACTAAAGAAAACCCATCCTTTCCCTTCCTGGGCACATATTAGAGCTTAAACCATGCCAGTAGGTGTTCAAAAGTTTTCAGGTGAGGAGTCTTTGAGGTGCTTAAATGTCTGCAAAGGACACACTTTGTCTCTGGGTCTACCTGAAGAGAGATGGGGAGCAAAATGTTTTGCTTCCTTATCATAGTTAGGAAAGGCTTGCTTCTTTGAAGCAATGCCTTTGCTCACTGCTTTGAATATCAAGTTTCTGGATTTCAGGTTGATTTATCCAAGAAATTCCTCTAAAATTTGAAAGAGAAAAAGAAATAATCAATGGATATGTAGCGGGACAACCCAAATTAATAAAATGAGTCTGAAATCTGAGCTGATGAGGGCTCTTGATGAGCACTCAGGGGGAGTCCCAGCCCTGCCCGTGTTTAAAACAGGGGCTTTTTGATAAGACCTGGCAAAATTTTTGGTTCCTGCTGTGAGAAAGGCTTCTTGAGTGATCTTGGTCCAGTCATTTGCTCTCATCAGCACAGTTCCTCCATACCTAGACTAGGCCAGGAGCAACATAAATACCATTCACAGAATCACAGAGTAGTAGGGGTTGGAAGAGACCTCTGGAGAAGACAAACCCCTCAACCCCGGCTAATCAAGCCAAGAAGTGGGGAGATGCAATTCCTATTTCTGAGCTCTGGAGATTGTTTTAGGAGCTCTGATGTCAACGACATCACCTCGAGGGGGACAGATCCTGGGAGAAACTGGAACCAAAGCACCAGAACTTCATCTGTGCCCTGCTTTTATTGAGGTGATGCCATCAAACTCTGACAGGGACACGTTCAGGTGTTGCACCTGCACACTGCTGGAGTAATGCCACCAGGTTACCTGTCTTTCTGTTGGCAAGGCTCCCGCCCACCCTGCTCCCATGCACTTACAGCTCCTGAACTGTGAAAAACAGAGACAGAAAGATCTCTTTGATCACTTTCTCCAACTTTCATAGGCTCTAAAGTGGCTACTACAGGACAACACAGGCTTTGGCCAGCTTTCTTCTACCAGGATGATTCAACCAGTTGAGCTTCTGTGACCAGTCTTGGGGAATAAGCAATAAGAAGCCAAGAGCAAACACAGGTCACAGCCAAGAAAACATTCCTCACACACATCCCTCACATCTGCTTCCCAGATACCAGCCTGGTATCTCCACTATCACTGCATTCACATGGCTACAGCTCATCTCCCTGCCCAGTTTATTATGGGTCTGATCCTATCCCAGGTGGTACAGAGAGCAGCAGAGGAGACAGGAGCTCCACCGTGATCAGTGGGACAGAGGAGGGGACACAAAACCACTGCCCAAAGCAATGTCACCACATGAGGCACCTATCTCCTCCCATGAGAGGTCCTCCTCCAGCCCCTCTCCAGGAGATGCTTTAACCACCTGCACCCCTCTGCATGTACCAAGCTGCCCTGCACCCCAAGAACATCACTTGAGATGCCAGCTGGCAGCTTTGTCCCATGGTGAAGGTGTCTGCTTGTACTTCTAAACCAGCCCAGAGATAGAGTAGTAGGCATCTCCCCTTGCACCAGCCTCTTGGGCTCCAGGAGGTTAAGATCTCCTGTGCTGAAGCTCTCTGTTGATTTTTATTGCTGTTCTTTTTCCTCCTGAACCAAACCCTTCTCCCCTTTGAATCTTTCCTACCCCAGACCCCACAGGACAGGGAACAGGTAGCATCTAATCCTCCCCCACTCACAAAACTTCTGGATTTCCCATCTCTTCCTTCACCCACTCTGGTCTTTCTTTCTCTTTTAAAACCAAACCAAAAACTGAATAGCACTAACATTAAAAAAAAAAAGAAAAAGCAAAAACCAACCAGAAAAAACCACCCCAACACAAAACCCAACCAACCAAACCACAACCACCCCTCCTTTTTGTTCTTAACCTGACCCCCTGGGAGTTGAAGAGCCTGTTGCTGCTACCAGCAACTTCTTTAGGACAAACAGTGCAATCCTGAGCTGCATTGGAGAAGGTCCCATGGGGTTCCTAAGCCACAATAATTATCATGCCAGCACATCTCCTAAAAAAAACTTGCTACATCAGTCCCAAAAGGAACCAGTGCCCTCTTCTACAATTCCCTTTTAAATCATCATTCCCTTTAATATTTTTAGATTTTAAAAGCATTCTTTTTAAAGCATTTTATTATTATTTTATTTTATTTAGGCATTTCCTGGGTTTAAGAAGCTCCCAGGGCTTCCCCCCCACCATCACTGCTGAGAGGAGGTGGATGGAGCACAAGAGCATCACTGCTCTGGGGATCTTTTCCCTTTTAATCCTCTGGACTTTTCCCAGAGGTACCACATTTGTGGGGCTGTGCAGAGCCCACCCGTGGCCCCTGTGCCACGGTGGGAAGAGCAATTTAAACAGCTCAGGCAAGTAAGGAGCTGTGTTTAGAGGCAGGCAGCAATTAGAGTAAGAGACACATTGCCCACTTGCTCCCCCTGACAAACCCACACGGGATGTTCCCCCTAATTTCTTCCCTTTGGGAGAATAATTAACCAAAACCTACAGGCGAGTGTCACTTCTCAGTCCCTCCTTGTGCTCAGATTGTCTGGAAGCTGGAAGCAGTGCAAGTATCGATAGCTCTGGGTGCTTTAGGGTGAGTTTACACTTCAATTAGAAACTATTGTTTGGGGGGGGGCATAATTTGGGGATAGTAAATTAGAGATTTGCTGCTGTAGAGCAGTGAAGTCGCTCTGAGCTGATATAGGGGAGGCTTTAAAGAGAAATGGTTGAGAGGAGGGGTTTGTACCTTGTGCTACCAGATGAAAAAAAAAAATCCTGGCCCTCTCTACAGTCCTTTCAAAGAAGAATAAAAACAACCCCCAAAACAACAAAAGAAAACAAAACAAAAGAACAAAAATTGACTAAGATGATATAAAATAAAGAAGAACGATGGGTTTGCTAACTCAGCTGGTTTGGAAGCAGGCTGTGCTTGGCTAGGAGGAAAAGAAAATATTGAAATACTGGGATGTGCACGGGTGAGTTCAGGGGACCCTTGTGCAGCCCCCAACTCGCCCATCTCCAGAGCTGTCCCCCCAACTCCAGCCGTGGGTTTATAACTCGCTGGAGGATAAATAAAGAGGGAAAGG
>VWZY01001531.1:143331-167906 GCA_013399075.1 Chloroceryle aenea | reverse complement strand
ACAAGCTACAGCTGCAAAATTAATAGACTACAACACTTATGTCTCATTGAGACCCTCTGGATAAGGATTAGGGGAATGGAAAACAAAGGACATGTGTAGTGGGTGTCTACTGCTGATCATCCATCCAGGATGTAAGCAGTGATGAGTTATCCTATAAACAATTAGAACAAATTTCAGTATTGGTAGCCTTTGTCCTTATGGAAGATTTCAACTTCCCAGACATCAACTGGGAATATCATACTGCTGTGATGAGCAGCTCTTGGAAATTCTTGAAGTGTGTAGGATATAACTGTTTTTCAGTGAACCAACTAGGAAAGATGCCCTCCTAGTTGTGCTGCTTGTGAATAGCGAAGAAACTGGGGGGATGTGATAATAGGTGGCAGTCTTGGCCACAGTGATCATGGAAGGGTTGAGTTTAAAACCATCAGTGTAATGAGAAAAAAGGACACAGCATAATTGCTACTTCAGGAGAGCAAATGTTAAGATATTCAGAGAGCATTTATTATTTTTTATTTAGTAGAGTACCCTGGAAATCTTCTTTTGAGGGCTTAAGAGTCCCCAAACTCTATTACCTGAATGTTCAGAAGTGCATGGGGCTTGCTGGGTTTCATTCTGGAGTTCTGAAGGAGCTTGAGGATGTTATGGCAGGACCCCTTCTTGAGGTCCAGATGTCTTTGGAGTCTGGGGAGGTCCATGCTGACTGGAAGCTATCCAATGTTCCAGTTTACAAAAAGGGAGTAGGCAAGACACAGGGAGCTACAGACCTGTTATTCTAACCTCAGTTCCTGGAAAAAAATTATGGAAAAGATTATACTGGGTACTATGGAAAGGCATTTAAAGAACCAATCAGGCTTAATCAAGATGAGTTCACAAATGGGAAGTCCTGTTAATTAGTTTGATATCTTTCCATGGTACGGTCATTTGCCTAGTGGATTGAAGGGATGGTAGCAGATGTTTTCCTGGATTTTATTAAGGCTTTTCATACTGCTTCTCACAGAATCTTTCCAGACAAGTTGTCCATCTGTGGGATAAGCAGGTTCATGTTGTGCTGAGTGAAGAACTGGCTGGAGCGCAGAGCTAAAATGGTTATGGTGAACAGGTCTACATCTGACTGGCAGCCAATCACCAGCAGCGTTCCTTGGGGTTCAATTCTAGGGATAGTTTTGTTCTACATATATTTATCAAAAGTCTGGATGCAGAAGTTGAATGCACCATTAGCATATTTGCTGATGATACCAAACTGGGAGGTGCTGTTGAGTCTCTATTGAGACAGGAGGCCTTGCAGAGGGCTCTAGATAGATGTGAGCATTGGGCTATGATTAATGGGATGAAATTTATCAAGTCTGTCACCATATGCACAGGTCAAGGGCACTCATCCTAGATGACCTTTAAAGCAGAATGGTGGGCATTCATCTGAGAACAAAGGCTCCAGCTCTGGCTGGGGGATCTGCACTATCTATCCCAATGGTGGCCAATGCCTCCACACAGATGGATGCTGAAGGGGAGAGGCTACTCTGCAGACCTAAGTCTGTGGGAAGTGCCTAAACTTTCTGGGGCAGGGATAGGTGACAAACCTGCCTGCAAAAAGTGTGCCCTGGTGGAGGAACTCCTGCAGCAGGTGTCTGAGATGCAGGAGATGGTTAGTAGTCTGTGTTGTATCAGAGAGGCAGAAAAGGAGATCAACAGCTGAATCTAAAGGCAAGTTGCAATGAACCCACTGCCTATGGCCAAACAACAAGTGTTCCCCCACTGGTACACCCAGAAAGGGGGGAAGCAAACAATGCTAATGATTAGGAATTTGTAGAGATAAGTACTATTAGGAGGAAGAGACCTCCCTCAAAGCCTGAGGTGTGCTGGCACCTTCACAAGTCCGTAAACTGAAGAGGAAAAAAAGTTGCACTGGAGCTAACACAGACAGATCAGCTCCCCAAATAACAACTAGTGCAACCAGTAAAAAGTGATGGGTGATAGTAATAGGTGACTCTCTTCTGAGAGGCAGAGACACCCATCCACCAACCTCATCCACTTAGATTCAGACTTAGCTGAAAAGTAAAATCACTGAATTACCAGAACACAACTGAGGAGGAAATGCTGGATGCAGTACTTTAGAGAAAGTTATTTGATATAACTGTTAAAATTTATCAGCTTCCAGTCATTAATTTAAATTAGTGACTGGAAGTTGATAGCTCTTACTCTGTCTTACTCTGTGTGTGGTTTTATTACAGAGAGATGCATGGTGTTCATAGTCTTCTGGAAGAGTCTGATCTCTCTTTTAAGTGTATGTGAGGTCAGAAAATTGCTTTGATATTCATTTTTTAGATAAACCATTGTTATGCTTATGTTTTAATATGCTTACAATAGTTTTATAGTCGAGTAAGATTGGATACTGTATACATTATCTGACTTAGAAAATTCTATTCAGTGGAATTAAGTCATGGCATGCAGATAATTTTAAAGTATTTACTGGGCAGAAGAAAAAACAAGGGAGATTTATTATAATTAGAGGTGTTTTCAAAAGATTGGCTATTTTTTGATTACACAAGGTTAGTTTTTGAAACTTGGAATCTCGAAGTCTACTTAAAATACAAATACCTGTAGTAATATAGGTTAAATAAAATAATTGCAAATTCTTTACTTGCTCACTTAAGTTACATCAAGAGCAAATAATCTGGTTTTCTAAGGTTTCTTCAAATGACATACATACTGTCTAATAGATAGTAACAAAGAAACTGTTAAAGGAAAATAGAATTAACTTGGAGTTTATGGGAATTTTGAAGTTTCTGAATAATTAATAAGTGTTTAAGTAAGTACCAAGATATCTAAATACAGGCTTAAGGTCTGTATTAAGATATATATTTGCTATATATTTTGAAGTGATTTTGTTATCTAGACTTTGTTTTAAAACCAAGCGAGGTCATCAATGACTGAAACCATGTGATCACTTCAGTGAAAGAAGTTGAAAGTGCCTTTTTCCAAATCCTGCCTCTCACAAGGATTAAATATTAATAAGATAGCATGATCTCTTGCTCTTTAAATCTGATTCCACTAATACCTCAGATGAATTGGCAAGGCTGAAAATACTCTGCTCTTCCCTTCTGTCTTTGTCTCTTTTGTGAACAGACATATGCTTTCTTGTCTACAAGAGAAGCTTTTATGGTTTCTTGGGACTGCTGGATACAATTGAAATATAGAAGAAGGGCAGTTCAGGCCATTGGTGGAGAACAAGCAGAAATAATTGGCCATTGGTGGAGAACACGATCAGTAGAGGAAACACTGATTCATAAGCTTGTGCTAGGTAACTAGTTATGACATTCCAGAGAACCAGATAATAGCTGTGTAACACCTACTTATGTAATATCTATTATAAATGCACTGCCGTGGCAGTTCAGTGTGCAGGATAGTTTAAACTGAAATGGTCTTGGACTAAAAGGTGACAGAAGAAATCTTCCTACAGTATGTAAAGCATTTAACTCCTAGAAGAACTGTTAAATGAAATTGTACCTGTATTCAAAGCCTAAATTAATGACACAACAGAAGCACGAAGTGCACAAAACACCATGCCTATATTTATAATGGATGAGAGTCTTGCTGAATAAACCCTTTGCTTGTTTTTTCCAAGACATATGATGCTGAAGGTATGGTGCTGTTTGGTGGGATGTTGCATGCTCACAAACATAGGCTGGGTTTTCCCTGAGAAAATGAAAGAATCTAAAGAAAGCATCATGCAATGGAACTCCCAAAAGAGCTGTATCTGCAAATATGTGTAGCATGGGCAGAAACTGGGAAATGGTTTGTGCCACACTGCATATGGTTAATGAGGGATGGGAGAGGGATGGTATAGCCAAGTGTCTACATTGAGTAAGAATTCTTTTTCAAAAGTGTATTGATTCACACTTTTCCTGCAAAAGCAGACAGATGTGTAACATATTGCAGTTCAAAGAAAACCCAGAGTATCACAAGAGACTGTACCTTTAAGTAATGAAGATGTTTATATGCAATACAATTAAAAGGAGTAGCTTTTAAGTTGCCTGAAATAAAGCTGAGTTAGCGTACAAGAGGTCTTATTAAAAAAGATTGACCAGTTTCATGTCTTCAAAAATGTCTTTATAAAGGACATCCAGGACAGTAATGGATTGCAAACCTGCAACCACAGTGTCGTATTTTATCTGTAATTTTATATTGTCCTATCTGATGCTTGATGGGAGCTGCATCTTCCAAGAAACATGCTTTTAACTTAGATGTAATTTCTTTTTGACTAGGTTAAAAGAAAATGACATTTATTTTTTTCAAAGGCAAAAATATATTAGTAAAAATTCCATTAAACTGAATTTCAAAGAGTAGATGAAATGATGTGGAGCTGAATTAGTAATTGAATATATGAAAACAACATTAATGAGCAGATTTAGATTGGCAGTCCTGAAAAAAAACAGAGCTGCCTCTTCAAAAAGAGAAGGGTCATTGGTTGAATTTCTCGCTAACATAATTGTTTTGTTCTGTGAAGTGAAAAAGTAGCTTTGCTTATGAGCATGTTTGACTGCATTTTTGGTCACATTGCCCATGAACATACCAGTAAAAAGGACACTACATGTGAATTTCTTTCCTATATAAAAACTTTTTTCACAATTTTATCATATCATTGACAAGGAAAAAGAGCAATGCTTTCCACATTTTCTGCTTTTCAGGACAAATTCCATGCGTATCTTTTGAATGCATGTGCTGAGATGTGCAAAACTCCAGGATGCATAAAAGCATGCTGAGTGACTCTCCATCATATTCCAAAGGCCACGGCAGTCAGGTGAAGTCCCCTGTGAGCTAGAGGAAAATTGAGTATCGTACCATTTTTGAAAAGGGTAATAACAATGCAAGCTCCTGAACCTAGGTCAGTCAATCCATGATATCAATACAGACTAGGTGAAGAACTGATTGAGAGTAGCCTTGCAGAGAAGTACTTGAGGACAGTGTCAGATGAAAAATTATGTATGAGCTGGCAATGTGTACTTACATCCAGAAAGCCAGTCATATCCTGGGTTGTGTAAAAATTAGCATAGCCAACAGGTCAAGAGAGATGATCCTCCCCCTCTACTCTCCTGAGAACGCACCTGGAGTACTGCAATCAGCTCTGGGGCTCACAGTATAGAATAAATATTGACCAGTTAGAGCAGGTCCAAAGGAGGGCCACAAAAATAATTAAAGATGGAACACCTCTCCTGTGAAGAAAGGATGAAAGCTGGCATTGTTCAGCCTGGAGAAGAGAAGGCTCCAGGGAGACTTCTTATGGCCTTTCTGTACTCAAAGGTGGCTTATAAGAAAGACAGAGAAAGACCTTTTATTGGGACCTGCAGTGACAAGACAAGGGGCAGTGGGGTTATACTGAAAAAGGATCAATTTAGACTGAATATAACAATATATTTTTAATTATGAGAGTGATTTTGACACTGGAATAGGTTGTCCAGGGAAGGAAAATTTGAAAATTTAGTTCAGAAAAAATGGATCACGTAAGTTTATAGAATAGAAAAGAAAGTTTCTTTTATTCTTTATTGAGTTTAGAGAGCCTTGTCACAAAAGAGGATTGTTCACTAAATACTTAGTACACTTGAAATGTTTTGTTACTTGTTTAAGTAATTAAGGAGTTTTGCTCTTTAGCAACTGTCATTTCTTAATTAGTAAGTTAACTTAATGCAATTGCTTCTGTGATGTATCCCTATTTGCAACAGGAAAAGTTGAGCATGTGATCATTAATTCTTTATAAATTGGCCATATTTATTACAAAGTTAGGGTACATTTCTCTGAGGGCTTTTTATGATTGTGTGGTTTGTTTTTTTAAAAACTTCATTAACAAAATACTGATATTAATTACTGTTTTTCACAGAATCAATTTGACTATGGTTGTTATTCATCATAATCCATAGTTAATAAACAATACCTTTTTTCAAACTCACCAGATATTCACTTTGCCACTGGGTGAAAAGCACTTCCATATAACTTCAATGTCTTTTTGACATGAATAGCTGAGACAATAAGCAGTAGTGCACTCAGCAGGGAATGCTTTGTTGTTTTAAATACAATGTATGACAGAAATTTACTAGAATAGTGCAAAAGTCATTAACTGAGACTGAGACCTGGCATATCTCCAGTGATTTGAGTGGAATTAAACCAGTACTAAATTTAGCCCATTCACTTCTCTACGGTTTCTGCTACACATAACTATAGATTCTGTATTCAAACATTTTATTACCAAGATGAATAGCCTCTCTTCTATTGCATTAAGAATCCAATAGCATTACAAGGAATGGCTTGCATAATGCAAAATGCATACACTTATTAAAAATAACTAGTTTGACACAGGGGGGTTGTGCTTCTCAGGGACTGATTTCAGACCCTGACTCAAGTCCATTACTTGCTCTACTGGCAAAATGTGAGAGATTCATGGAATCTCAGACAGACCCTGCCAACTCTCTGTATACTGTCATACCTAGTATCTGTAAATATTATCTGCAGGATATCTCTTTTTCCAAGAAATTACTGTACAATTCTCATTCAGAGAACAATTAATGTTTCAGTATGAGTGGAAGGTTATGAGACACTTGATACTGCTTGGCTCAAAAGCTTTTTAAAAGAGTTTAATTTTGACAGGGTTAGATGAAGAAATAGTTGACTTAAATGTAGATTTTCCATTCTTTATTATATTAGGTTCCTATTTATAATATTTCACAAGAAGATATGGTCCCTCTTGAGACAGAGTAACTGTTTAGATGGACCTTCAGGAAAATGTAGAGTATTTTCCTGCCATCACTTCTTATGGTGTTGATGTTGGTTTTCAGTGCTATTAACTCTGCTTTATCTTCAAAAAGTGAGTTGTTTTCGTTTAGTTTCCAAAACAGCTTATCTGCATTGCTGCAGGTCCTGTATTTCTAAGCAGAGCAATGCATAACTGTAAGGGTAAGCAGGGAAAGAAACAGAGGGTTCTGCATAAGGAATGAGCTCAAGAGGCTTACTAAAATGAGCCTGTTACCTCTCAAAGTATGCACACAGGTTTTTAATCAGTGTCAGATCAGTTCTTTTTTCTTAGAGTAAATTATTTTTCTCTTCTGCAGAAAACTGCATGTCATCATTCATATCTCAGAGGTAAAATGTTGCTATTCCCATTTTACAAAAATTTTGTTTATCTATACATAACTACAGAGGACCCAGAACAAGGGCAAATCGGGCCTGTTGAATAATTCCTGCATACACTTTTATGCCATGGTCATTTCTTTAAGCATACATTTTCTGATAACTCATTATTTGGTTATGAAGTAATACAGATGGTGTTGCCATTTATGATATTGTAATGAACAATAGCAATGTATTGATTCTTTACCTGCTTGCCAGAGTGTAAATTGTGAATATTTGTTCAATTGTAGTAGGGAAAATAATTTATTTATGCAGTTTATCACTGAGTTGTATACAAACATGTTTGTTTCCCATCACTTGAGTGAAAATAAAACTAGATAGCCTCCAGTTGACAAGACTATCTGGTATAGATGTGCAAGGCAGTTGACTTGTGCTGCTCTTACCTAGTAATTCATCAAAACCCTCTGAAAAACATAGGATGTATTTTCCAAAACCTTCCTTCAACTGTGTTAGAATAAAAAAATAGGAATACAGCCAAACCCTCTGTAATGCCATTCTTCTTCATGCACTTATCACTACCATTTTATGATTCTATATTGTTCCTAAACATTATATTTCTTCTTGGAAATAGATTGAACAATGTAATGTATCTCCACTGTTTCTACTTTGATTCAGTCTAATTATTAAGCACTATAAAACAGTCTTGCTATCGTTGGGGATAAAAGGAAATTAATACATTATTTTCTACAGCTAGAGAGAGGAATCAAGAATAATTGGTAGTTGTTAAAAAGAAACTTTCAGCTGGTCAAAATTAGTAGTTTATAACATCATATTTTCTAATAACAATTGAAAAAGTTACTAAGCAGCAGAAAAATGGAATCTGACTACACTAGGCAGAAAACATAGAAGAATAAAGGTCCCCTTAAAATGACATTGTTATTGTTGCAAATTAGGATTGAACTCACTCTTGCCAGTACACCATTGGAGCTGTGCTATAAATCTTTAGATTTGGAGAGAATCAGTTTTTATATTTTTTAAATCTTTATTCAGTCTCACAAGGGAATGCCCTTAGAGAATTCAACACTGTGGTCTAAGAAATCTTCACATTAAAGATCCTCTTTGGTGCATGGCAAAAAAGGATAATATTTGGCCCTGATTAAAAACATTAAAAAACCCACATTTATCTTTCCAGACATAAAAAAAAGCCCATCTTGCAGAATTTCATAGTCTGATGTTGTAGCTTAATGGCCAATGGTTGTTACAGACAGCTTCCGTCTTACACATTAAGAATTTTTCCGTCTGTGCACATTTCAGTAGGAAAAAAATACATTTCATCAGATGCCTTTTGAGTGTAACGATATGTTCCTATGCCAAAATCATTCCTTAAGTACTAGAGACCTTAGTTTTGCTTAAAGTATTTTTGGTCAGTGCATCAAATATTGAAACTTGAGTGCCCATGTATATTTATGCATATGAGCCACACTGGCAAATGTTTAAATAAGTGACTCCCCTATACAAATATAATTTAGCCAAATGTATCTGGTATTTTCATTTTGTTTTAGAAAACAGCTGTGTGCAGTAACTTGGATTTTGGGATTTAATTAAAAATTTTGTCAGGATATTGGATAAGTGTTATGAATCTGTTCACGTGTGCTGCCTCATGTCATGTAAGATGTGTGCCCTGAAAGCATAATTCCTGAATCACGTACAAAAGCTGTTCTTTACACTTAATACTTGCCTCAGAACTGTATGATACATTAGGTGAAACTGAAGTCAAAGTAGGAGGGGATAAATTCTGCCTTTCTATGCATACAGTATGGTTTCATTACTACTATGTTATATTTATATTTTACTTCTGTCATGTATTTTTATCTAATATTAGGGGAGTAGAACATTTCCAGTGTTGCAGGTACCACAAATCTCTGATTAAACTCAGAAGAAAAGGACCTGAAAGGGCCTAGAGGAAGGAACAGAGAAGGGGCATAAAACTGCTAGACAGAGCTGTGGCTAATATGTGAGTGAGAAGTAAATCTGATAAATAAGGGGATGCATGAACTTCAGTAAGCAAAGTTCCATACCTGAAAACTAATACATTGATATTTTGCCAATGACAAAACAAAGAAGAAATGGGAGATTAAAAAAACAGCTTGATGAACAGACTGCCTGATGCATCTTTGCTGAACCAGATAGGATGAAGGCCATGAAAAGGAAGTCTGGAATAAAAAGAAATCAATTGCTTGTAATGAATGCATGGACATGGGTTATTTGGCTTGATTGAATAGAGTACTTTATCTTGAAAATGTTTTGTGATTAGAACTGGAGTGACAACAACACTACATCAAAAAAAAAGAAAGCTTCATTACTTTAGAGGAAGTCGGCAAAGAATATTAGACGCATTCTTCCAAAGAAATAATGATTTTCTGATGGATTTCCCACAAGATTTTTCAAGGCCTCTCATGCAAATTTGTAATCAACTGACTAAAGATTTTCACAAATTTTGATGAACCAAACCGTCGTCTTTTAGCTACACACAGGTACTATAAAATGCAATGTTGCAGTCTGAAATACTCCTGTCTGGTGAATTATCACAAACTTGATAATAATTCTCCATGCCTAAATTTAAATTTTTATTTTTGATCCACAATTAAAAACTAAATTGAATTTATATAGGCAGAAGTTCAAGAGCTGTAGAAAAATACACATGCTTATATGCTCCTCTTTTTATTGTTATCATCAGCAGTGTCTTCCATTTGTTTGTTTTTCTCTCAAAAGAGAAGCAATTTTCTGACTGCTTTGTGCCTGCTTGAAGTCCTCGAAGTGATATTCAACATCACATGCTTGTAGTCTGTGTACTCAGTCCTCAGCAAGTTGACACTCCCACCTCCCCCTGCAAACAGGGCATAATTCCTTAAAGCTAAAGTTTCAAAGTAAATATAACCTACTGCTTTACCTTAGGAGAAAATGCAGGAAATAATGTCTTGTAAAACCTGTCTGACATTTGATATAGACGATTCCCTGCTGATCTCTGAATGCTGGAGAAGCAAACAAAAAACTCAACTCAAATGTGGGAACAGCAAGAGGTTAAAATAGTAAGTGCAAGAGGTTGAAGCAGTGATAAAGAAAAGGACAAGGAAGGCAGAATGATAGGAAAGCCATTGGATGCCATGGCCAGTAGGATGAGGAGTAAAAAGAAGAAACTTAGGATGGTGTGAAAGGAAAAAGTAGTTGCGCAGCTTGATGTACAGAAGTCAAGGACATAGCTGTATCAATTGGTATGACAGCAAAAAAATAGCCTAGGAAGAATCACCAGGAATTAATTTTATTTCAGTATATTCTTCTATCCTCATTCCTAAGTGGCCTTTAGCATAGACTGCTATAGTATGTGTATTTGCAGTCTTGGATGTGAAAAGTGTATGCAGATTTGAATCTATCCTTGTGTGTGCTTCTAGCACTTGAAATGGATTTCCATATTATTTAGTTGTCCAGGAAACAGCTGTAAAATCCTCTTTAAAGCATTCCTCTTATATCCTCTTCAAGAGTCCAATTACTTAGAAAGTAATAGTCTGTCAGTGCTTAGAGTATTAAGTTTTTGCATTGTCAAAGTCTGCTTTGTTGCACTTAAAATCTTAACCTTGATGACAACCCCAAACAGAGTCTGTTCCTTTTGGAAATGTACTGTGAAACTTGAGAACTGCATTAAAAAATCTGTTCTAAGGGAATGATGAGAAGATGAAATTAATCATTCTAAAGCTGAGATATAAACTGTCTGTACATTCTTGCATGGTAACTTTTTTTTTTTTTTCTGAAAAGTGTGTCCTACGCCCAAAAGTGTCACTTAGCTATGGAGCCAGATATGTAAGAGTATCCTCAGTGTGAAAGCCTCACTATTTAATGCCTCATAATTGATTTGCAGGAAAGAACTATTACTTCTATTTTACAGGCAGCACACTGAAGCATAAAGGTGAGTGCCTTGTGCAAAGCTGCACATGAAACCTATGTTACATCAGATAACTAAATGTCCTGGAATAGCCACTGGGCAGATGAACACTCTTCTGTTAATATTGCACAATTAGAATAGTTTCAAATAATAACACACAGGCATATGTGCACACACAGACTGAAGACCTGCTCTGAATAGATTTGTGTGCTGTTTGAATGTCACTAAGCCATGAGAAAGACAAAAATTAAATATAATAGAGACATTTTATATTATGTAATCTCCTGTCCTGCTGTGTTTCCTCTCTCATATGTGGTGTTTCTTCATTGTCTAGGGAATGAAGAAGCCAGCAGACACTTGCAGTTTTCAGCCATTTTCAACATAGACATAGTCAAAACTGCAGCATCATCTACTGACTTAAGAACAAGATTTTGTTATTAATGTTTTGCTTCTTCTCCAAAAGAAAGGATTGACAAACTTATTTGGCAAAATCAAGTTGGTGCATTAGTTTTTGTGTTATCTAACTGATTTCACTGTAGTTCCATTAAGGAAAAAATGAACATGAGTAGAATCAAGTCACTTTGGTACATGAGTACTAGGAAATGGAGTGGAACATGGAGAGGCCACAACAATCACAAAAACCTTAAATGAACGTAAAATTACAACAGATTAGCTCAAGAAAAACTCCAAAATAATATCAATTCCCCTGTAAAGTAGATTACTGTGAAAATTATGAAAGACAAGAGATACAGAATGGGTAATACTAAGAGTATATGATTGTGATTTAATGTTGCAAGTGATGGCTAAAGACTGGAAATATGAAATAGTAAAAATAATGCAAGAATTTATAAAAGACAGCTAAAGTTAATAAAGGAAAGAATCACATAAATATGCAAAATGGAGAACAAGTCTGTGTTATGGAAGAAATATCTAAAATAATCTAAATGTGATCATAGCTTTAAGTATTCATGTGCAGTGAAGTGAAGGTCCTTGTGATTTATTCTGAAATAAATAATTAGTGGATATACAGAATTTTTATAAGGCAGGTCATTCAGTTTACAGTAGTTCCAGTGGAGATAAAGCAGGTGACCTTTCACAGAGAAACTTGACAAAATGAAGTAATAATCAGAAAACAACTCTATATCTACTATTGGTTTGCTTCATCTCAACTTTTTTTGGTTATGAAAGCCAAAGAGGAGATTTTTTAAAGAATTTATTTTACTAGTGTTTTATGATTTTTCAAATCTCAATAGGTATTTTTCACATATGAAAACATATGAAGAGGAACCAGTCAAGTAATGACAATCACACCAATATGGCTACATATCGTCCTCGTTTATTCTCCTATGCAGTTTGCTTATATAGTCTTCTAAACTGTCCATGGGTGCATTCACTGCTTTCATTGGATAGCAGTTACAAGCACACATAGTAAACTCTAAGCTAATTGGTTATATGCATCCGGGTCCATGTTCTCTACACACCTCTCTTACAGTTAATACAGCTCGTTCACATTCCATTCTCCTTCCTGCTCAGTGCTAGGCTTCCCCCCCTTGCTGCCCTTCACAGTGATCTTAAGAACACTCAGGACTCACACTAACTTAGCCAGGGTTGTCCAATCCTTAAAGGGCCATCGCAATTCCTTGTTCAACAAGGAATTCCCCTACAAACATACATGTAGATAATGATTTGTTTTGTTTTGTTTTGTTTTCCTACTGACACCCTGTTCAGATAGGAATGTTGTCTTCTAGGCACAAAAATATTGAATATATTTAGTTTTTTTAAGACCACAAAAAAGTGAAAGTCCACTATGTACACTAGAGTTGTCCTTATCCTTGCAGAAAAACTTTGAGAAAACTCACCAAGTATTGATTATTAACGTAACAACTACACTGTCATCATATGCAGCTTCCAGACGTGTAGAACATCACTAGGTGTAAAGTGCTTTTATGTTTAACATTTTGATTAAAATATATTTTTAATAAACTCATCCAGCTTTCACAAAACCTTTTCTGTATGTTTGTGGAGGGCCAAAGTCTTTAGTTTCCCTAGATAAAATACTCTTCCATCATTATTTTAATGACATATATGATTCTATTATATATATTGGGTGTGTATATATATATAATGGGTCTTTTCCAACACAGATGATTCTATGATTCTATGATATTATCAATATGAACACAGGAAATGGTGATATGAATCGAAACTATTGAATTGAAACTCTTTACACAAGTCAAGGAGTTTAAATCATCCTATTCATATAACAACGTAAGATCTTATTTTACTTTTCACTTCATTGGAGTACTAAAGAAGAACCCAACATGCCAATCAGTATGCATGCAGCAATTATTTCAGACAGTTCAGAATATTTTACACATTTCCCATTCTTTATATTTCCTCATAAATTACTCAAGGTGTAGAAATTATACTGAGCACTGTGCTACTCCATCAGGGTATCTCTGAAGATATTCCAGAGTCATGTCATCATAATTTAGAGCAGAAAATGCTTCACTGTGCTCTCATAGTTGTTTTAAAAGGGCAGAATTATCCATTTACTTGTAAGAAATGTGGTCGTTCTAATTTAGTTTTCTTCCTTCAAAGGTCAGCATATAATTAGATATATAAATATAAATATAAATGCTGCAAGATGGTATTTCCATAGAGAAACACTGATTTTTAGCAGGAAGATAGGTTGTTTAGCCGTGTCCATTTCCATGTTCCCAGTGATATGCCATACAATAAGATTCTCCTAAATGTGAATTTACTAAGTAATAATTTATGACTATATACTGCTATAGCTGTTGACCTTCAGTCATACACTCAACAGATTAAATCTGAATTACTGTATACTGTGTTGAGCTTTATAGTGAATCATTCCTCAAGCATAACAGTATAGGTGAGGGAAGGGCCTAGATAATATCACAGTAAGTAACTTCTCTGAACATAAATTAACTGCATTGTTACAGTGAATCCTTATGGTTTCCTTATAAAATTTCATTAATATAGAGAATATAAGACAAGACTTGTAGTAGTTGTGGATGAAAATGTAAAAAAAAAATACAATATGCATTAAAACCAAAACCATTTCCTTTTCTTTAAAAAAGCATATTGTTAGCTACCATTTTTATTTGAGATGCAGCTTCATTCTTAAAAAATTTTAGCATTTCTACAGGAGCTACAATCATTTCTGTGACATTCCGGGACTTGGAAAGCATCACCAGCTTCTCCATAGGCATTCCTTCAGTACTGGTTCTGGAAAACTGGATTTCCTGATATCAGATTGAATTATTTTGGTTTTATATATTAAGTTTTCTGAAGCGAGTGATACTTTTTGATTTATTAACTGTATTTCCAAATATGGTTTCCTACATATCTAGATGTTTTGGTCTCATATGTTGAAGTATAAGCTAGATTCACTGTGGTACAGGACAGAGGATACCTATGTCTATTGCTGTTGTCATTTGTGAGCTTTGGGAAACTCTCTCTCATGGCCTACATTTCTTCTTTCTACCTCCCCAGTGAAGTTAAAGGCAGGACCCTGAGAACACCAACAGGCTGTGCAGCTGTTCCCCACTGAATTTAGCCACATATGCTTTAGGCTAGAGCTGACCTGGTGCAGCTGTGGGACCTTGGGTCTGACTGCTGGGCAAGAGCTGTGACAGTAATGTTTTTTTCCCAGTCTTATGGGAGCTCTGTGGAATCTCAACCTTGCTCTTGAATTTATCTACAGTGCAACTGTCCATCTTGCTTTCCCCATCCGTGGCCCTGACAACTTGCCATACCCCAGAACCTACCTTGTTGCTGCTGCCTCACCTGGACATCACCAGCCTGTGGCTACTCCTGGCCTCACTCTGCTGGACTTGTGGTTCAGTGAGACTGTACTCCTCTGGGAATGGCAGGGGACAACGAGCCCATGGGCATTATGTAGCCATTTGCATGAACTGGATCCAAGTTAGCACGACTGTTATCATAAGCCTGGGAGCTCTAACCAACCTTTTATTTTAGCAGAAGAGGCAAAAAGTGACAAAACACCAGAATGAACCTTGAGTAGTTTTAGTGTGTTCAAGGAAATGTATAGAAAGCTGAGCTATGCAAACAACCTGATGATCCTCAAATGCAAACATGCCCAGAAGCATCCTGACCACCTCGACTATGGTGCCAACAACAGCAACAGCGCATGAGAAGACAACCGCAGCAGTAGAAACAGTCACCAATAAAGTATTCTCTACCAAATCACATAACCTGTAAATGAGAAGAAATTTCAGGGAGAGTACAAGGAGAAAAGCTGTGGAGGGAACTCAGAATAAAGGAGAACCTGAGCAACTTTGGGGGAACCCAGGAGCCCCCATTACCTTGCCCCAGGATTTAGGATGATCTCTGCACCACCCATGGGGAGCCAGGGAGCAGAAGACTCTAAGGGACTCATGACTGCACACATCATGGCTGGGATGGGTCTCTGTCTGGAAGCACTGTGACAACCCACCCAACTTTTCTCCTGAATGATGTCATCTTTTCTACAGAACAGGAAAGTCATGTAATCTGTAAAACTGTACACATACCTCTGATCGGAGAGTTTCGGTATTCAAATCCATTCTGTTTCCACAGTGTCATTTGGTCTTAAACTGTGACACACCCTTGACTCCATATTCTCCTCCCCACATGGAGGATCCTTTCTTTCCCCTGGCAGTTTGGCTTTTCAAATTTGGGGACAATGTTAAAGTTTCTGCTGTAAGTTTCAATAATTCCCAGTGCAGCAGGTTCCTGGCATATATGGAGGTTTTCTTTGGTATTACAAAGCAAATATCCCATCATACTAACTACACATTGTATTTCTGTCTGTTTGTCCTACTTGTGTGCTCTTTTAATGTGTCTTGCCACGTAAATAATTCTTCTTCCTGCTCCCTTGCATAGAAATGTTTACATGAACATCATCTTGTTCCTTTATTCACTTAGGTTATTAGTGGGTTCAGTCATTGTGCTTTATGTAACTGAAAGTTAAGATAATGGCCTATCTAAAAATGAAGTAATATGGTTCAGGATACTTCAGTGAGCATCTTGTTATCAAATGCTGACAAGTTTTGTAATTCTGTTACTCTGTATTCTGTTATTGTCCTACACATGGATATGCAGTGCTTGATCCAATTTAAAAGTTAGATGTGCATGGAGAAGGTGTATGTTGGGCTGCAGTGAGAAGATGAGAGGATAGAAGGTATTGCAGAATTTGGGAAATGGCTTTCCTTATCTCAGAGGCTGAATTTCTCAGGAACAAATAATCTCATTTTTATGATATTTCTTTTATAGAAAGAATGGAATATAAAGAAAAAAATTAAGGAATGATAATAATAAAAAAATGTAGCATGCCTGTAGAAGACTCGGCTTTGATCAGAAATACCAGTGAGGGAAGGAATCTCAAAATCATGATACTTAATCTCAGTGTTCCTTATAGCTGTAGAATTACTTTTATATGAAATTTGACTATATTTTTTAGTAAGAGCTGGAGGAATTTGTGAGCTCTGTAGGGGCAAATGTTTCAGTTATAAGAGCAAAAGTTTATCATGTTAACACTTACAATGATTATGACAGTTTAGCTCAAACATCTCAAAAAATTTTTCCTTTCTCTGAAACCAGGCATAGGAAAGTAGTAGTTCCCTACCCAAATTCCCCCTCAAATCCTCAACAAAATCAAATACAATTAAGGTGCTGGGGAGGAAACTAGAGGTGGAAACTTGGTGCTAACAATCCTAGTTATTATCATCTGATGTTCATTTGTTACCTGCCAAAATATCTGTACAATAGTGATTCCCAGCTTGCTAATCTGACAGAAGTAGACAAAGAAATCACGTTATGGAATAGAAGGAGATACATTATCACACCATGCTTTTTTAGATGTTATTCACTCTGATTATTTTCATAAGACAGTTGTGTAATGCATTTCTTTAGACTCATAGCAGGTAGTCATACCTAAATAAGACAAACACTTCAGTAGTTTTACCTCAACATTGTTTTTTCTTGTTGGTACTGAGCTCACTTTCCCTCTAGAAAGATGTAGCTCAATTTGTGTTGCAATAAATGTTTCTTGTATATTAATTTTTTATATAAATCTCATGGAACTGAAATTTGAACTCTATTATCATTTGAACTCACTGTTAGTGAGTGTGGAGATGTGATTCATTTTGAAATAAGTGAAGTGAAAATGCGGTTCTCTGAGGAACGTGTGCCACTGGCTCTAAAATGGTTTACATTGGTATGCTTCAAGACCCTCCCGTACTCATTACAATTCTTTGTCCAAGTTATTTTTCATCACAAAAGGGTTTGAATTAGTCTGTACTTAAAGCAAAAATAGAATGCTATGTTTTAGAACAAGTAAGATACAATAGTAGTAAAAGGACCTTTAAATATTTAATTTCTTGCAAATGGCAGTACATGCATATTTGGACAGTGTTTTACAAGTTATTTCATGCAAATGAAATTATTATTCTACACTGATTTATTTTCTAGTGTCAGCAATGTCATTGTCACAAAAAGAGCAACGTGTGAAGACACTTTTGCTTTAAGTGCAGCTGAACTTGTAGAGTCTTTCCTAGGGTCAAATCATCTATGTGAATACCAGCACCTTTCAAAAAAATGTGTTTCAGTTCTTTTAGTCTTTAACACACGTGATTGTATCTTGCAGAAATTTCAGGAAGCTTAAAGTATGCCTAGAATTTCTTTTCTACTTATTTGAGAAGGTTCACAGACTAGAATAGCCCTACAAACAAATGATAAACACTGTCACAGAGGCACCTACAAAACCAACAACAGCAGCTATCCAAAAATTAGGACTTAGTGGAAACAAAATTGCCCATTACTCCTTCTGACAAAATTAAATTACAAGTTTGCATGTCAGTTGGGAATATACCTACTATAGAACTAATTTCTAAACTTTAAGGAATATTCTTTCTAGAAAGATGAAACAAACATACACTCACTGATAAAGGAAAAACCTCCCACACAAGGGTGTCCAAAGGTATCATGCACCCGATAAGGTGGGTGCGGCTGAGTCAGTCTGCAGAGATTCACTGAATCCATGGAAATATCCTTGGACAGCGTACCATATATCCAAGGGGAGTGTCTGACAGAAGGGCCCAATTGCTCTCAAGAGGAACCCACTTAACTTGGCTCTTAGGGTTTATACCTTAGTCACTGTGTGCACTGTGGTCATTCTAATTAGCTGGGGGGGGTGAGCCCACGACAAAAACAGGCTAAGGACCTGGACCTGAGGCACCAGTTAATTGCTGTGAGGTGCTATTTAGCAGTTGTAAGGCGCTGAACTGATTTTTATCAGGTCTCTAGCAAGCCCTCAGCTTTCTATCAGTGAGGCTGCACATGCCACAGACACTGCTGCAAAAATAATAGTTACTGTTAGTCTTTCCAAGGGGCCATAGGGACATCTCTGCTGAGGTGCCTGGAGCTCCTTCCACACTCTCCCAGGGCTCACTGGGCAACTTCTCACACCGCCCCCTCAAGCCCTGGCTGCTGGGCAGCGTTTTGCCCTTTCTTAGCCAGGATTTCGCCCGTGTCTGAGGGGCTCAGCTGTGTTCTGTCATGGGGCACAACTAGTGTTACCTAGTAAAATTCCTGTAATTGATTCCCAATTATAAACGGGTCAGCTAAATTTCTTCATGAAAATCTGTAGGTTTGATGTGGGATTCTGCTTGATCTGACATTATTTGACTTACTGGATAAATGTTTTCCTGTTTTTTGAATAACCTGAGTTGAAATCAAAGCACCCAAGCCATGTCTTTTTATTTTCACTTTAAAAGACAGATATAGCTATAATCTTAATCTTTAATTTTCTTTATCATCCAATACCAGGTTGTGCCTGACACATTGCTGCAATTTTTTCTTCCTGCAGGAAGAAGTGAGCTATTCAGAAAAATTCCTTGATTTCACAGCAGGGTAGCATAATCTCTGTAGGACTCTTTTTCTTTTTCATTGGGGAAAATCTCTTTCTGTGCTCCCTATGGTATCTTTTGAAACAGAGACACATTTACTTAACAGTTTTGTTATTATCACTATTTATAAGGCTATAAGAACTACTAACATACCATGGGGTGTCTAATTAGCAAACTCTTTGGCTTGCTTTGGTAAGGCATTTCAAGAGACCATTTGAGGAAGCTGATGTGTCTGGATCCATCTGAAAGATTTTTACGTGAAATACAGCTCATGTCAAAGTGCAATGTGGGGTGATCTTCCTCTTCCTTCCACACGAAAAAAAAAAAAAAAGAAGTAAAACCAGAAGATCTATTAATACCTACAGGAATAATGAATTTTCAAAGAATAAAAAATCCAAAACAAAAAAAAATAGAAAACCAAGAAAAATTATTGAAACACAACTAACTGTGGTTTTCTTACAATGTAATTAATATTTGAACAATATAAATGAGATATAGAAAGGGTTAATTCCAGTCACTTTGCCTCCCTGTTTATAATTAGCCGTTCATAGCAATATCACAGTGCAGTAGGAAAACATTGAGGAGTATTAAGCAGTCTCTATGTTGATTAAATCGATGTAAAAAAAAAAAAGTGAAAATCCATGCTGATACAGTATTTTTAAGGGACCTGTAGCTCTGATTCTGTATTACCACAAATGGTTCTCTTATTCTTTTTTTTCTCCTTTTTTGTCAAGTTTTTTCTTTTATTTTTATTATTTCCTTTTCCCTTTCCTTCTTTCCCTTTTCATTTTTCTTTTCCTTTGTCTTTGCCGGTTCATGATCCTTTTCCTTTTCCTTTTTTTCCTTTTCCTTTTCCTTTTCCTTTTCCTTTTCCTTTTCCTTTTCCTTTTCCTTTTCCTTTCCTTCTTAATATTTTTCTGCTGCTTCTTCTTTTTAAAATCTGTGGAACTTTTAAACAAGCTAAAGAAAGCCCACTCTGTTGCCTGATATCATACATAGTTATTTCAAGCTGACATCTCATATAAGTGGAAGAAAGCAGATGTTTCTAAATAAAATTAATTTAAAAATAAAGATATCAATTTCAGCTTTGCTTTTCTGACAGAATTAGATCTGTCAATTTTGATTAATTTTTTATTTGGATCTTCACTGAATCCTTTTATAACTAATTATATTACAATTAAATAAAATTAATTATAAAGCATCCTTTGTTTTTAATTTTTCCTACTGAGACTGTTCTGCTGATTTCTTTTTCTAAAAAATAATGATTGACTAGAAATAAACTGGCATTACATTACAGAACTGAACTGGCAGCTGTTGGTTGTTCTGAAGTAATAAAAAGTCTCATTATGTTTTGAAAACACATCCTGAGATAAAGATTGACTATATTTACAGAAATTGATGGTTTTGACAACTTCTCCATGATATTTTTCATGAAGGATTCGGTCTTAGAACATTTCTTGTGACAAGTTAGAAGTCCTTCTCCTTTCTTTTAAAGTACAGATATATATGGTGGTGAGAGCAGTGATCAGAAAGTGTTGAATTGATATGATCCATCTCCCAGGAAAAGGCTGATGGTGAGAGAGCAGTGCCTTTATTTTTATATTACTTAATCCACTTCGAAGAAAAGCATGTGGGCCTGTGTGAAGTGTGGGAAAATAACAGAGGGCTGATGAAGAAAATTATAACCACCCTCAAGTGACTTGCAGTGACTTGGAGCTGGGGTGTCAAAAAACGCATGTATCATTTTTAGCCTTGTGTGTTGGACAAGTAGAATGTGAAAACATGGGTCTGTGATAGAGGCACCCTACTGAACATGCTCGATATTCCGGACCTGGTGTAGGAAAGATCAAAACACAGTAGTAAACTATACCTGTATGAATCCCTTACATAGAGGCAAACCCAGCAGGTTTGGTGATCCTCTAACATGGACTAAGCTCCATGGTGCCTGCATTTCTACTTGTGCATTTCTACTTGTGCTCACGTGCTGCTTCAGGTGTCCCGTCATTGATGAGGTAATGAAAAAAAAAATATTCTTTGCATTTCACCCGTGGTTTTGTGGTTGTTCCTGTGTCCTGCCTGTGCCAGCCCACACAGAGGATATAATAATTTTTGGTAACATAATAAATAATATCTCTTGTTTAGCAGAGCACACCTTTTGGAAAGAGGGGGCTGTTGCTTGTGGAAGAATACCCATACAGTGTCTCTAATATGGGGGTTGTACAGAGGTGTTCAGTACTGTGAAGGCTTGAGATAGTCTGGGCATCCAGAGAAAAAAGTCTAGGTAAGGGTATGGGTTAATGGGGTGTAGGCAACAGCAGCTTAGATTACAGAAAAATTGTCAGTATTGCTGTTCTGTACATTGGCACCTAAATTCTTCATAAAATGTTTTTGGTTTGGGTTTTGGTTTTCTGTGTGTTTGTTGCTCGGTTTGGTTTTGTTGTTGTTTTGGTTTTGTTTGTTTGTTAAATGTAATTGTTAATCTGTTTCTCAGTTCTCTAAAAATGCGATTTTTACCTGACCATTTGTTCTTTCTCTGTGTTTAAGGTGAATTATCTTGGTCATGGACTCACACTATTAATTTGTACAGCATGGTCAATCTATCTCTCTCCCAAATTATTTTTGAAATATGATATGATCCAGTGTTTGAACTCTGGAGATAAGTGGGTTAATTTACTCTGACAACCTTTCTTTTACAAATTTATTTTCTAGTAGGCAAATGATCTGTACCCATTGAAATAAAAAGGAAATGGAATCTTTAATCTAAAAAGAAACGAGGTACAAACAACATTTTACCCCTTCACTATTATTCCAAAAATATTTGTAAAGATTTTTTTACAAAATCTGATTCATTTTTGTCTTTTATTTAGTAGCAATTCCCAAGAATTAGTGCTAGGTGAATTTCATGGAATCATAGAATATTTTGCGTTGGAAGAGACCTTTAAAAGTCATCTAATTCATATCCTCTGCAATGAGCAGGGTCATCTTTAACTAGATCAAGTTGCCCTGAGCTCTGTCTAACTTGACCTTGAATGTTTCCAGGGAGGGGGGAGGCATCTACCACCTCTCTGGACAACCTGTTCCAGTGTTTCAGTATCCTCATCATAAAAAACTTCCTTATATCTATCTTTCTTATATGTAGGCTGAGTCTGCCCTCTTTTAGTCTAAAGCCACTAGCCCTTGTCCTGTCACAGCAGGCCCTGCTAAAAAGACTTTCTTCATCTTTCTTACAGGCTCCTTCTAAGTATTAAAAGACCACAATAAGGTCTCCCTAGAGCCTTCACTTCTCCAGGCTGAACAACCCCAACTCTCTCAGCCCTTCTTTGTAGAAGAGGGGATCTAGCCCCCTAATCATTTTTGTGGGTCTCCTCTGGACCCATTCTAAGAGGTCCATGTCTTTCCTATGCTGAGAACTCCAGAGCTGGACTCAGTATTCCAGGTGGGATCTTAGCAGAGCAGAGGAGCAGAATCTCTCTCTGCTGCTGGCCATGCTTCTTTTGCTGTCCCCCAGGATATGGTTGGCTTTCTGAGCTGCAAGCACACATTGCCAATTATGTCCAATATCCTCAAGTCCTTTTCTGCAAGGCTGCTCTCAATCCCTTTATCCCCCCACCCTGTACTGATACCAGGGTTTACCCCCCGAACCTGGTGCAAAGCCTTGCACTTGGCCTTGTTGAAGCTCATGAAGGTCTGTCTAAAGCAATTGGCTTGGATTTCTTTGAGATTTAGGAACAAAAGTCTGTCATGGATTACAGTGGATTTTTCCTAATCTGATTGAGAATGTCTGTACTAGGATGTATAGATACTGCAGGTGCATCAAATCTTGCTTCAAGTTACTTAGTAACTATAGAAGTCTAATACATACTAAATTGTGAGCTGAAACACAACAGTGACACCATCAATACATAATTGTTTATTTTCAAGTCAAAATTCTGGTCTGAAGTTATATATGCACAGTGCTTCATTACTCTGTTTCTTGTTGATAGGCTTTTTTCATATATGCAAGTGAGATCACTGTAAACTTTTGTGAAGAATGTAAAAAATAAACCCGGGGGGGGGGAGCAAAATACCACCTTTCACTGTTTCACTGTTCTGTGTACATCCTTATATGATTTTTTCTTTAGTAGTGAGGTTGCAAACTCTTTTCATTGGAAAAGATCCTGAAAAATGTTGTGCTTTCCAGCGTACCCAGCTGGTGGTGTTTAAATTATGGCACACATTTATGCCCTATGAATCCTGGAGGACAATGCCATTCTGGGCAGTTTTGGAACAGTCTTGGTAGGTTTTGACACAAAAATGTATTCTAAAGTTATTTGTTCCATATTTTTATAAAAGATTTCGAAAAAACAACAGTGGAACAGAAGAAATTTCCCAGCCTTTAAAAAAGCATTTTTTTTTTTTTAATCCACCTTTTTTAAAAGTATCACTGTAGGAGATTTTATATTTAATTTATATTTTTGTACTTAACCATTTTCAGTTTGACAGCACATCTTTTAAAAATATGCTTTCAAATAGGAATAATATTTAAAATAACATACAATCTGTAAAGGAATCAGGCACCTGAACTCCTGAGTACTATGTGTACAATGTATGGGCATTTGAAGTTTCAGGACTATAAAAATTGCAATTAAATAAAAAGCCCTTCTGCCTATCCTTTTCTTCGTGCTTTCTTCTGCAAAGTAATGCTGTACCAATTTTAAAGATTAACTATTCTGCAAAGGAGTGCCAGAGAGGATAATTTGTGAAAACTGAAATTAAACTGGATTGTACAATGGCAGTAGGTGGATTTTCCACATCAACCTTCCTGAGATTCCTTCTCTGCCTAGCCATTTTATGTTCTTTCTTACTGGCTGAAATTTATGAATTTATCATAAATTGTGCCTTTATCTCAGTATGCTGATCTTTTTTTTTTTTTTTTTCATTCAATTTGAAGTTATTCCAGTTCTGAAGTGAGATCTATGTTGTAATTTGATTTGGGAGATTAGAAAATTGGTGTCACTTGAATATGATTTTATCTTATTTCTATATTGGAGCTTACATTTATATATTTTGGGTTTTAACTGAAGAAATTGGGAAATAAGGAATAGAAGTAGTATTTTAAAAGATTCTGTTCCGTATCCAAAGACTATATCCAAGGTGGTGAGAAAAAGTTGGGAGGAAGCATAAATCCAGCAAAGCAATTTTGAGTCTCAGACTTTTATCTAAAATTATCAAATATTACAGAGAAGGCTGATTATGCTTCAGGCTAGAAGTTGGTGAATCTCAGCAAGTGTGTGTGTGTGCATGTATGCATGCACATGCATGTGCGCTCATGCACAAACATGTGCGTATGCATAAAATATGCATTTTTCCTCCTAGATCATTAACTTTTCCTACAGAGGATATTTCCTTCCTAGACTGGATTTTCTTAGGGTTCTAGAAAAGATGGTTATTTGGTATTTAACCATTAAATGGAAGTCCATTGAATGGTATTAATAGCAGTCTTTAAAACATGTCATTTCTTATTTACTATTGACCTAGTCACTAATGTAAGACACCATCTTACATTAGAAATAACTTTCAAATTCATGACTTATTTTCACCTTCCTTTAAGA
>VWZY01001531.1:104592-143298 GCA_013399075.1 Chloroceryle aenea | reverse complement strand
AAAAGCCTTGATAGAGAAAAGATAATTTTTTAAAATTATATATTCTATCAATATTTTTTCTTACACTGTGTATACCAACACTGTCCTCTTGTAGCTTAGAAAATATAATATAGAGAACATTTGGGAATGGACTTTCAGGTAACCTAATTTATGCTGTGTGAACAGCATACCAGCCTACCTCTTTAAGATAATCACCTCTTGTGTGTTCTCTTTGACCTTTAATGTGTACATTGACATTTATAAAGTGCCCTTGGTGATTTAAAAGAAATGTTTTTCAGTAAGCTAAGATGCTCACTTTTGTTTTTCTGTCAGCTATTGTAGTGTTAAGAAAATGGAACCTGTAAGAATCATATTTTCTTCAACATAATGCTTTCATCTGTACTGTAAGGCACTTAACATGTGGGAGTGAAAGCTGCCAAATCTATCACAAGAGCAGGAAATTATTTCTTTGTGATGCTGGAGAACCTGGTAGTTCTCAGCTTACATGAAGGCAGCAGTATTTGCAAAGCACCTTTAGTACTTGCAAAACACCCTTAAGGTTTCCTTAAAGTTTCTGTCTCCTAGAGATTTCCTTGAAAATTAGTCTTTGTGTCAATGTGCACAAATGTTCCCAATATTTCATGAGCTGTCTATAGGAATATCACTTCAGTAGGTCAAATAAAGGGAATTGATTTTGGTATAAAGAGAATAGCTAAGCCATTTCAATCTTATAGAGAAATGGATATGCACAGACAGTAAAACATTGCTGCTTCAGTTTTTCCTTGTAGTAAAACTCAGTAAAGCACCTCCCTATCTCCTGTGGCAGCTTTGAAAAGTCAAAATTGCTGTATCTGTTTTGTCTTGGATTTTTTTCCTTATTTCAGATAAACTGAATATTCATCTCTGCCACTTTTCCTCTCCCAGTGTAGTTTGGACCCAAAATGTGATATTGTTTTATTTGTAATTCACATAAAGACAAAAGAAATGGATGCAACTTCATAGACAATTTCTGGTGTCATAGACAAACCTGTCATCCAAGAGAAAAACAAATAAACAATGATTTGGACTCGGTTAAACTCATTTATTGAACTTCCAATATAGTATCCTAGAACCAGTAATTTCTGCATTATACTGCTGAGAATTTTCATGCAGAGGATGAAAATAAAAACTATAAGGACATACATTAGCATTAAGACTTTTACTTATTATTTTTTAAAGTAAAGTTCTTATCTTCAGGATGCTGGGAATGTTAAGCTGCATATTGTGAAAGCAACATGTGGTGAAATAGAGTGCACTTCAGGGAGAAACAGGAATCCCAGTAAAGGTCATCCCTAAATAGTCCAGATGTGGAAAATGCCATCTTCATCAGTACTAGGAATGGAAATTCTGTAACAAAACCTTCTACAGATATGCTAAGAAACTACATGTAACTTGGATTGACTCATTAATTTTCCTTTTTGGTTATTAGTTAAGTGATCATTAAGTAAACTTTCTAAAAAGATAATAGTTTATGCCTCTTTTAAAAGAAATCTGATATTTAAAAAGAGTAATATGTTTGGTGAATTGCTAGTTCTGCTGATATTTGCTGAGTCTTTTCAATGACCATCCTCACAAATCAAATGGTTAATAAGCCTGTAGATAGGTAGAACAAAGAAAGATGAGACATGTGCCAGACAGTCCAGTCTAAGCACCATACCATCTTTCTGAGTTCTGTGTTCAAGAAATGCTGTGAAATTTCTGTTATTTCAATCTTTCTACCAGTGTTCCTCCTGTCAAAGTGAATTGCCTTTTAACACTTCATGCATGATTTTGAGTAACATTTATGTTGAAGCAGCAGGATCTTTAATATTCTGTGAAAAAAATTTAGTAAAGCATTGCATATGGGATCATGATGCAAGACATATGAATTTAGAAATGTCTCATCTCCTGAGTCATGTAAAAGATGTCAAAGATATATACGCAAATAAGATGATGTATTTCCCATAAGGTGTGGCAATGGCACATTGAATTACTACATATTAATCTTAAAGTTATTAATTAGTTTTAGATGATTCTATTTTTTAAAAAAAATACTTGCACATTTCAGCCTAATTTGTCTTATCTGTATTTAAATGGTCAAAATTTTAAGTGTTCATCCATTTTCAACTTAGTTTTGTGAAAAACAATTTGTGAAATATCCTTTTTAAAAATATATAGTAAAATTAGCTTTATACAAAATCATTTTGAACCTTTTTGACCATCATAACAAATAAAGGCAGCCACAGAGAAGCCTTAGAGAATGATTTACACCATATTAGGGGATACAGTTTGTATATGTTTAGAACACTTCTGTAAACATAAAATATTTTAGGGCCATCAAAGTATTTAATCCTCAATAGTTAATTAAAACTTGTACTCAACTTGTATCAAAATTATTGAAAATAATTTATCAAAAATATCACTAACAATTTCAAAAGTTATACAAAAATATATTCTTTTCAGCATCTTCAAAAATGCCACCTTCCACGCTATTTTTTAAGAGTGTTCCTAATAAAGCATTTTGGTTTAATTTCTTTTGTAAATATGAGTCTGCCCCTATCTGAAGAATGGTTCCCCCATTTATTTATCTGTGTTTCTATACTAACATTACTGCAGGTATTTGACAAATTGTCTTTTTTTCCTATGCATCTATCATCTGTTCTTCCACGAACATCTTCTATAAAATATTTTGTGTAATCTTGATGTGGTTTCAATCATCTAGACTGCATTTCTAAAAGATAGTCTTATGCACTATCTGTCAGTTTAAACATACCTGAAGCAAAAAAAAAAAAGGCAACTCTGGGATCTTGAGTCATTCTTCTGAAACCGAGTCACTACAGAAACACAGAAAAGTAAATTTCCAATGGAAAAAGATGAAAAGGAAGATTTGGCTTTTACATCAGTCACCTTGTGGAAATATCTTACTAATGTATGACTCAGTAGGACTTCAAGCCTGGGTGTTCTGCTTAGTGAAGAAATCCAACAAATTACAGAGCAGTTGCACTGCTTATAATATATGAGTATCTGTTCCCTCTTGTACCAACCTTACAAAACGTAACACTGTCTGGTGGTGAAAATCTATTTCTTACTAGTTTCTATGGAAATTAAGGTCCTCAGATTTCATCTAATATATTTGTATTCTCAAAAGTTTAAGGAATTGGAAATAGACCTTGAGGTTTTTTTTTCACATTTTCCTAGGATTCCCCTTTTTGTTCCTGTTTTGTTTGTTACCACTTATTGGTTAAGGTACACTTGAAATAGTAGTACTGTTAAAACTTACTGTGCTATGTGTATAAATAGGACGGTCAAGAATTTTCTGGCAGTCACTGAAGAGACTAATGCTCCACAGAAGAGTAAATGCCAATTTTAGGATTTTCCTCTGGATTTGAGGAAACAGAACTCTGTTCTCTACCTTAAGGATAATTTGAATTTGGAGCTTTAGCAGATCTTGCATAAATTGCATTAATTACCAAGGTGCTTTGTTGTGAATCTCTACTGTGAAATCTTTTCCTCTTTGTGTAGATTATCACCAGACCTTGAATAATATGAATCACATCCTTTCATGTACAAAGTTATTGTTGTACAAAATGAAGTAGTCTTCCTCCTTTCTTTGAGTAATAATTGTTGATGAAACAGTAGATTAGCTGTAGCAGGAGAACTATTAAATATTCATTCAGTACTCCAACAGTTAGAACAGTCAGTGAAAGGCAAATGTTGAAGCCTTGGTAAAACCATGAAATCTAAGGTGAGGAACATGACCTATGTATGATCTGTGAAAACATCTAGAAAAAGAGAACCAGGGCAGGATATTGCAAATGGCAGTCTACTGCAACAGTGATAGTGAATCATTTTCCATCACACAGTGTGTCTCAAGATGGCATGGTAATTGCTGAAGATGAGGAACAAATTGCACAGTCCATTGTACTAATTGAATGTACTTGTGGGAAGCAGGGCTTGGCATACCAATTAGGGAATCAGAGATTATTGTGATGGGAGTGTTCAGAAGATTGACAAACCAGGCCAGATTTAAACTTTAAAGTAAACTATATAAATTAATGTATCAATGACACTTCTGCTAATCAATGGTAATTTTGTACACATTATTTATGGTGTACATTACTAGGTACACAAAAATTTGTCCTTAACACTTGCATCTTAAATTACTTTTGAGTATATAATAACATGAACCATGTTGGAAGCCTGAATTATATATTTTTAACTAGAGTCCAGTAAAAGTAAAGTAAATTGGGTAAAATTACATATGCCACAGAGTAACAATGTCATCTGGTGTCTGGAAGTCATCAGTCATTTGAGGAAAATTGCTCAAAGCAACATTAGAGAAATAATTTCAGAATAATAAGTATTGAAATTTTTACGAATTATTTTGTTTAAATTGTTTCTTAAATTATGTTTTCTGACAGATCATTGATACCAATGTTTAACAAGACATATTTTGTATGGCAATCAAAGAGAAATACTATAAACAGTATTTTATTATTCTTTCAATTACAAGGGCATAAATTGAAAATAACTCCATTAAAATATGTAGTTATGTTCCATTAAAACTTTCTTCAGGTCAAAAATATGTAATGTTATTGCAAAGAACATAGCTTTTATAATTCATATTTTGTATTGAAGAAAAGCTTGCTTATCATGTCTGACTTTAAAGCATCAGAACAGAAAAATCAGGTCAGTAAGAGACACAGCAGTGGATAGAAGAATGCTAGAAGTTAGAAGTGGGAATGACAAAGAGAAAGAAAATGTTTGTATATTTGTGGGCAGCGGCTGGGTAAGTGATACAGACAATGAAAAAACTGTTCAATTTTCCTAGGAAAGCAGGTGTGAACACAGACAACTGGTATGTTTCTGTAGTCATGAAAAGACCCTGTGAAAGAGTGGAAGAAGGCAAACTACTGGTGTGAGATGTAATATCAGAGACTGTGTGGCTACCTGGGAAGGTATACAAGAAAGTGTAAATTTATATTACTGACACAGTAAACTGCAAAGAATGAATAAAGAGCAGCTTGACTAAAACAAACTGTTTTACAAAAATGTTTTGGAAGGTGATTAAAAAGGTGGCTTTAAAAAAGATAATCCTGAGAGTCCTCTCTTTTGGATTTGAATTGGAATGTCATCAAATAGGTAAACTTTTTAAGGAACCATATAATGTTATTTTCTGGGTTTCCATCTGAAGTCTGAAAATTAATGGAATTTTTATATTCCTGTATTTGGTATATTATGTATTTCTTCATAAAGTTTTCATGTACTACTGATTACAAACAACAGAACTAAAAGGAATCTCAAAAGGCATCTACAAGATTGTTCTGTCCCAAATTAGGTACAATTGTATGTATTCCATACTTGAAAGGTGTCTGCTTGACCAGCTATTAAGATCTTCCAAGCTATCACTACATCTTCTGTAAGGAATCCATGATGGAATTTAGAAAACCTTAAAATAACAAAGTTTTCACATTATAGTTTAAGCCTGTTGCTTCTTGTCATATCCACAATAAGCATGGAAAATTATCTTTTTTACTGCAATCATTTTTATGTACAACATTTTAATCAAATCTCCCTTTATATATGCTTTTCATCAGACTGAACAAACCCCAGGTATAGGTATATATATGTTTATTAATCTCTCTCAGACATATAGTTTTTTAGACTTCTGATTATTTTCTTTTTTCTCAACTTCCTACAGATTTACAGAAGTGTGTGCTGGCTCATAACACTTCAGCAATACTAGAAATATTTCTTTATGTATTCTACATAGTAACTTTCCTGTTAATTCCTCTCAATATAAACAAATATAAATTTTTCTCTACTAAATATCATGTTATCTTGTGTTGAGTCTGAAACACTGTAAGCTCTACATTTTTTACTGTGTAACAGCTGACCCAAGCCACTTCCCACCTTGATCTTGTATCATTTCTTCAAAACTTTTGTCCTTGAACTTGAAGAATTGCAATCTCAATGCTTCTGCTAATTTCTTCAACACTAATCCTATCCTTCAAAGTGATTTCATTCATTTTCTGCCTAGTATCATCTGCAGATCTAATAATACCTGTGTATTGAAGAGTAATTAATGTCCACATGGAATAAAAGCAGAATAGGTTAAAATAGCTGCAGAGTATTTCCTGACCTCCACACAATTTGATAAAGAAGAGTAATTAAATAGAAATAAGAAATGAAACAGAAGAGTGTTTGGTGGCAGACCTATTAGGGAGAAATCTTACTAAACTTTATTTAAAGACTGTTTAAAAAACTTTTTTTTAGAGAATTTGTCGATTAGAGGCTTTGAATGAACATAGATTTAGTGCCAGATGAACTTTGTCTTTCCGCAGAAGGCCTTTTTTCCATTTATCATTAATATAAAATTATTGTAATCTGTTTAGTGCTATTAATTACTATAAAAGTACTATATCTTTATTGCTAATAGATACTTCTTTTGGCTATTAAATGGATAATCACCTAGTCTGGAATTCTCTGAAACTTTCCATTTATCTTACTTCCTACTGTCATAAAGTTTTTCAGCCAAATAGATTATTATTTTTAGATGCTGCTATTTAGTTTAAGATTATATCAACAGCACTCACAGCTAGAACAGTTTCCTCAGTACAAAGTCTGTGAGCTTATATCAGGCATAGGAAGCAACAATATCAAGATGTCAAAGCCCTTAGATATCACTGCACATGCACTGGCAGCATCATGGCCTCCACACAAACATCGGTGTTGGCCAAATACATTGCACACCATAGAGCAGTGCCATAGTTTTTATAAGGAGCTCAGTCAGAGCTCTGGGAATCTGACAAGCACCTGATGGGATACTGAGGTCAGCTCAAGATCAATGTTATATCTACTGATCTTTCTCCATTACTGCTATTCTCTTCCTCTTGTTTTTCCTGCAAATTTTTATATGTCTGCATCTTCCCATGGTTTCTGTGTCACCCAGCTCCATTTCTGAAATACCTTCTCTTATAAATGAATACTTCACATCATAAACCATTTCTACCACGACCTGAGCATGAGGACAAGAAAACAGAGATGACAGAAGGCTGCAAGATGAAGAGAGGTATGCCAAAAAGCCTGAATAGATGTCTCAGAAAATGGGTATTAGGAACCATGGTAGCAATCACAGGTTGAAAGAGGCACCCACAGATCATTTCAACATTAATTTTGGACTCCCATTGTTTTAGAAGTCGTTGTTCGTCAACAGCAGCCATGTAGCTGTTGCATATAGCAAGCAGCTTTTCCTGGGAGCTTGCATTTCTGTGTTGGCACACGAACATGAGTGAGATCAGTTCCAACAGTCAGGGACAGGTCAGAACTGTTCTCTGGACTGACATTGTCTCAGTTTATATTAAAAATAAATAAATATTCTTTCTGACTCATTGCATAAAAAAGAAAGGCAGTGCAAGATCATATTTAAAGGCTATAGATTAATCAACTGGCAACATTATATGAAAGAATCCCTCTTGAAGTTAATCTCAAACAGAATAGTTAATTATTTAGCCAAAATCTAAATTAGGGGAAAAAGAAGGGTTTATGATAATATCTTTTCTGTTCACAGCACTCTCTTTTGCTATTGTGTTTTTGTTTTTTTTTTTTACTTTTAACTGAAGACCTGCACTCCCCAAACTGTACAAAGTATTGCATATATAATAATGGTAACCAATTTTGCCTTTTCACTTTCACTTTTCTGAAAAAAATTGTTTGATACAGCAAATAGTTACAGGGGTCTGTAACATTTGTTAAATGTTACATGTGTTAAATCAACACAGCTGTTTTTTGGAGTCATCTGTCAGACCTTGGCTTCTTCAGTCGAAGAATAGCTATGTGGTAGCAGCATTTTATGACTAATCTGTGATATCTGTTAACATTTTGAATTTAATCTTTTTTTCATATATTTACTATCTGCATACCCATAACACTTTGTAATCCATGTCACATTCCTAAACCATGTTTCAAGGTGATGCACAAACAAAGAGCGAAAAGACTTTTTGGAGATCAACACCAGTCTATCTCTGGAGTTAATTGTCCATAACAATGGACAACAGATTGATACTCAGACACAAAAGAGCAAAATAAAATCCAAATAAAATTGTCGAGCTTCCTGGAAGTTATAATATATTTGCAGTATATCTCTTGTACTTTTGATATTAACTTAATATATAGGAATTAATTTTTCAATATAATAATATTTTTACTTGTGACACATGTATATTGCATGACCCTCATAAACTCTTCTTTTCTGGTAGCTGCTTTCCCAGAAAAAAATATATCTTAGCAAATTTAACCTCCAATTGATCTCATTTGTGTGGTTCTCTACCAGAACGGTTCCAATGTTTGTCGCCAGGGTGAATATGCTAGTGTCCTCAGCTCAGTTAGGGTTAATTATCACAAACTGCTGCTGGCCCAAGAGGTTGGGAGGGGCTGCAACTGGGAGGGGACACAGTATAAACAACTGAACCAGTCAGTGGGATGTTTTATACCATACTGAGTCATGTCCCTATATAAGGGGAGGGCTGGCCTAATGTGGTGGTGTCTGTTTTGAAATTATGTCATTATGGAGCTTCAGTGTGGCTAGAGCAGGGGAAGCCTGTGTTTTGAACAGGTAGAGTCTTCCTGGTTTCTATTACTTGCTTTGTGCATCATTTCTTTACTACTATATTTTTATTCTCCTTTGTGTTGTTTTATTAAACTGTCCTTATGTCAACCCCTAGGGTCTCACTTTTTTACTTTCTCCTGATTCTCCTTCCCATCCCATAGGAGGAGCTGGAGGAGGGGAGGGGGAAATGGTGGATGAGTGACTGTGTGGTGTTTAGCTTCCAGGAGAGGTTAAACCATGACAGCTTGTCAAATTATTCTGTATCCTGTTAACCTTGATAAAATAAATTGGTTTCTCATGAATCTCTGATGGATTTGGAGTTGAAACTGGATTTGCAAACAAGATTGGTATTTACACCTGTTAACAGCCCCCTGTAATACCTTGAGCAGAAATGACTTTTTCATCTTTCTGCAAGCAGACGTGTAATTATACATTCCTGTTTTGATGTATGCTTAAACACTGAAGTAAGTTCTTATGAGTTTTAATATCTCCCACTGCTTCAACAAACACATACATGTACAGCTCTGGCCACTAATGAAGCAGAAACTAATTATTATTTTGAAGAGATTCAAAATACTGACAGGATCTGATGCAGAGACTATGTACATAACCCAGGAGTCCCTGACTGTAGCTCTTCAATAAACATACACTGAACAAGATTGACTGCTTGTTCTTATTTATTGACTTCAGAAATTAGGTCTGTTGTGTTTTGTGTTTTTTTTGCTTTTGCATTTGAGAAACTGTAGTTGAATAACTCACTGAAATGGAAAGTCTGAAATTAAATGTGTTTATGATACTACAAAGATTACTTTCTGACTTCAATGACTACCTCTTTTTCTCTAGTTTAATTCCCAGACTGCTCAGTAATTTTTATTACCTTCTTGTCTTAACAAGCATTATGTTTGTTGTTCAGAGGTCAGAAATTATATCTTTTGCTTTTTTTTTTTTTTTTGAGTATCACAATTCAATATTTTCCTGGATTAGTATTACATCACGCAGTTAAAAGCAAACAAATTTAAACTTCTTAATTATTAAAAAAAATGATTATAAAACAATGTTCCCAATCTACAATAACCAATATTTATACCTAAAATATGAAAGCAGTAATATTTGTTCTTGAGAAGTAATCACCCATGTTTGATTACATGGCAAATAAATACTTACAATTTTCAATAACCAGAAGTTGTTTATTATGAATATATATTACATTTAATCAGTGTGAGTCTAATTTCGGTTTATATAACAAAGGAACATTCATTTTCTGGGTAGAATAGAAATAGAACAATTTGTTCTTTTCTTGCTTTATTACAGTGTTCTTCTGAGCTCCCTGTTTGTTCTGACTTTTCTCAATGATATTCTTTGCTGCAAGATTTGAGGTGAGCAGTTGAAGGACACACTTAAAAGGAGGAATAATGATTACTTCAGAAGGAATAGTCTTCTGAGGGAATACTGAAATTTCTCAAATGATTGAAGTTATTCTTTTGTGTCATATTCAAATTAATTTTACAAGACCAGTTTTAGAGTAGCAAACTGCAACTATATTCATATTGTGGCATACCTAAAACCTTGGATTTGACTTTACACATCCTGTTTTGCTACGGTTATATTTCCACTGTGGTTTATATCTATGTGAAGATGCAAATATAGAATCCCTATAAAATCCCTATACTATAAATCTGAAAGGATGGTGTGTCCTGTAAGGTTAAAGGAGGGTATAAAGTTCAACTGCATTGTAAATATGCATTTTTGATATTCCCCTGGCTGCAGCTATAGCAAGTGCTGTTAATTAAAACTGTAAGCTGCAGGTACTCAGTGTCACAACAGATGAAAGTGTGATTAGAATCAAATGAAGGCAAATTGAATTAATTCCTCCTGGGGAAGCATGGTGTATCCAGCATACACTTCATGGTCGCAAAGCTTAGCACAATATCCGTTGTACTGTATGAGACATCCCTGCAGTGAGAGAAGGTTTAGCAGAGAACCAGAAAACCCCAATGGAACTTTTAGATTTAACACTCAAAGAATGTTTTCAGTGCATAATTTTTTAACCTGCTTACAAATTCTCCTATGCCTATGACAAGAAATGTGATTTTTTTTACTCTGAAAGATCTATTCCAAAAAAAACCCAAACAATCTACAAACCCCTACATAAGGGAAGGTGCATAGGGTACTAAACTCTTGCAACAGTTCTGCTTAGCCCAGCAGAAAGAAATTTCAACGGGCTGGAAATTGTAAGTCACTAATCATGTTTGCTGATCACAGTGGTTTGTATGTTGTTGGGAATGTAGGTCAGAGTTAACTACTATTATATCCCATGTTTAAGGAAGAGGCTACAGCAACACAAAATCCTTGCCTATGTGGCAACATGTTTGATAAGACGTACATCCTGTTGTCCTGCTGTGATCTGGGTCTGTGACATAAGCATCTTATGTCCAAGCTGTGCCCTGTTTTGGAGTGTCTCCTTCCTTTGGATATCTGAGGTATGGGGTATCCATCTCATTCATCTCAGCTACACAAGTTCTTAAGTTAGAAAAGCTGACTACTTAGATGGTCAGTCAGGCTGGTTGATACATTGATCCAACTAGATATTAGTCAATAACGAAGGTCTGAAACCCAGTTCCAAGTTGACCTAATGTAACTCTGGTGTAACTTTGCTGGAACTCTGTATTTACCAAAGGGAGCAGAACAGGATGAACATCACTGTGTCGGGACTGAAACTTTGGTTGTGTTTTGACAGGTTTCAATAGCTTTGTCAAAGGAAGAAAGAAAATACAATAATGTAGTAACAAAAGAGTTGCAGAGGTAACTTACTTTTGTAGTGTGCACTTTTACCTCTCATCCTTAGAAGTCCTGTAGTATTCAATCAACCTAAAATGGTTAATTATCTGACCTGTTATTTCTTTCTATAGGAAAAGGAAAAAAAGAAGAAACCAAACAGTCTTGTGTTACTGCCTCTGGCAGCTTGTTCTGCAATTAGAAGGCAGCAAAGGTCAAACATACCTACTTGCCTGATTTGTTATCATGAAACAGTATTGTTACTGACATTACTATCATTTTCCCATTCAATTTGTCTAGGGTTCTTCTGGCAAATGTGAAAGTTAATAAGTTACATGATATGTAATTCTAATGGGTTAGATAGTTAATTCTGTGTAGTGTTAATGCTCTGTTGCTGCGCTATCTGCTGTTCTCTTGCTGTTCTCTTTCTAGTATGTGCTCAGTTTCCACAGACAATTCATGGTGGGTAAAACTTCAGGCAAGGCTACGGAGAGAACTAGCTAAGATGCTAGCAAGGCTGTGCTTTCAGAAGTTGCGGAGATCAGGGGACTCCTCAATGTATGGAGCAAGGTAAATTTTGACCCCATCCTCCACAAAAGGCCAGAGGGTCACCTGGGGACCTATAGGTCAGTCAGCCTCACTTGGACTATTGGAGAAGGTTATGGAGCAATACCTCTTGGAGCTCATTTCAGGGCACATGCAGAAGAAATTGACAGGGACCAGTCAGTATGGATTTACTAAGGGTCAATCATGTATTACTCATGGCCTTCTGTGATTTGCCTTGCCTTTAGAAGAGCTGTTACAATATGGAGGACAACTAGATAGGTTAAAAACTTGGTGATTAACTGGGCCCAGAGTTTTGTGGTTAATGGGTCATACTCAAAGTCTTAGACAAGTGGAGTACTACAGGGGGTTTATGCTGTCTTCTGTCCAGTGTCATTGTCAATGGCCGTGATGATGTGGTCCTCACCCCTACCCCCTGCAATCTGACCCTTATTTCCCATAACTCTGCTCAGGTGATAACCACCAGTAGTGGTCATAATGAATACATCTGGTCATGAAGGCTGCACCTGGTTTAAAATAGATTTGGGGGATTCAGAACAAAATAGCCAAGGGCTGATTTGAGCAATGCTCCCACCTAACAACACTGCTAGTCAAACTGTCTGACTCAAGCCAAATCTGAAAGAAACTAACATCTGTAGCCAGGATGCAAATATGACTGAGTCAATCATCTTCCCCCATAAATAACGGCCAGCTCGGAGCCTGTTGACCTCTCCTGCACAGCAACAGATTGCTTGCTGGGATCTCCCCTTGAGTAGGGATGCCTCTCAGGGTTACTACTCGAGGCTGATAGATTCATTATTAAGTCAGATACTCAGTAAGTGAATTGGGAATAAGTGTGAAATCTTAGCTAAGTGATATAAAGGATCGATTTTCCTTATGTAATTCTTTTAAAATAGACCAAGTCTTGGACTAGGAGTGAATCCAGCCACACCTAAACTCCTCTCTGGGAAGGAGTTTAGAACACAAAGGTGTCCTTTATGAACCTCGTGACTCAATGGGACAATGTCCCTGACAGATTTGTCTGACTCTGTCCTCTATTCGGAAAGTAGTTAAGTGAACCTTGTAATCAAATCTTGTTAAAACATTGTTGAATTTACCATTAAATTAACACATTATCTTATATCAATAAAATATATTGTTGCTTCTCTCTTCTGAATGAAGTACATCACTCTATCCATGACAATGGGCTAGAGGAGGTTACAGAGGGCATACTCACCCACTTTGCAGTTGACACCAAATTGGGGGAAATGACCAAAACCCCCATAAAACTACACAACAAAACAAAAATAAACCAAAACAACCAACCAAATAAAAACAAACAAACAAACAAAAAAAAAATTCAAAGAAACAATAAAAAAACCACACACACACAAAATAAAGAGTAATTTAAAATAAATAAATAAATAAATAAAAAACCCCAACACCCAACCAAATGGAGAGAGCACTTCAGGGGCAGGGGAGTTTTCCTCAACTTTAGATTTGGACCTGGGTTACGCTTTAAATTGCTTTTACAGAATGGCCAATTGAAACATACTTTAAAACAAAAACAAATAAAACATGCAGAGTCCTTTATTGCATCATTCAAGGACTTTGAGCTCCCTCAAAAGTAAGTATCTTAACTTTCATTGCAACTCACTGAGATCTAACTCTCTTTTGAAATTCTGCACTGGTAGATCTGCAAAGTTTTAGATGAGTAACTCATGTATTGACTTCTCATTTTAACTTTCCAAAATAACTCCATGAGAGATCAGACTGCACTTCATGAAGAGACAGGCAAGCTAACTTAGGTCTTGGGAGCAATCTAGCAGTTGCAGTGTGACTATGTATAGGGACTAACACATCTTGCCAAGGAGGACGGAAGCATTGACTTAGGCTGTTGATACATATTCAGAAAATCAAAATAGTTTCACATAGTTTATAACATTTGCCTAATAATTCTTTTTAGAGTTAAAAACTTGAGAAAACTGATTTGGATTAAATGTACAAGGTTCATAAATCATCTCAGTAATCTTGGCAAAAGGAAAATTTTCTTACACCTATTTTCTTTTGAAATATACTGAGTTATTATTTCTGTGATATGCTACATGTTTTATGTATTTCTCTAATAGGTAATTTCTTCATGTTGCATGTTATGAGGACATACAAATTGTAGCATATTATAAAAATGTAAATTTCTGTTATGTTCTCAATCATGACTGTTGTACTAACAAAAATATTTTCAAAGCATGATTTTAGTATGATTAATGGTCAATCCATACATGTCAGCTAGCAAATGTTAACAGTCGAGTATACCTTCAGCAAATGCAGTCTACAGCTCTTTTTACACCCACAGTCCACAGAGGTTAATGGGCTTTTTTGGGACAACATCAAAACAGTTTAACACAAAGATGTTGGTAGGTCATGACATTGCTGCTGATATCTGACATCCTATGTTATTACCTGTTTGACCTTTCCTAAGTGGAAATATTGGAACACACTTAGTGGCATGAAGTTCTAAGATATCTTAAGCTTGTGACCTGTATTTCATGTGAATGATTCTCAAAATTAGTTGTGGTTGAAAATCTCCTATATTTCTATAGGAGACAATATAAATTTGGACATGGTTTTTTGGTTGCCCGGGAAAATTCTTCATCTTCATGTGGGATTATGTTGTCACAAAATAAAAAAATTAAGTGGTCTGTCTTATTGCTCCTGCTCATGACCTGCAGACACATGTGTCTTGAAACTCACCTTCCATAGGGCATAAAAACTTTGTATTATTTCCCTTCTTTATGATTGCCAGTTCATTGGTAGAGGTGTTTGAATATGTCCTGACTAAACAAATTTTTAGTGTGAATACTGGAAGTTGCTTCAACTGAGATGCTTTGTTGAAGCCTTTAAAAAAAAAAAACAAACAAACCTAAAAATCTGTCAAACAATTTAATCATTTTGGAAGTGTTTGAAAGATCAACAAATCTACTTGATTTTTAAAATATTTTTATAAAATAAATTAGTTTGTACTCTCTTACTGCATAGTTGCATTCTACATGTGAAATTAATTTTGTACAACAGTTTTTACCATAAAGATTTAAAATTTATGACTCCTAATTTCATAGGAGACAGCTACAAGTAAGTACCAGACAAGTGTGCCTATTGTCTGAATGTCATGACATTCCCAAGTTGCTGTAGACATTGTGAATACTAAAATTTCTAGGCTACGTCTTACTCCTAATGAACCTCCTAATTTGATTTCTACCAGTATTAAATACTGTCACATTATGAATGGGAACCATATCTTAATTAATTCATTTAATGGCTCATGTTATTGTTGCTGAACAAGAGCACAGTTCAGTGAGATTAAGAAATAGAAGTTGCTTCCAGCTTGCAATATGTTGTGCTGTTTTTCAGTAAGTGGACTAAAGTTTGATGAACAGTCATACTAATTCTCAGCAGAACCTTGAAGAGTGACACACCCATCCACAAGGCAACTCCATTTGTATATATGTCAAAGAAGATATTGAACTGTCTTCTGGATATTTTTTTTTTTTGTAGAATCATAGAATGTGTTGGGTTGTAAGGGCCCTTTTAAGGTCCTCTAGTCCAACCCTCTCTTTGGTGAGCAGGAACAACTTTAACTACATCAGGTTATTCAGAGCCACATGTAAACTGACCTGGAATATTTCCAGGGATAGGCCCTCTACCACCTCTCTGGGCAACCTGTTCCTGTGTTTCACCACCGTGATATTTTTCCTTTTTGCATAATTTATCCCTTAATTTGAATGTTAGTAATTTTTCAAATTTTGTTATATAATTGAAATCATATGCCTAGACTTTGCACTGACTTCCATAGCTTTCCAACAGAGGTACTCATGGTATTTTTTTTGGATCAGTGAGATTTTACCTCCACTCCAATATGTATTACTTTTTTTTTTTTTTAATAACCAATGTTTACATTTCCTTAAAAACAATGGAAACAAATCATAATATCTGACAAATACTAGCATCAGTAAAATGTCTCAGCCTTTAAAGATGAAGTGTTTTCTTTGAAGCACACGCAAATATCTACATAAAGACGCCTCACTTTGTAGAAGTACAGTTATTTGATTTTCAGACTATAAAGTATGATTCAAATTAGCTACTAGATGAACTGCATTAACATAACTTTTAAACCTTTCCATAGTACAAAAGTTTAACAGTTCTCTTTTTAAGAAGCTCTTTTGGATTTCTCCCAAGATGTCTTGAGGAGTGACTTACACATAAAAATAGTGAAGAGATTCTGACAGTATATGAAGTCCAATGGATTAAACATGGTATTTATGGTATGCCCTGATGTTGCATATCAAAGCAGTGAAAACCAGAGCAATATATACAAGTGTAAGAACATTTAAGGAACTGAAAATCTTAAAGATACTTTTTTTCAATAAACTTATGGGCAGAATATAATGGTATAAAATGAAGAAGACTAAAGTTTAAAAAATACTGCAGTGAACCAATGAGAAGTGCTCAAAATACTTTCAAGATTCATGTAAATCATTAAAAAAAGTTATGTATTTTAAAAAATAAAGGGTGAATTCTGTTTAATCCCTTTATTGAGTGCTTGTTTTTCACAGCATTAGTTCTACTCTTCTCACCTGACTTGATGTTGTTTTACAATGGCATTCCATGCCAGCTTCAGTAGATTTATTCTATTTTCATGCCATGGTAATTAAATTGATACCTTCCTCGATATACCTCCTCATTGCAAGTAAGACTACTCAGGAAGTAGCTCCCTTATACGAATTATTTGAAGAGGTTTTTCTAGAATTTACTATGTTTATCAATAGCTATTTTGAAGCTGGAGTGTGAAATACAATGTTTATCTGTAAAAATAAATTAAGAGTGTTTTGTATATTATTGTCTCGTATAACTACTGAACAGTTTATATAAGATCAATATTGGCATCTGTGCCATGTTGCAGTTTACAATAAATATTTTTTCTTCATGTTTTCCTAAAGGATCTTTCTGTACTAAGAAAAATCCTGGTTTTGTTAAGAATTTGTTTGGTAGATACAAAAAGAAAAAAAAATATTTATCAGATACAAGTTCATTATTTACATGTTTTTATTTTCTGATTATGTTTTATGCTGTGGCCACTTATGATATCAGATTCAATAATAATAATGAACTAAGTGAATATTTGCATGTTCTAGTAAGAACCATAAATTGCATTCTAATTGTACTCTATTTACAAGTCTTGTGAAGAATGTTAATGCATGCATCTTACATCAGTCTTGTTTTAACAGGAATTTTTAACTATACAAATTAAGATTAGATGACAAAAACATAGCATTTTGTTTGTTTTACTTTGTAGAATTTATTTTGTTTAAAATCATGGCAAAGCTAAAATATGTGACAAATCCAGTTGGGTGTGCATAGAATGATTCCACAAGGGCGATTTCTTTTAAGAAGTCACATTTATGTGAATAGACTGGATGAGATAAATGTAAATACCATGTATGGATGGGTATACTGTGTACTTCTGCATACTGTGTGTACTTGAAGCACAATAATTTGATACTGCAAACCTTTTAAGATGCACTTAGTCTTCATATAGTACAGCAGACAATGCTCTCCACTGAGTTGAATGTGCCACTGCATTCATTTTATTTAATCCATTATCACTTCTCATGAGTTGAATGCTAAAAGTAAGACCTGTTTATTCTTTGCTTAAGTGCAATGAATCCTTCCATGAAATCATAGAAATTACAAGTAGCATTTTTGCATTTCCCACCGCAGCACTTTGCACTGGAATCTGACCACTGACAGCTGTTGTTGAGGTGTATGCTGCCCACAATCAAGACTTTATATTTTAGTACCTGTGTGTTTGTGAATATGTTACAAGGCAAGAGTCAGAGTGTTATAATAGGGGACAAAAGGCTTACAAATATGTCTTTCAGCCCAGAGGGTCTTGTAAGAGTCTAATATTACCATAATCCTTTTGCTTGAAGACAACACAATTTACCGTATCAGTTTCACTTGAGATCAGTTTAGACTAGCGTTTGGCAGATAATACTATAAAAAAAATTACTGTCTGCTTTCATTTAAGAGCCCTAAACTGAGTTGTGCTCTTTTGATTCTTAGATTTAAAAGTAATCTTAAATTTATGGTGAAATAAAGCCCACAGTATTCAGGAGAGGACAGGTGGAAAGATACTTCTTTTAGCTAGTCTTTTAACTGTCTGCTTGATTGCTTAGTGTTTTACTGGATTTAGAGATTAAAACAATCTTATTTTTTTCACTTTTTTTGTATAGTCTTTGTAACATGACCATTTGCACCACCTAATGCATGCTTACAAATAGCTTACATATAAGCCTCTTAAAAACAGTTCTACAGTCTTAATGGCCTGAATTCATATGAGAATATGAAAAGAAATCACAAGAGCCCTTGACTTGAAATGATATGAAATAGAAGGTTTTAGAAAGATTTCCAGAAGCCTTTTCCAGGTTACTTTTGTATCATGTTAAATGTTTCATTTTGTTTTCCATTTCAACAGCATTTTGGACTTTGATGTTTTACTAGTTACCAAAGGACTGCATTTTTTCATTATGCACAGATGTCTAGTTATGCTTTGGTTCCCCCCAGCAAATGTTCTGTGGCTTCTAGCCCTTTGGTTTTTGGAAGGACTAGTGTTTGGGCACACCTAAAGTAGCAGATGGATTAGGTCAGGGTTCAGATATAAGGCACATTAAATCTTGTATGGACTTTTTCCATTTTTCCTGTCCAGAAATGACATTTAGAGAAAGCCTACGTACTTTTTTTCACATTTGTTCTGGCCTTCTGAACCTGCAACAGCCCAGATGTACTTACTGTTTGTTTACTCTGAGCAGGAGTCTGCTTGTACAATCCACTTGGAAGTAATTTCAGTGATTAAGGATCTGGTTAGATTTATTGTACAGGCGGTAATCAGTTACATGGTACTTTTATATGAAATTTATATGGACAGTGTATTTATATGAAAACTAGATCTGTGTGTAAGAGTTATATGTAGAGAGAGTAATGGGACAGTCACAAGGTAGTCCTGGTAGAAGGAACCCTAATCTGGATTTTCTCGTCACCTGACAGAGTCAGAGGTTTTTGACTTCTCTAACATGACATTGAGAAGACAGTCTTATAATATATAAACTCTTCCTCTCTTGTTTATTATGTGTTTGAAATAATGTACCTTTTGTTTAAGAAAAAATTTGAAAAATCAAATAAATCCATATTTAGCAAACATTTTACACTACAGTTTCTCACTGATGTTAATAGATTAAGTGTCTTAAAGACTTGCTCTTTTCACCTCGAATCTGAAGTATTAATAAGCAAAAGGATTACAGCTTTTTAACTTTTTTGATGCTAATATAATTTTATCTATATGCAGAAATGTCTCGTCCCACTCAGTGGGCAATGAGGGAGGTGATCCCCCAAAAGAGGCTGTCTGCATAGCAGGGTCACCAGGGGGCAGAGTCATGACAGTGACTCTGAGGAACCATAACAAAATTTATTCATTCTCCCTAATGAAACAATCAACAAATGGTACAGATAAAGGTGTTGTTTTCATAGGTGATTATTTTATGGCACAACTAAATTCTGAGGAAAAGGAAGAAACAGTTATTAGAAAAGAGGAAAAGATAGGGGGAGTGAGAGAGTAAGAGAGAGAGAAAGATAAAAGAGAAATGGTTCTCACCACCCATAAGTATAGTCATGTCTCACTGGATGAGTCCAAGTCTTCAGTTCTTCAGTGGTGGGTGCACCATGATCAATATTTTTCTGTCCCTTTATACCCTTGAGATTTCTAGGTGGCATTCCCAATTTCCCCAGTAAGTGGTGTTGATTTGCATGAGCCCCAAGAGCTAGAAGTAGTGTGGCACCTGCCATCCACCTCCCCCATGGCACAGTCAGCAGGAGCACTTAACTAAAGAAAAGTTATGCAGAGCTTACCTCTTCCTTTTGTTAAAGCGTATCTGCAGGAAGCCTAAGGGGTAGCACAGAGACCTGTGGGAGCAATCAGCGGTTCTCCCCTCCAGACAGATCTTTCCAGATCTTATCAACACACAAGGTTTGAGGCACACAACAGCCAGGCTCTTAAAACAATTATGAAGAAAATGAGCTAGGATTGTACAAAAAATCTTATAGAAAAAGTATGTGCATTTCTTGATATGTTTAACATCAGAATTATGTTGAAGCAAAGGAATAGTAACATATGCAAGAGCCATTGTGAAGCCTTTCTAATAGGTGACATTTCTGAAGCTGCAGAAAAGAGCAAGCAGTGGTAGCCTAAATAAAGTATTTTTCTTTGTTTTCATCTGCATTACAGGCAGTAGTGGTTAATTTTAAAAAAATAATTTTGTTGCTTGATTCATAAACTCTACAGATAACATTCATTTTTTGAACATTAAAAAAATATATTTGGACAAATGTTTATGAACTATAAAGTAACACATTTATTTAAGTTCCAGAAGGCTATTCTATTCAATAGTAGAGAAGGAAGTGTATCACTTTAATAATGTATACGTAAGGTAAGCACTGTGAATCGAAGAAAATTACCTGCTGAGAAATTTATAGCTTCGGTCTAATAGTTGCCTACAGCTTTAAGTTTCCTCTGAAGAGCATGACATTGACTGGAGATCTCTATGATGCCGATTGTTAGATTTGTAATACTATTTTTCTTAGTGCACAAGCAAAGCTTTTAATTAATGTGATATTGCTGGAACATCATTCTACTTAAAGAAGGTATGATAAGCAAGCGATCTTGCATTCTGCATATAGGTTATTTAGAAAATACTAGGGTGCTTCAGCAAAGCATAATGTGATCAAAATGCTTTGATGCCTCAACACATTTTTACTCTACCTATTTTAATGTTTGTCCACATTCTAAATACGACATACCTCGAGTAGATTCTTGAAGAGTTGACATAATCACTGGCATTCTTGGAGAATCTCTAAAGAAGGGTTATTCTATGTTGGCTAGCTGTCTTTGCCAAAGGATCAAGAGTGAACTAAGTTTCATTAAGTATACATGCAATTATATGTATGCACACAAATCCTCCTTGTGCCTACTAAGTCTGTTTTAAAAAGCAGCAGATGTGTGCTTGGGTTATTACTCAGAAGAATAGAAATAGGAGTCTTTCAGAAAAACAGATATACTACTACTGAGTTTGTCTTTCACTGGATTCACCATTATCACAAATATCACTAAATGCTCTCGAAAAATAATGCCTAAGCATTCTACGGGACTAGAATCAAGGATTCTCCACGTTATTCAGTGATGTGCTCTTACAGTGGATGGTAATCCCCAGTTGAAGACCACTTGGTTTTCTCTTGTCTTTTTTATTTTTTTTTTTGACAGAGGAGGGAATCATATGGCTCTTGCCACCCAGTATAGCTACTTATGGGTAATGAATTGAATCTAACAAATTAGAGAGATATAATACTCTTCCATGTTTGGGATTTTTTTTTAAAGCTATCATCAGTGAAATACTACAAAGACACAGTTCCAGATGGTATATCTACTATGTCAGCTTTTGTTGTCCATTCCTCACAGTCATAGTGTTACTCTCCTCGCAAGAGAGGTTCCACAAATTTACACAGATGTTTGTGTTCTGGAAATGACAATAAAGAAGCAATATGAACATCTGGAATTCCATATAATGATTTATATAGATGGTCATTATAATTTAATTCTTCCAATTGTGTAGCAGGTTACCTGTTCTTTGAAATAAGACATTTTATTTTTAATTTTATTTTTATTACAAGTGCCATTCCTTGTAGAAATAATGTGGTAAGGAAGCTGAATGGAACTTTTGAATTCCCCGTGTGGTTTCTGTACATAATGGTATTATTAGAAAGCATCTTTTAGAATATTATTACTGCTAGGCTCAGCAGATCTTTTACTAATGCTTGATTTTCTTTAGCTATTCAGCATCTAGAATGTATGAAAGATCTTCAATACCCTTTACTAAATTTAGCATTCATGAAGAATAATAATGGCTAATAGATTGGCACTAATGGGAATAAATCCTTAAATTGTTTATCTGTAGAGGATCTCACTGAAGAAAAACTGAGGAAAGACTTCACAGGTTTCTGAAGAGTGAAAAGGACGTTTTTTTTTTTGCTAGTAATTTTGTTTCAAATGTCTAACTGGATGACCACAGAGCTTTTAAGATAGTAAGGAATCCAGGTATTCCTTTTGCTTATCAGTTGTCCAATTATTGGTCATCGAAAGAAAGCACCCTTGGAAGCTTAGTAACAGCATCTATAGTGATGTCAAAGAGAAAAAAAAAAGTACCCAACATATTTAAAGCACATCGTAAAAAGCAAATCTGTATGTAACACAGCCTTACAGACTAGTGGAGAAAAATTAAACTGTAAAATGTGTAAACATGCATAAATGACTACAAACATCCTAACATGGAGGATGAAACAGTCTCAACCACTTACTCTGCCAGGTGAATGACTTGGGATGCGAATGACTGGCTGCAATGACTGGTATAGTGGCTTGAGTGAAGCTGAGAATCTTAATTGGATAAGCTTGTTACTAGAAAAATTGGTACTAAAAAGTTTATGTGTATTTCTGTTTAACTATATAACAAGAAATATTAGTATTGCTACCAGTAAGATGATAATTCCCTGACAGGATGGTTAAGGCCTTAATTAGACTAACAGTAAGTTCTTGACTTTGCAGGTACAAGTTCGAGCAACCTCAGCTACAACTTGGATACAAGAAAGTAACACACAGTGCAAACTAGACTTTTATATGTTAGATTTAAATGTACATGCACTAGTTTCATACAAGAGATTTCTTGGACAGCTTTACTTGATATTTATCTTGTGCTGTAATAAGTTCTTTATGGATGGTTGGTCACAGGCTTAGGTTGTCCAGAGAGGTTGTTAAATTTCCATTTTTGAATGATACTCAAAACTCAGCTGGATACAGATCTGAGCAAGCTGATCTATGTAATCCTGCTCTAACTAGGGGTTTGAATGAGCTGATATCCAGAGGTACCTTTTAAACAAAATGATTCTTTGTTTCTGTGAAAAGCAAATGTCTGCATTTAAAATAGTTCCATAAAGTTAATGAATGGATTTATTTGTCTGGATTTTTTAACAAAATATTATATTATATTCAAAATTACTAAAGAATACCTGATAAAGAAAGAAATTCTATTCAAATAGCATTTCAAAGTGGTACTTAATTTTCTAAGGATGTACTTGCTATGACAAGAAACCTGAACCTCATGAACTTTTATTAAAAAGAAATCTTTGCAAGTAGAAAGTAGACTTACATTGCAACTCATTGATAATGAATTATACTTTCAGATGCTTAGTTGCTTTCTCTCCTTAATCAGTTACCTCTAGCAGCTACTAGTGAATGTAGTTTCTTGTCTTTTTACATCATGGCATATCATGATTTGACTCTTGATGTGAGTCATGTGTTCTTAAAGAGCCCCTTTCTAAGTTTTTCAATGACTATGTACCCTGTATCATTAGATAGTAGAATGAATTATTTTTCTTAGACTGGGAATTGTTGGCTATTTTGCTTGCATAGTGTAAACATGTAGAATGGATATCAAATTAGCATACCTGCTTCCATTTCTTTATTTTCTCTTGAATCTATTGTTCTCAGTTGTGTCTACTTAATGGTCATATGAATTCATCTCTATGAATTGTGAAATCCTTTTGGATTCTTTCAGAAAGAGGAAATATGTATCATTGCTTCTTTCAGGTATTTTGTTTCCTTTTTAGGTTATCCAGTCTTAGGGAAAACTGAATTGTCCACATCAATTATTGTATATCTCAGATTAAGTTCTTGGAATATTTTTCCAATTTTATTCTGTGCACTTTCAAAGATTTGCAGCATTTGCAACTCTCGTTGTTGTGTTGTCAAATTTACTATAGTCAGGGTTATATTAATAACTTCAGTTTATTTTCCTTAACTGCTTATTCTGTATTAAAATAGTAGTACCTCACGTAGATTTATTACAATCACTAAACAGAATGTTGAACTATCATATTTAATTTTAACAGATAAAATCAAACATATATGTTCTAGGATCATCACAGCTTGAACATATACATGTCCAATCTAAACCAGCCAAACTGAAAAATATACCTTGAAGCTGAGTATTAAGCATGTCCTTATTGTCCATTAATTTGAAAGTTTTCTTTGAATATTAGAATTTATTAAAAAAACAAGGAGGATTTTCTTACAGATTTCTGTCTACTTCAAATTGAAATTTATTGAAGTCAGTGTCTTTTTATTTTTTTTACATCTTATTTTTATTAAATATATGAATTTGTGAATAAATTGTCATGTATTGTAGAGTCCTGGTTGGTTGTTCAAAAATTCAGTAGTCTTCTTTGAGATGCTTGTGTATCTTTAAAAAAACCCCAAACAAATTAAACAAACAAACTAATGAAAAACCTTCTATCTTCTATATATATTTGCTTTGACTGTTTACTTGTGTAGGTGTCATTCTGACTTTGAAAGTGGAGTACTTGCTGAATGAATAACTGGTGATGCAGTTTGCTGCACAGGGTTCCAACCTTGAGCAGCTTGGTCTGACAGCAGTTAAATCCCTAGACTGCCTCATTTAGAAGATCAATTTTAAGGATAAAAATATTCAGTTGTTCAAATACTCACTGTCTCTTATTGATACTTATTTTTCACAGACTGACAATGCTTAGATCAACTACATTGCTGATTTTCTATGGGCTACTCATATTTTATTCTCACTTAGGTAACCAAGAGTGACTATCACATACTCCCAGAAGATAATTTGCAGAGAAATGAATTTGATTTTGTAGTTCTGTTCATCTTCTGAAGGAGACAATGATCAAGTCTTATTTTCATTTGAATTCATCTCAGGTCTTCAGTTCAGGTCTTGAGATAGCTGAATCCTGGTAAGATTATGTTTTGCCTCATAGCCTAGAAAAATATTTGTCTATATGTTATATCCAGGTATGACAGAAACAAACACACTCCAGATTTTACTTTTGAAACTGAATAACAAATATCTTGATATATGCCTCATCACACATATGTACAATTTGGAAAAGAGTAATACTAAAAGAGGGACTAACTTGTCACCTTCTAAAATGAAAAATGTAATTAAAGAAACATGAAAACTTTCTACTGGTTATATGTTCTTCCAGCTTGATTTACCTCTGGAGATGAAAGCTTCCAAAGGTCTTATTTCCAAAGCTGTACTATCTTCCAGAAAGTCCCCTTAGATAAATTAAAGATAAATAAGCTGAACTGCTGTAGAATTATAGCTTAATCATTACTTTTTAAAATAGTCTTAGGTGTAATATGAATTTCACATAATAGTCAGAATAGTAAATACCAATTATTTTGAGTCTACAATAAGACTGCAGGAAGTAAATTAGCATATAGCATAATCTATAAATATTGCAGACAGTTTAAATCCATTTTTAGCATTAGTTTGGTCAGGTGAAAGCTAGATGAACAAGAATTATCCAAAGTGTGAGTAAGAGATGAGTCTGGCCTTTTCAGATGCAAAAGGTTAGGGGAAAATGTTCAATGCCAGGTTACTAGAAAATATAATATTTACCTAATTAATATTAACATAAAAATATTAGCTGAAATAATAGGATATGGATCTGAAATCCTGATAAAAATGATTTCTTTCCTGGATTTTTTATTCAGCATTCCCATTTGTATATACCCAAGTCCTTCTTTAACTTTATTTGTTGAAGTTGCAAGAATAAAAGGTTCTGTGTCCTGACAGGTGATTTTTCTAATAACATTTCTTTGAACTAAATTTTATTCTTGATTTAAAATTCATATTCACTTCTGATTTTTCATATTTTTTAAATTTTCTATTCCTTAAGCTTGTAATTATAATTTGCATACATTTCATTTTGCTGTAGTACTTGTTTGCTATGTTGTATCTATATTAAGCTGTTATTCATCTACTCTTTGTACTGTGTAATTAAATTATTAAATGCATTGTTTATTACCAGAAAAGCTTTGGTGCAGGTTCCTTACATTGTTGCTGTTTATTAAGTAATATTTAGGGCTCAAGATATACCTCCACTTTTACCTACTTTTAAAAGGATCTTCTCTGTATTATAAAGGATAAGATATCAGAGGACTTCAGGAGAAATCAATCATTTCAGTTTAACTTTGAATGTAGATAAATTCAGTTCTCCAAAACTTACCTGAGATATCCAAACACCTGTAAAGCTGAAAAAATCAAGAGAAGTTTAAACTTCCCTACTTTTTCCTGTATTTCAATCTTATTTCTTCCTCAGACCATGTTTGCATCCATGTATTTCTGCACTTAACTTGCTTCTTTTCTAGAGAAAAGGAAGTTTTTGTGAGAAAAAACATTAACTACAATATGCAGTAAAGATCCTTTGAATTATCTGATACTCCCAGTATCTGACTCCACTACACTAGGCCTGATTTGGCATGGGAACTCTAAATTCTCTCTGACAGATAGCTTTACATTCTCATCATTTGAAAATTTCTTCTTTTGGGTTTTGAATTACAGTTATTATATTCCAGGATTTGCTGATTTGTAAACAATCAGAGGTGGAGTTTTGCTAATTCCTAAAGTTAACTCACGCAATTTTCTGAACTGTTTTAACAAGTGTGTCAATAGTATCTGAAGAGTGGTCTAGGAAAATGGTGACACACTTGTGGATAGACAGCCATAAGTTTGATACATTTGTGTATTGTGTTGTCTGAGTGCAAAGCAGTTTAGATCTGAAAGCCTCAATCACAATGAATAAAAGGATAACATAATGACCATGCTTAATATTTGGTAATTAAGTTGATATAATGGGGTTTTATACCTTCCAAGCTGTGGTAGATTAAACATGGCTCATGGATAGTGCCCATCCAGCTGCTCTCTCACCTCCTTTCCTCATCAACATGGGAAGAAAATAAGATGACAAAGATTGTGAGCCTCCACAGCATGATAGCTCAAAATTACCACCATGGGCAAAACAGACTCAGATTGAGAAAGCTGTTTTCAATTTATTTCCAATTCAAAAAGGGATGTTGAGAAACAAGAACAAAACTAAAACCACCTTCCCCTCCACTCCACTTTTCTTCTCAGCCACTANTACCCTTGCCTCCCTCCCTGAAGGTTATTGTGATGTTGAATTCTTCTTATTGACAGAATAACAAGGGGATGATGCCTGAATACTGACGTTTGTTTTTCCCAAACAGGGGTTTTATGCCTTGCAATTACGTCTTTGCATGATGCATTCAAAGAACTAAGATCTCTTTAGATACCTGAAAATGAAGATAACATTTTGACAGGCACTTTCAAAAAATCACCGTTTAAATGCTTATTGAANATGGGCAAAACAGACTCAGATTGAGAAAGCTGTTTTCAATTTATTTCCAATTCAAAAAGGGATGTTGAGAAACAAGAACAAAACTAAAACCACCTTCCCCTCCACTCCACTTTTCTTCTCAGCCACTACTTAACTCCTTCATTCATCTCCAGGTGCATGGTGAGCTTGGGAAATTGGGGTTGCGGTCAGTCCATAAGGCCTCATCTCTGACACTTCTTCCTTCTCACACTCTTCCCCTGTTAAAGCATGGGGTTCTTCCTTTAGGACAGTCCTCCATGAACTGCTTCAACATGATTCCTTTTCAAGGGCTGCAGTTCTTCAAGAACTGCTCCATTATGGGTCTTCTCTACAGCCCTTTAGGAACAAACTACTCCATTTTGGGTCCACAATGCCAGCAGCCTGCTCCTGCATGAGCTCTTCATGGATTAGTTTTCTTCAAAGTACATCCACCTGCTGTGGTGTGGAGTCCTCCATCAGCTATAGTGTGGATATCTTCTCTAGTGTGGCACTCCATGGGCTGCAGGGGGACAGCCTGCATCACCATGGTCTTCTTCATGGGCTACAAGGGAATTTCTTCTCTGGTACTATGGAGCACCTTTGNAAATAATAGACTGGTCTTTCAAAGATATTTAATAAGTCAGCATATATTTAATCCAAACAATCTAAAGAATTATAGTATGGAGACATACACTTCATTTATTTTAAAGTACTTCCTCTTGCAAGCACAAAATGCTAAACCTCTCGTCCTTATGGAATAATTTCTTAATTGCCTTATTAACTGCTGGCTTTGTTAAGGTCATGTCCCCCCGTTTCCTCTCTTAAGCTGTTTCTTTGCTTTATGTTCACCACATAATCATACATAATTCATATTATCCTTTGAATCCTTAATGTTTTGGCTCCTGCCCTGCCTGTTAGATCATCTTGCATTGTTAGCCACTTCTTTTTTTTCAGCAGTTCATCCCGGCCTTCAGCATCCTCTCACTAATCTATTTTTCCCCAAAACATTCTTGCTTTTCACATGCAGGAAAAGCCCTCTCTCTCAGTATCTGCAAACCTGTAGCCTTCTCTAAATCTCTACAGTTTTGTTCTTGCTATGCTAATATCAATTTACAGTCCTTAAAATTGTACTGTATTTGTCTTAGAGTTTCTTCCTTCAGGTTGACGAAGTTGTTCTTAAGTCCTTTATCATAGGTTTCATCAATTTTTTGTCATTTGCTCTATCTTCTAATTTGATCTTCCTAGGTCATCTATATTAAATGACATGATATATGCTACTCAGTCTCCAGTTTGGACTTATCTGGTTATGGTTATTTACATTGTCATTGCCCTGTAGCAAGATGTTTGATTGCCTGTTCACTTAATTTCTCACTCTGATTAATTTATTTCAGAAGTAAAATTAATAGTCTTTCCTGGACCTTTATCTCTCTTTTGTCTTTAGCTTTTAAGTCAAAGTTAAAGAAGCAACCTTTCTCTGACTGCTTTTGCATGCTGTTTGGCAAAATGGATCTTGAGTCTTAATTATCAGTCAGGAAATACTTAACTGTTAGGTCATGCTATAAAGAAATCCTGCAGACTTCTTAAGAAAAGGAGCCTTTACCTTACTATAAAAATGAGCAATGTCTAAAGAAGCCAGACTGCAATAGGGATTGATAGTATCTGTAGTTCTTTAGCCTTTCTAAACTTGATGAGTATCACGCTGATGTTTGTTCTCAGTAGTTCTTAGCTCTTTTATATTATAATCTTACAGGAAAGATAATCTGTTACATAATTGTTTATTCCATAAGGAAAGAAAAAGCATCCAGGGATAGTGCCTAGGCAGCCTCATTCAAAATCCACTGAAATGAACAGTAATATTCCATTAACTTTAATTTTAGGTCGAGATAATGAAAAGAGAGAGAAAGGGTCCTAAATCCTCTGGAAAGAAAACAGAAATCCAGAGTTTATTTAACAGTGTTCAGCATGTCAAAAATGGATTAATTGTAGCAAAAAGTTAGAAGGCCAAACATAATTTCTGAGATGTATAAATATCATTAATCATGGTTATTATGTTAATGTCTAGGGACTATCCAGGTGCATGACCTCATTGTTCTAGACGTTGTAAAAACATAGCCCAATAACTTGTGTTTGTGTAGTAATTTAGACTGATCTTAGCCATCACCTGAAAACCCCTTAAGGCAGCCAATTTGAGGCTCTTGAACCTTCTGTTCCCTACAATAAGGGACTGAGATACAAAGTGGTATTTTTTTTTCTTTTTTTTTCTAGTTTTCAACTCCCTTTTTTACCTTAAACCTTTTTGTTTCAGGTTTTCTGGTTTTTATAGCTACTTCTTGAGGTAGATTTTTCTGCTAAACCCACTGTTTTTATGTGCCCATTATATTTTAAGAGTGTCGGATTCATTAAGAAAGCGATTTCTGTGCATGGAGGGAGCTTGAGTTCAGATTCTAATAATTGAACTATGCTTCTAGACAACTGATCACTTTTACAGCTTTTCTTCAACCCCTTTCTGAGCATAGTGAGTGACTGGCAGTTCTGTGATTCAGAGATATAAAGTGTCTCACCATCCCAGTACTTGGTATCAGCCAACTCTGTGGATATGTTGTATTTAAACAAAGGGAGATTACTAGACCAAGCAGGAGAAGGTCATCTCTTGCTTCTACACTTCACACCCTGTCTATGCAATGGAATAGACATGAAATCTATCTCCCAGTGGCACTCATTGTGACAGGAACTGTGACACCTGGCCACCCTAGCATGCAATATCTCATTACTCTTTGTGACTGTAACTGCTGGACAACATAAGTCTTCAGCAGTTTCTGAGAGAGACAACAGATGCTATGACCCAGTACTCACTACCATTCATAGGGGGCTGCTGAGCTCCAATAGGCTGTGACAGCTACCAGATAATCAGCTATCAATTTTTTGTCTTTCTTATGGAAAATGGCTTTTTCTGTCTTCCTCTAAGGTCTTTTTTTCCCAAACTACTAGACTGACGAGGTCCCACAGAACCAGTTACAGGACCAAAATTACCTAGTTCATACCTAATGTAGAATTTAAGTGCTGGATAAAAAGATCTTTGCTACATCTCCTTTTACAAAAAAGTGATCTGTGCAACATGTGCAACACCCTTGGTCTTTTGTTCCTACATGTGTCACAAGAATGAAAGAAAAAACATTTGTATCTCACGAGAAAAATAGAATAATAAACAAACAAAAAAATCCCTAAACTGACATCACCCTGTTATTTTTGCTAGTGAGTGAAAACTTGTTTTGAATGTTGTAGAGAAGTGAATAGTGAAGATCTCATACTGCAGAGGGAATGCTGGGAATAGCATGTTTTCTGTATACCTTGTGCATGGGGAAGAATTAAATAGTGCTTTATCAAGGTGCTTTTTAATGTATGTTTTTAATCCTGGCATTAATTTTTAAGATTATTTTTCATAAGAGTTTGCTCAGTGAAAGTCTGAAGAGCAAAGTTTCCTCTTGCTTCCTTCAGAACAACTACACTTGGCTCATGTTATTTTAAAGTACATAACAGAACTGCACAGCATAACCAAAACTATCTTAGAAAAGAATCTACTGTTTGCGATCAACCTCACAGTGCTTTTCTTTTAGTAATTCATACATTTTACAACAGGCAGTTGTTTGTGGAGTCTGTTTGAGTACCAGAAAGACTAACATTCCTTAAAGCTATTCCATTTCCTTTGTCTCTTATTTTTGTGTTGCTACTATTGCACCTTAGGTGCAACTGCTATTCTGTTGTGATTATAATCACTAGGTAAAATATGACAATGCTAAGTATTTTTTTGTGTAGTCAAGGAGTTAGAATGAAGACATGAATCGAAAGGAATGAAATGTAATAACTTAAAATTAACTAACTTGGAAAGTTTGTTTACTTTTTACAGTCTGAAAAGACTAAGCCCAAGGCACACATATTTAATTTATAAAATTCATTGTGGTAGAAAGACATTCAGCATGATGTCTCTCCTGACACCAAGTAATCTCCAGGTGTTCAACTCCCTTAAAACTATACCTGCAAGGTTGCCTGTGTACTATATGCCCGGGGCTTGGAAATATCAGAGTAAATTTGGCATCCTGTAGAGGTGAGCTAGCATATCAACTTGTAACCTGTAAAATTTCATTTGTTAATTTTGCCTGACTTGTCTTTGCTTAATTGCTTCCCACACTTGTAGCCTTCTCTTCAGTTCTCCAAAGCTGATTTATTTATCCATGGTGTTTTTTCAATAAATATTTTTATCACAGGGTGGGGAGGGTAGTCATTTAGGAATTGGTTCCTGCTTTCTAATATTCTTAAAAAGCAATAGTGAGAAAATGTATGGAGATGTTATCATGTGTTTTCTGCCTACATAAAGGGAGGAGAATGCCAAGAATAGCTTCCCATCCCTCAGAGTTAACTCTATGGTGCTTGGTGTACATTGATGTACAACAAAGATTTGATCTGTTGGCCTTTGTCAGTGGATATAGAACTGCACAGAAAATTTAGCAGTTCAGTGGTTAAGGTATCAAATAAAGATGCTCTGGTTGGACACATCAGAAATACAGGTTCAGACTGAAGCTCTGTTAAGTTCCAAATAAAATGAAAATAAAATCACATTCATACTCCTTCCCAGTAAAATAAACCGGGTGTTCATCTGTAGTCTTAGTGAGGTGTTGAGAACTCTCAAATATAACTAATACCTTTTACTAGTCAGCTCATGAGATTCATATGGCTAAAGCATGCCAGCATCTGTGATCAGTAGTATACCATTGATATTTTCAGCATCATGCTATCTGCTGCATTTGATTTTGAACTGATGAGGTGTCACTTATATTAGCATGTGACTGCTAACCAGGACTGCAGAATTAGGTCTAGAAGGAACCATTGCCATGCAAATATTCAACAACAAGACAGCAACAATGAGAAAGACTATACAAAACTAATCTATGGTTGGATAGTGACACTGGGATTAGAGGAAAATCTTGTGGAAGTTGTTTAAATCATTGGTTCCTTCATGCTCCTGTGACCACTCCAAACTCAGCAGTACAGCTTTGAAGGGACTCATGACTTGTGAATGGAATTTCAGAGGACAGACAAGTATCAAGTACAAACTTGTTCATAGAAAGCTTCCACCCTGGTAGTATGCTTAACTACATCTGGGAAATAGGACTCCAAACTGGACATATTTAACAAGGGTTATGAAGTATTTGCAGGGAAACCAGGTGCATCTTGTATTATCAAAGTGTAATGAACTGCGACAACTGAAAGGTACTTGGACCAGTCAGAAAGATCATTCTCCTCACTAAGGAAGCTATAGAGCAAATAAGCTATATGGTAATTACAAGAGGGACTGATAGCCAACTTTCATCTATAAAAGGAAGAAGGACCCCAGAGTTCACCTAGAGGACTGCAATAGGTGATCACCAGGGGGTCCTGAGAGACTCTCTGAAACCCCTCAGATACTATTCTCATGTGTTATGATAATTATATATGATAATTAGTTCCAGGAAACAGAATGATCAGTATGATCATTCTAGAAAATTTAATACATATGTAATAGGGTAATATAAACTTCAGCTGGTGTGATATATGGTATGTGCATTAGGTGGAGTGATCCCCCATGCTTTCAGCACTGCAATAAAGAAATGCCTGCTTCTTAATGCTACCTCAAATTCATAATAGGTGTTAAGAGGATTCTTTCCAATTTTGGTAACAGTTACATGATGCAATAGAAATAGGCAGAGAGAAACATCTGGGTTTGGGATTCTTTCAAGTGAGTTTGTGTCCACAATAAAATGTTGGAATACACAAGCTTTTTTTTGACCGCTATTAATCCCCATTTTGTAATGAGTTGTGCTTGAAGTAGAATTGTTTCAATTAAGATGTATTAATTCATGGCCCTTCCTCACATCTCTGACCTTTAACGATGCTGAGTCCTGGTGACAATTTTATGTAAATGTTTTTCCTTTCTGGAGAATTCTAAATTTAAATTGGAGGGGAGGCAATATTAGGTAATGGCAATTTTATGAAACCTAAGTTATTTTTGCATTGTAACAGCTAGGTATGTTTTTATCCTTTCAGCCAGCATTAGTTGCAGGAATGAAAGACTTGATATGTGCAAAGATTTTCCCAAGAAAAACAGGCACACATCAAAACACAAATATATTTATATAACTAATTGGGTTTTTTTTAAATCATTACTGACTGTATCTAAATTTCTTCCTTTAAATACACTGTTTTACTTCTTAGCCTTTTTATAAATAATTTTGAAGTAGGTCTATGCAGGAGTAAAGTAAGGCTGTATTTTTCTGTATATGCCTACCTGCAACAGGAAATTATTTAGTTTAACTGGCTTGCTAATTATCTGGAAAAAATTAACTCCTGCATTTGAAATACAAATTCTCCAAAGTAATCTTCTGGCATTATAGGCCAATTATAGTCTTATTAGCATTTGTCATCAGTCTCATAAAATTAAGATGAAAAAAGTAAAATACAAAGTAAGCAGTAAAACCAGACAAGTTTCTCAGCCACATGTTGGATTTTCTCTGTCAAATTATTAATAATTCTCTGCCTTCTCCTTCCCTTTCTTCCTGTCTTTCCCTTTAGTAAACCTGATAACTGGTGATTATTTCTCTGGGAAGTCTAGTGATGAGAGAAATTAGTAGCAGAATCACCTATATCTCATTCACTAACCACAAAGTTAATATTATGTAATTGCCATTACTGTCAACAGATCTGCTGAAAACTTTTCTAAAGTTTCCGATAAAAAATGGAGAACTTTCCAGTATATTTACAACTGTGAGGAAGAGGTGATAAAGGAAGGCTTTGGTAAAAAATAGAGGCTATAAATAGCTATACAGCACAAACAGAAGTTTAGCTTAGTAGTAGGATTTTTAGATCAGTTTTTATTTTACTTTAATTGTTTTGTCATTTTACAGCAATCATGGGCTTGTTTGGAAGTACCTTGGGCTTGCGAAGTACCTTGGGAAGTACTTAAGCCAAATTACCAGCTGATGGGAATGATGTTTCAGTTCTTCTGACACGTCAGCAAATAAGATTCCTATTTGTATCTAAGCAATAGCTGTATACCTCAGTGGTTTTGAATTTAGAAATTCAGATTCTTATAAAATGATACTTTGCAAATACCTAAATTTGAGTTATGTTAAAACTGCAGAGCTTTGTGCTAGCTTCAGCATTTTCATTAAGCAAGAATATTTTACAGTGTGCTAAACAGGAAGATAGTTTATGAAACAGTATGACACCTAGATTCATATAGAAAAGAAATTAAATTTCTATATAGTTAGTTTTCTAATGTAGTTTGGTCCACCAAGTCATTTTTTATGAGTTGGTTTGATCAGGTTGTTGGTTTTTGGTTGGTTTTATTTGGTTAGTTGGTTGAGTGTTTGGTTTTTTTTATTTGTTTTGGTTTGTTTTGGTTGGTTTTGGTTTTTATATTGTTATAAATGAAGATACTCACTCTACATTATTGAAAATTAATACATTTGATATTTGATCTTATTTGGTCAAAAAGTGAAATAATGAAAATCTTTAATGAAAACTCAATCCAATCTTTATGAATTGTGGTCAATTAAAGGAAAATTGACTAATTTAGCAAAATATTGTCTCAAGGAGTATATTTTTTATTTTAATACAACCCAACATAATAATTTACAATTATTAAACAAAACACTAATTTATCAAAGTTCATATTTATATCATTATTACTGAATACATTTGTGAAAAATAAGTGAAATCTTAATAATGAAACACCTTGAATCCAGTGCAAAGTTCCTAGTTAACTAATTCTTGAAAACAGAAATGCTTCATCTAAAGCTAAGATGGATTTGAGTCATCATTGTTCCAATAGTAGGAGGCTGTAAGAATGAGGAATTATTAAGGTGTAAATAATGGTGTTTGCTGACGGTGTTCTTTTCTTTTTCTGCTATATGGGTACTTCAATAGAAAACACTTCAGTTTGAAAGAATGGTTTGTATTACTTTAGTTTTAATTTACTAGAAGGGTGAAGGTCTCCAAACATTAAAGAAGTAAATAATAAAAAAGTGCTTTCTGCAACCCTAATGGGGTTCAGAAGTAGTAGTAATCCTAGGAGAAGTATGCCAATGAACCCGTTCCTATTTCCCCTGAAAATTATAATTCCAAATTTCTTTTTGCCTCCATATTCTCTGGTGGTGGTAATGTGAACTGTAAGTTTCCCAGTGACACCACCACACTTTTTTTTTTTTATTTTATTTTTTTTTTATGAAAGTAGCAGAATGTCAGAGAATCTGGACGTAAGTTTGCTAATCAAAGACATTTAGGGACCTGATATCTGGAGCATTAAATATTAAAATAATAGAATAAGGAAGAAGGGCCTGGATAATTAGATTGTGGAAGGATTATTCAGAACTGCTACTAGGAAGCAGAAATAAAAAATATGAAAAATAACTAAGATGTTCAGAATCAAATTTAGCTACACAATTATTCACAAATAAATGTCACTAAAAAAGGTGTCTTATGATGCCTTTTGCAGAGATTTGCAAATGGAGCATGCCATTCAGCTAGTCTTAGCCTACAGCAAGTTGCTTTTTCATCTGTCTAATGTCTAATCTTCTCAAGGATTATTAATATTAATAATAATATTATTTTTAGGATGCATTTGGATTTGTTCAGGACTATGTCTAAAAGTGATATAAATTTGAAATTTAGGCTTTGTGTTTCAATGCCTTCTTTATTTTCCCTCTTGTATCTTTTGGCCTACCATAATTGCAAATTGCTAATACTAATCCTTTCCTTAATTGCCCTCAAACACTATTTCAGTTGCCTGTGAAAGTGAGATTCAATTGCTGTTGTGGAAAAGGATGAAAAAGATTATTAATCCCACTGAAGTCAAACAACTGGGTCACATGGAAACAGTCAAGGGGAGGTTTTTCTCCCTTCTTGCTCCTTTTTTCTTCAATATCAATGAAATTGCTCCTTTAAAGATTAGCATACACAAAGGCAACACTGTGTCCCTATTTTGTAGACAACACCTGCTGTTTAAATCAGGTGCTGTAAAGTTCTCCCTAGAGAGATTTATTTCATTGAATATGAAAAAGATCACAAACTTCTATGCATTCTGGTGTTAGGCTCTCTGATATACACCCCAGTTCATTAAATGCAGAGCAATACTGAGGCAAACCTAATGAAAATTGTTATAAACAAGAAAATATGGCGGCAAAGAAAACTAAGATCTTGCTATGAATAGTGTCATTTCACTCAGTGGTAGCTTTGACACTTAAGAAATGGAATGTTTATCCACTGCAAAGCCATTTCTTGAACAACGAAACTAGTATTTGGTCTTTTCTCATCTCAAAGTGAACAGCAATTGGTTTCTCTGCTTTAGTTTATTTTATGGGATTAGAGGCCTGCATACCTCATTGGAAATATTTTTCAGTTTCAATCAAAGATCTGTTAACATACTGACCAGGTGTTCAAAGACTTTGCTTTTTCTATAACATGTTCTCTCTCTCTTCTTCTTCACACTGTACTAAATAAGCACATATCTCAAACTCTTCTTCTTAAATACTTGTTTGGCTCAGAGGTGATTATAATCCTGACAACAGCTGGAAGTCTTCTAGGATTTGAAAGTAATGCTACCTGCCTCATGTAAAGTAAGAAATTTCTGAGATTTTTCACTTAGTCATAGCACAGCAAAAACCCAACTCTGGATAAACATTCAGAGAAGACAGAATGATATGACACTGTTTCACTCACTGATTCCGAGTGAAGCAACAGGCATTTGAATAGCAGAATGATGTCCAAATTCTCTGTAGTGCTTTTATTGTTTGAATTGAGTTTCCAAAGTCTTCTGATAGACTGGAATACTATGATAAGCAAATAATATCTTCACAATGGTTTGTTCCAAACTTTAATTAAAAACTGAAATCTATTCTGAGTAACTGAACAGCTGAAAGTTAATCAATAAAAAAATTCAGACATGTGAATCAACAGATCAATCAGTACACAACTGATAATATATATACTTTGCACACAATTTCATATTTTCTTAATTGATACTTTTGGGGTAGAAGCCATGCACATGAATTTGCAGATACAGGAAAGCAAGCGTTTCTGAGAAAACAAAATGGAAATCATATGCCAGGCTGACTTCTCTGCATAAATGAACTTATTTCTTTATCTTAACAGACAAGAACAAGACACAAAATGCTACTTGTGTTTCTGTTGCTGTTGAATCACTTTTATTTTTTGATTGAGAAACTTAATATAGCATATAAGTCCTGTGTAATACTTTTGCTCTCTGTGTTTCAGATACTAGTCAGGTAGTGCCACTTCATTACTTTTATTTAAAAGCGCATTTCTAGAATTTATGGCAGATTAGATCCTAGTCACAAAAAATAAATTCCAAGGAACCATCCCAAAGAAGTCTGTTGCATTATTCCTACTGTCAGGATAAGGTGTTCAACACTCTAATAAAACTGAAAAGAATGAGAAGTAACCTGTCAGAACTGTGCAGTGTAGCTACACATTTTATGTGTTGCTAAAAGTCGTAAAACTTGAATTCTAGGAGCAGTCTAGCAGCCTCTTAGCAATTATCGCTATTCCTGTGCAAGTTCTTTTTTTCTAAATATTGCTTAATTCAACTGACTTGTACATGAAATCCAGAAAACAATATAGATAAAATACAGTAATGATTGTATTTTAAAACTGAGATTATTCCTACAATTTTTTTTAGACTGGGAAAGACACTTAAAATTTCAAATCCCTTTCCTCTGCTTGCAGATGAGCTATTTGGCTCTGTAGAGATTCATCTCTTTGGTGTGTGATCGTCAGGTCCAATTTAAATTTGCCAGCTTTTGTTGTTTAGTTATGGCCACTCTTAATGAACATTAGCCAGTGCTATGTGTTTCTGCTGCATAGCTTTAAGAAATCCCAAGAATGTTGTTTCATGAAATCCATCAGAAGCACCAGTTGGGTCTGATTCGTCCACCACTACACTGGCAGTGCACAGGTTTAGGAGAATGCCACACAGAAATATTCCCAGACGTTACAAAAGCTCCAGTTTGTCTTTGGAAAGCAGTTGGGCTGTTTTATAAAAGCCAGAATTAAACATTGCTGTTCCATTACTCATGTGTATTGAACAAAGTCTAACTATGTATTTCCACTAGGTCATCTGGGTTCTGGCAGCTTCAACAATATGTTGGTCTTCTGACATATATATATATATATCATTGCTCAGCTTTTCATCAGGAGGTGAGCAGCACTTTCCTGGATTACAGTAGCTCTCTCCTGAAGTTATTTCACTGTAGGTCTACCACATAACCAAACTGCAGATGTTCCCATTATGTGATGGTATCGTCAGTGTATGTTGAGCCATTTTAAAGGAAAAAAAAAAAAAAAAAAAAAGGAGGGGGGGGAAAGCAAAAAATTTAAAAGAAATA